>OX101727.1:1958346-2558346 GCA_944452665.1 Stenoptilia bipunctidactyla | reverse complement strand
TTTACAACGGGGTCCAAATTTTGTATGGGGAAGCAATGTTTGACTAGTTTACTTGAATGAAACTATACCATGTCTGAGACTTTATCGTCATACATAGCCTTATAACAACTTGGGTTTCACCATTTTTATAGTTTTTAAGGTTTCTGGTCCAGGGACCCGAACAGCTTACCCTTAAAGAGGTTTTTGATTGGGTTTTTCATAGACTTGTTTTAAAAAACCCTATCAATTTGGTAACCGTATCGAAGACTTACCCTAATTTAAGGCTTACCATATCAATAGAGTTAGCTTCATGTAAGCAGTAAGCCTATCGAAAACCCTATTGAAGGTTACCGATTCAATAGGGTTTTAAAACCTGCAGGCAAATTTAATCTTTAAGAATATCAAATTATCAAAAATATCACCATCTATTCAATCTCGCACTTCGAATTATACTTACGAATTCAACAGCATGCGCGGAAAAGAGATAGAATAGGCTAACCCTATCACAGGGTAAGCGCATCCGAAAGTAGTTAACTTTATTCAAAGTGTTACCACGTCGATAGGCTTACCATATCAATAGGGTTACACTTCCAAATGGTAAGATTTTGATAGGGTTACCCTATCAAAAGGCTTAATCAAATAAAGGGGTTTTCCGGTCCCTGTTCTGGTCACACAAATAATAGTAAGTACCAACCTGAGTAAAAAGCGGGATAAAAAAAAAGTTATTACAAAAACTAAAAAACCCGACCGCTGAATACAGTAAATTTCAACTAAAAAGTACAAAACAAGCAATATTACTATACGAGCTTTTAAATAATACTTGTAAACAATCTTGTAGCGGCAGGTGGGGCAAGCTAACATAGAAAGTATTGAACTGTATATTTTGTAACTCTTTGCTAATTATAATGCTTACAAACATGCATGAGTTTATAACAATTTCATATTTGCACTTGAAGCGTGTCCCCGTCTGCCGCTATAAGTTTTTGTACAAATATTATTTAAAAGCTCTTATAGTAATATTGATTGTTTTGTACTTTTTTGTTGAAACTTACTGTATTCAGCAGTCCGGTTTTTAAGTTTCTGTAATTACTTTTTTTATTTGGTTTTTTGGTTATAAGAATATTCGTGAAATTATAAATCGATTTTGATGATTCTTGTTTTACATGATCTACTTTCTAATTAAAGTATTTAAGTTCAGAGGTCTGAGCTTTTTAAAAAAATACAAGAAACCAAAAATTAATTAGTGAAATCAAATTAAATGTGGATAAACTTGATTTTATAATGCATTGCTTAATATTTTGATTAATATTCTTTGTAGTAGGTATGCGAATGGAAAGCAATTGCCAATTTACTGCAAGTTTTTTGGGTTTAGATACAATAGGGAACAAAGTTTTCTTTTCTACTGTGGGCTTCTTTGGAAACAAGGACTTCAGGAACATTTTAAAGAAAAGTTTCCTGGGTAGAGTCACGTGATGCTGCAAGTCATTTAGATGATATACGGTCTACTACGCAGATACTTACAGTTTGTACGAAACTCCCTACTGTGAACTTTGTTACAAAGAAACAAAGTTTGATGGATGAAGTTAACTATTATAATTTAAAACAAGTTTGCAGTAAATATGGGAAATTGATAATGCTGGACCAAAAAATATGATTCCATATTTAAAGAATCGCCAAGAATTATTGATATTAAAGACTGAAACAAACATAGAGCTGTAAGAGTGTTACCAATTGATTGACGTCGATCAGTTTTTTCTGATTGGATCGACTTATCCATTCACCCTCATCTCACCCAAATCTACTGTTAATTCCCCTAAATTAAAAGTTAAGATTTTTAATTGTTAAGCCCCGTTTTACAACTTTAACATTAAGTGACGACCACTTTGGAGATAGAGTAACACTGTCTGCCTCAGACGCCAGTGGTCGCGGGTTCGATTCCCGCACGGAACAAGAAAAAAAAAGTTCTGGATCTGGGCGTTTATCTATACAGGGTCTCCAAAAAAGTATTTTGGAGAAAATATCTTAGATAGGTCTCGCCTTCCCCATTCGACTACAAACCGTTTTTTATTTGAACTTATAGTTTTTCCATAAAAAAAATTCTTAACATTTCAAGGAAAGCGCTTTTCACTTAACTAGATAACGCGCACGACTTAAGATCAGCTGACAGATATTTACATTGTTGTGATTTTGCACATGACAATCGAACTTATTTAAGATTATTTTGTACATAACTTTAGATTTACATTAGAGGAACATTGAACTATTGAGTCGATTTAATTAATTACGGTTAAAAGTTTGATTCCAATTTTTCCTTTTATTTATTTTATCTATTGTTTATTTTTATCTATTATGGTGAAAGGTCGCGCGCGCGCTTTCCTTGAAATGTTTGGATTTTTTAATTGAATAACTATAAGTCCAAATAAAAAACGGTTTTTTGTAGTCGAATGTGGAAGACTAGCCCTATCTAGGATATTTTTTGCACACCCTGTATATGCATTTATATTCTAGGTTCTCCCCTAGTTCGCTACATGGTATCCCATAACACAAGCTATGCTTACTTTGGGGCCATGTAGTTGGTGGTGTGATTGTCTGGGGTTTTATTATTTATTGTTACTAACAAAGTACCCCTGGACTGTCTGTCTGAATGCAACACACTAAAGAAATACTTAGTGGATTTTCATTTGGTTTTCACCAAGGTGTGGATTGTGTGAGTAGTTTTTATTTTTTATTTATTCATATAAGGCACATCAACAGCACGTTTATAATACACTTTTAACACATATATAGATAGAGCATCCTGATCGGGCAATCAAGCCTTTACAGATGTACACAGCATTTATAAAGTTACATTTCCTACTAAATAAAATTTCAAATTATAATTAATGATAACGCACTACGAAAATCTATACTAATATATGAAGCTGAAGAGTTTGTTTGTTTGTTTGAACGCGCTAATCTCAGAAACTACAAGTGGAATTTGAAAAATTCTTTTTGCATTTGATAGCCCAACTCTTGAGAAAGGTTATAGGCTATATTTATCCCGAAATTCCCACGGGATCAAAAGTTACGCGGGTAAAACCGCACACGGTGGCTAGTTTGATATAAAGTTAACAATTAGTTACAAAAATGCAAACTAGAAGCTAGGTTTACAGTCAGTATCAAAAGTTGATTAACACATTCAAATTTTCAAAGTCGTTATTCACCATTTGTGCCTAAATAACGACTAATATTATATAACTTCTATGTATAGTTGTAATAATAAAATATAGAAGTTAGTCAACATTAGTCTTTATTAGGCACATATGCTAAATAGCCGCTTTGAAAACTTCAATGTGTTCTTCCACTTTTGATGCTGACCGCACCTACTTAGCTATGTGAATGCTGAAACGACCTGGAAGACGAACACCACCCAGCTGGTGTAATGCTGATAGCCAGCTGCCGAAATGACGTCTAGAACCCTAACAGCAACTACAAGGCTGTTCAAAGCACGGAAATAGCATGATAAATCAATGGATGGCGGATAAAGGCGGTAGGTGACGTTGAATTACGTTGGTTATATTGCTAAATTGAACAATATAGGCTACAGAATTTTTCTTAAATATTTTTGACTTTAAAAACGATCTATTAGCCAAAAAAATGGAAAAATCTACAAATTATAATTACGGCATCGTAGATTGATAATACAATTTTAATAATTAAACCTTAGAGGACTCATAAACTCATTTGATAAACAAAAACACAGCAGAAAAATTAACTTCATAATATTAAATCTTGAAAACTATAATTCTATCGCATTATAAACTTGAAATATTTCGTAAAATGACGCAGTGCAAAATAATACAAAGCATTGAGAGCAAAGATCATTATTTCCAATTTGGCGGGTACACTCGGCTGCATATTAAAGTTTAAATTGAACGTATACTGGAGGTCGGTGTAAGTCTGCATTAGGAGTCCCAAGGGGAGACGAGTGGAGGAACCGGCGATTTAGGAGAAGAGATGTGGCGGTGAAGTTACATTTTGTAAGAGATCTTTTGGGTCTTTCTTGGTATTTCAGTTTTTTCTTACAACTTAGTCTGCCAGCAAGTTCTAATTTCCTAATTGTGGTGTTACGTCTATGTAAAAATTACGAACTCATTGAGCTTAGGATGAACCTTTATTTTGGTTGACATGTTCCTCACATCATATTGCTATTTCGTTATTAATATACCATCATCATCACAACTCTTTGTAATGAGCCTACTGCAGGACTATGAGTCTCTCCTCTGGGTGACGAGGAGGTTTAAGCCGTAATCCACCAAGCTGGCCCAGTGCTGGGTGGTGAATATTAATTCAACATAGCTAAAATTAATATACCATACTGGAGATAAATCCCTAAATACGTGAAGACAAAACATTTAGATATCACTTATAACTAGTATCGGTTACGTATAAATTGTTTCAATCTGATAAGATTAAAGATATGGCGGAAAGATATGGAAAGATATATAAAAAAAATATGGAATCCGCTTCAGGCTATGACCATAGCCGCGCCCAGCTAGCCATTCTCCAGGGTTAAGAACAAAGTATTGTTGCAGTTGTGTGCATAATTCACTTTATGGCATTTCTCCTTGCCAACAAGGTATCCTATTATAACTCACTTTTCGTAACCGGTGAATTCGGAGAGGGTCTCATAGCGGCGAGGTACTTTATAAGCTTTGTGATGGTTAAACTCGAACATTGTTTATTTTGCAATGGCTCTTGTGAAGATTAACGTCTATAATGTATATTAACAAGTTATATACATTATAGACGTTAATCTTTGCTTCCATGCTGGACTGGGAGCGAAAGAAAAACATAGAATGTGCCAGCTGCTTCTCTTCCCGGGCATACTGTAAATTCAGTTAAGGGACCAAGGTGTTATGGGAGGCTTTTTTGTGGGCGATAGGCTGACCCCCTGTAACTGCAATAGTCTCTCTCCACTATTATAATGCCTCCAAATTTGTCAAACGTGACATCAGATGGTTTTATTACCTCTGGTGTTCTGCCTATCCCATACGGGATACAGGCGTGAAGTTATGTATGTATGTATGTAACAAGTTATAACAGTTTCAGGACGAACCCTTAAAGTTATTATGTTAAGCATTTTTGTGTGGGTTGTTAGAATAGGATGAAACGTAAGGAAGTAGCGGAATGAAATTTTTCAAATTATATTTCGATATCTTGAGTTTTCTTTTAGATGAAATGCGATGGACAGTTTAAATTTTCACAGACGATGTATTTCGGTTACCTCTCAACGATCTACTTTTAAAAATTGGACCACGATAAATATTTAATGGGAAGACTTCCATACAAACGACATGATTTTTTTGGTTATCTAGCGCAGTAATAAGATAGCGCAGTTTCCGTATTAATGCAGTCAAGTATTTGTGCAATATTAGGTCAATTAAACTTTTGTGATTCTGAAACATTTTTATTATACAATTGATATGTACCTGTATAGTACCTACATGCGGTATAAAATGTAAGGGCATGTATTTGGACCCTGCACGGAATCCACAGAACCCTTCGTGCCATTTAAGAAAAATAATGAGTTAATGGTACCATTTGGTACCACATAGAATTAATTGAGCTCCCTTGGGACCATTTCGAGATTTTACGAGGATGATGCCGTAGATGACGCGGCTGATACATAAATATCTAAAATACCTTCCTTGTTTATAATAAATTTAATTTAATATAAAGTATATGTTACCACTTAAGACAGCCGAATGCACAGCAGATGGGCGATTTTATAAAAAAAACACGACATGGAAAAAACAACCAAAATAAAAATAAACGGAAAAAGGTTAAAATATAAATTGTCAACTTGAATATGGCATCTGACAATCAGCTGTGGACCGTCGCCGCAGCCATGTTTGATATGGGTTCCTTTACAGAGGATTTTAATGTTCAATTCCAAAATATTTTCGTTGTGAATGTATGATGAGCCTTGTCAGTTTTTATTATGAAAAAGTCTTGGGTGTAAAAATAAGATTGAATATTGACATTCAGAGATACATTTCACAAAGAAGAATAAATGTAAAGAATAACTCGGGAAAATAAGTAATGAACGCCTAAGGCTTAAGCCAGTTTAAGAAAGGATTGCATTTTTTTCTATTTATTTGCACTGAATAAGTGTAGTTATAAGTATACAAAATAATAATAATAATACTCTTTATTGTACACAAACATGGTTACATAGATTACACGAAACTATAATTATAATTTGCATACAAAGGGCGGCCTTATCGCCGAAACGCGATTTCTGCCAGGCAACCCAGGCATTGATGGACAAGAATGTGGGCGAGGTGTACGGCTCGTAAAATAAACTACATACGAATAATTACATACACATGTATAATGATAGCATACATATTTACATATATACCTAAGTACATATAAATAAAATACATAATAATATACATCACATAAATATATAAAGATAGTTAAGATTGACAGTGTTTTGCCAGGTAATACCGTTTCAGCATTCGTTTAAAAATGCGCGGTGTGCGCGCCAAGCGGATCTCAATTGGGAGATCGTTCCATAACGATACCGATCGAATGAAAAAGGATTTACCTAAAAATGTGGATGTGTGCGATGGTGTCGCCAGGAGCAAATTTGATGAGAAAAGCAAGTGTCGGTCGTTATTGGTATACAGATAATTTAAACGGTCTTTTAGGTACGAAGGTATCGCTTTATCGTACAGAATACGGTAGACAAGAGAAAGAATGCAAGTATTCCGGCGAAGGCGAATGGGAAGCCACTTGAGGTTATTGCGGAAATCAGATATGTGGTCGTGTTTGCGTAATCCAAATACAAACCTTATGCAGAGATTTTGTAGCCGCTCAAGTTTGTTAAGAAGTTCTTCAGTTAAATCTAAATAGCTGGCATCAGCATAGTCGAGAATAGGAAGTAAGAGAGATTGTGCAAGCATAATTTTAGTGGCAGTAGGGAGGAAATTACGAAGACGCTTGAGCGAATTCGCCGCGGCAAACATTTTCCTGCTCAGCTCGGACTTGTGGTTTCCATGATAACGTGCGGTCAAAGATAATTCCTAAGTTTTTTACAGTCTCGCTGTATGGTATGGAGATTGGAGATACCGTTAAACACTAGTAGAGGAATTGAGCTCCAGTTGACCCGAGAAATCATTTTGTTACTTCCAATAATAATAGATTGCGTCTTAAGAGGGTTCACTGTGAGACCATGGTTGTTGCTCCAATCTGATATCCGCTTTAAGTCAGCATTGTGTTGTCGAATAGAGTTTGGTAGATTCTCAAGACTGTTTTGTGTGTAGATTTGAAGATCGTCTGCATATAGATGGTAAGAAGAAGATATATTGAGAGTTATCGAATTGATGAAAAGAGCAAACAGGAGAAGAGACAACACGCCACCTTGCGGCACACCGGTTTTAATATCACACCAGTCAGAGAATTCCGTCTCAGTAGATATACGTTGCCGGCGCCCATGCAAGTAAGAATGAAACCAATCAATAGTCGATGGAGATATGTTAAAAGAACGAAGCATTTGCAAAAGTATGTCAAAATCTACTGTATTGAAGGCATTACTGAAATCCAACAGTGTTAGTACAGTAAGCTTCTTCTCCTCCATGCCCCTACGAATATCTTCTGTGATATTAAGCAGTGCAGTAGTCGTACTATGCCCAGGACGGAAGCCGGATTGCAGGGGGTTCAGTAGATTGTGTTCTTGCAAGAAAGTATTGAGCTGTACCTAAGTAAGTATTTTCGAATATTTTCTTTTATTTTTATTTTGTTTTATACCATGTTGAGGAATTAAGAGCACAATAACTAACTAATTAACTAGCAAACACAATAGACAGCCTATTAATGTAGGTTAATTATATTTTATGAATTGGCAAATTTAACGAGAGTAAACTTCACATATAAACTACGTATCTGATATTTTAATGTTCTTTAAATACATACATACATAACTTCACGCCTGCATCCCGTATGGGATAGGCAGAACACCTGAGGTAATAAAACCATCTGATGTCACGTTTGACAAATTTGGAGGCATTATAATAGTGAAGACAGACCATTGCAGTGCCAGGGGGTCAGCCTATCGCCCTCAAAAAAGCCTCCCTTAACACCTCGGTCCCTTAACTGACTTTTACAGTATGCCCGGGAACAGAAGCAGCTGGCACATTCTATGTTTTTCTTTCGCTCCCAGTCCAGCATAGAAGCTATCTAATATACAGGGTGGATTTTGACGAGGGACCTTTGCGGAACTGGCAGATAGTTCAACCTTAGCACTATATTTCCCCCATAGAAACTATGGAAATATATGTTACCGTTTTCAAGTTATAGCCTTTTAAACATTCATACCAAAAACTACTTTGTGCCAACCCTACACAGGTGGTTTGGTTGAACTTACTTGTAAACAATCTTTAGACGTCAGTCAGGATTCAGGATATTTCGTTAATATGTTGCCATTTATCCATACTTATGTCTGCGTGCATCGCTAAAAAAATCGTTGCAGGATTTGCAGAGGTGATTGTCTCTATTCTATTTATTAAATTTTCTGGTGGAGTATTTATGTAATTCCTTAGTTGATAATTCTAACCACAACAAATAATTCACATCATGGAATGACTTTGACAACCACTCGAATGTACTCAATCGTCATAAGCAATTAGGTAAAGATGATAGTAACCTCTTTCGTCATAAATAAAATGTCTCCGTTTACTAAGGGCGCGTACACATAAATGAACCTGTGAAAAAGCGTATGTGGTTGTATGAGCGAGTTCACATAGAAGAGTATTCCGGATCCAGTAAATAATACCGATCCGACAAAATAAGCAGGCTTGGCATGGGGGTGCGTGGGTTGCGGTGTGCTGCACACAGCCGCCATTTGCCGGTTTCATTCCTAGAGTAGTGCACGTGTCTACTGTCCAGTGCTCTCATAATCATGGCAAGCAAGGCGTTTGAAAAATATACAACGTCCATCCTCGTAGAAAGTAGTCGATACACTGAAGAACGAAAGTCCAGTAGCGACGGATCTGTTAAAATCGGTCCTGTAAATGCTGTGTGAATATTACCTCCAGTACCGACGGATCCGTTAAAATCGGTCCTGTTAATTCGGACGTTCTATGTGAACGCGCCCTAAAGTGATAAAAAGGTTTTAGTTCGATAACTCGCTTCATAAAATTATTTCCGAATGTTGATCAGCAATTCATACAATAGGGTGTCCTTGTTTTTTTTAATTTATTTTGGTTATCGTAAAAAAAATTAATACCGGACGAAATGAAACAAAGGTTGATTGCTCGACATTCTTCGTAGGAAAAATCGTGAAGATCAGACATTATCGCATGTGCACCGACATACTCGGGCACGGGCTGCAGCGTGTATTATAATAAGACACGGAGGAACATTTGAACACCGTATGTAAAAATTGTAATAAAGTATAGATATTCTATTTCACGAAGTCCGTTCGGCTTTGATTGTAGTAGTGACGTATCCCGACAAGCGCGCTTGTGTGTGTAAATGTAGGTAACGTTAGCAAAGAAATCATAATAATATAATATTTCAAGTCGAGATTTAATAATCGAAATATAATTTTGGTTTTAAAATTATATACTTTTTGTAAATAAATTAGATTAGGTTGCAATAAATACAAAAATATTAAGAAGATGTAGGCATTTAATGAAGCATTGGTGTTACAGAATGGAAACGAAACAAGTAGTACTATTCAGTATTTTCAATCACTATCAGATAAATTTTCGATTTCCGATTCCGTTTTGCTGTCGTCAGAATCATCTTGTACATTGATTATAAATTCAAAATCGAGATCAAAATATTGAGATAAAACAAAATGTAATCAAAATAATTAAAAAATATAAACATCTTATAACACAAAAAAATATTCATTTTATAAATACTTCTATTGCTATATTAAATATCTTTGCATAAAATTTTAATCGAAAACGTATAAATAAATATTGCCTCACTATGGACAACTCTTCTTTGTTTTGTTGCCATGCTGACCTTACTCCGTGAAACAATTTGGCGCGAACTAAACACACTACTGATCCGGACCGTGTCCCGATCGACACTGAGCGCTCTCGAGGTTACGCACACAAAAACAATGTGCATGTGCACGCTTGACAACATTCATAGCCAAACGGACTTCGTGACATAGAACATCTATAACTGATATTAATATTTTTGCATTTTATTTGCTTTATTTGACATTTATGTGTCATTCTTACACCAGTACGATGACAACAACTCTCGGAAATAAACGTAATATCCCGAGTTTTCCCGACGGCGATTCCTTAATCTAGCCATCTTGCCGTGATGTGCAGATGCAATATAGGGTTATCACCACAGTTAAAAATGAGTGAACTTTGTATTTTTTTTTTTACTTCGTTTAAGTTTCTAAACATTATAAACCAACCATGTATCACTTAAACGATGCAATATTTCCGCAAAGGTCTCTCGTCGAAATCCACCCTGTATAAAATTCTCGTGTCACAGTTTTCGTTGCCATACTTCTCCGAAACGGCTTGACCGATTTTGATGAAATTTGTTGTGCTTATCCGGTATCTATGAGAATCGGCCAACATCTATTTCTTTTTTTTTTTATTTATATGGCAAACCAACGTTTGCCGGGTCAGCTAGTGTTAGATATTTTTTTAGGATGCAGCGTAGGCAGGCCCCGATTTAACATGACGTTAATGTGCGTGTTGTCTTTTTTTACGTACTATTACACTCTTGAGTTAAAAATACCGCCGGCATGTCAAGTATTCAAAGAAAGTCCAAAGTTATTCATAGTAATTTTTTGTTAATTTGTTTTGAATTTTCCCGCAAGAATTTCGAGACAAAAAGTAGCCTATGTGCTATTCCAGACGGTACACTATCACTTAGCCAAATTTCATCCAAATCCGTTGAGCTGTATTTCCGTGATTGAGGAACAAACATCCATACATCCAAACTGACGACCACTTTGGCGTTGGGGTAAACCTATCTGCCTCAGACGCCAGTGGTTGCGGGTTCGATCCCTGCACGGAACCAGAAAAAAAAATGTTCCGTGTCTGGGTGTTTATCTATTTATGTATTTATATTCTAGGTTCCCCCCTAGTTCGCTATATGGTATCCCATAACACAAGCTATGCTTACTTTGGGGCCATGTAGTTGGTGTGATTGTCTGGGGATTTTATTATTTATTTATTTAAACTTTCACATTTATTATATTAGTAAGATTATTTCTAACTGCTACCTATAACCAAGTTATCTTGCCGATTCCGCTACTGCAGAACAGGAATAATGCGGGATTTTTGTGTGTTTTTTCATGGCCTCATAAAAGCAGTGCAACAAACTCACACTCGGAACACAACAACCTGTACCAACTCCACCGCCAACACCGACATGTGTTACACTTCAATTGGAAGCTTCCTCAGGATACAAAGATGAAAAGTTTAGCAGTGGTCGCTGCAGACTGAGGATGCTTTGTTCTAAATCCTGCATAATGAGCATTTTGCAGTCGCAGAATTAGCAAGATAACTCAGCTTTAGTTGATATGGATTTTTGCAAAGTAACGCTTGATTCAATCAAATACCTATATGAATTTCTATTAAAACAGACTAACAGATAAATAATCTTAATAAGATAAACAATCATATCTTCAACGACTGCCTCAATCGAATCCAGTTAGATAAAGCTTCAGCGTTTCTGGAATTTATTCAATTCTTAGACTAATATTGACAATCTCCGACCCAGATTGATAACGCCCCGCATTATGTTTCAATAAGGGAAAATAAATAAATAAACGATGCTCCGTGCACATAAATGGTACTTTCACGGTATTTCACTGAGTTTTCGGTTTTATATTTGCAGCGGAGGAAAGACAATAAGGGAACAGTAAGTAAGGTCATTTAGTTACATGCCACGTGCAAGTCTTTGCAAGTACTACATTTTTAGTTTGTATTTTTGCACTATTTCAACAACGTCACTGATAAATCAGGGGTGTTGTAAAAGGCACAATGTTGAAATCCGGAGTAAAGCTGCTGTTATTTTATATAATGTATATATCGTAAAAATGTACAAGAATATTCTATTAGGATCTTTCCTAGCTCTAAAAACCATCAACAGCCTGATCATTTTTAGCAAACAAAATAAAGCGCAACTGCAATTTTAATTGTTGATTAAAATATAGTTGTATGATTATTAGATGAAGTCAATTAATTTCAATATCATCAATATGGTTGGTTGTCTGTAAGTTGTCTGTAAGACATGGTTGTCTGTAAGAAATCGCTCGTCAGCGATAAGACGAGTTTTTTTATCATTTACTATCTGTACTGTATACTGAAGTGTAAATAAATAAATAAATAAGATCCTTTCACATACTGCCTGACATCTACTGCGCAAGGCCCTTCGCCCTCGCTCTTATCTTGAAGTAGCGTGTTATTTTATTATTTGTACCTCTCTTTTGAATTTCTATACAGTTATGACCCTATTACAGTTTTTATATTTCCGCCAGTTACCCTTAGAGTATCGTATCTTTGAGAGCGGCGCCCGATCGGTGGAAATAAGCGCTTCTCATGGTTTATGAAGGCATGCCGTAAATATGTTCATTTTGATACTAAAAACCATTTCAATGGGCTCTTTTTTATTGCGACTTAACCACCGTTGGGCCTGAATCTGAGTACCTATGAAGTAAAGTAGATGATATAGGCTGTAAAAAATGCTATTTTATTACTTCAACTGTTACGTTGACTTAAATTTTACACAATCTGTATTCTGTTGTGTAAAATTTCACGCAATATGTTATACATCGTATGCATACGTTTTTAACCGAATTCAAAAAAAGGAGGTTAACAGTTTGACCTGTATGTATGTATGAATGTTTGTCCGCGATTTTCTCACGTTTGGCTGAACTGATTTGGATGCGGTTTTCAGAAAAAGATTTGTCATGTTTAGGAGAAGGTTTTAGTATATTGACCAACTTTAAAAAATAACGTTCTCAATTTATCTTTTTATTTTGTATCAGAGATGAGCCGAATGTTCAGCCGAACATTCGTATTTCGTAAAACATTTGTATTCAGCCGAATGTTTGATTGATTTGCCGAATAATTACCGAATACTAGCAGTTTCCCGCAGATTTACCTGCATAACTCCTGATTAAAAGTAGCCAACTTACAAAGAAGAGTTTAACCTGTATGTTAATTATGTTTGTCACCGACTTCAAAAACTATGTAAATACCTACCCAGATAAATTGTTAATGTTCTTATTACATTCATTAATATTAATATTTTTATGGCAGAAATTTACTATACGGGGTAGTAATATGGATGGAATAGAAACAGGAATAGGATGGCGTTTATAAAAATTATTTAAACATTTTTAGTGGGTTGGTTTTTTGAATGCGGTTAACTTTTTTCTTAAAAAGAAATAATTAGTTTGCTTTCATTTTGTTTTTGGTTTTATGACTTTTTTTTTTACCACAGATACAGGTTTATTGGTTCACACAGTAATTTATAGACTATACCTATATTTTCAATAAAATCCTTCTGTATTCAAATTAATTTCATTTGACTCATAAAAAGATTCAAATTATAAAAAGACTTTGTGAGACTTTCTCTGACACAAATGAACATTATAGGTAGTACTTTCTTAAGTTTCAACGTTTAATTTATAAAAATAATCTTGAATTTTTACAAAGTGTATCATTATTTAAAATGATTATTTTGAGAGTAAAAAGAACACCGGAAGAACAATGGCTAAGCTAAATTTATTTTCTCATATCTTACTTACATATTCCAAAGAAAAACGTTCAAAAAACCGTCCATGTTATTATGAAAATTGTTATAAATGTTTATAATGAAATAGAAAACTCTTCAAAACAGTTAATAATAATACAAACTGCAAAATGCTCTACCCACGCTGTAAATTAAAACTAAAAAAAATAACTTACATACATACATAACGTCACGCCTGATTCCCTTATAGGGTAGGCAGAACACCAGAGGTAAGGTAGGACCATCTGATGTCACGTTTGACAAATTTGGAGGTATTATAAAGATGGAGAAAGACTATTCTAGTGACAGGGGCCGCCTATCGCCCACAAAAACGCCTTTAAAAACCTCTGTCCCTTAACTGACTTTTACAGTATGCCCGGGAAGAGAAGCATCTGGCACATTCTACGTTTTTCTTTCGCTCCCAGTCCAGCATGGAAGCTGGATTGCTGGAAAAAATAACTTAATGCTAGCTTAATTTAAGTATAAATAAAATTCCAGAAACTACATTATTATTTCTTTAATGTTTGTATACTGGGTGACTGTACTCTATTCTGGTCATGAGTATGTAATAAAAATAGGCACTTAATTTTTCATTAGAATTCCCCATAAATAAGCTAGTGTAACCATGCGTTGCGTAATCAATTATTTACCTTTCGGTTCAGTGTACTCAGTAAATAAATAATACTTATTTTTTATTACATTTTTCATGTACGATCTCAAACTATCACGTCCTCGAATTTCAAAAGTGACCCACCAGTAATCCTGTATAATAAAAATGAACACAACAGTTATTAGAAAATTTTCATCATACTTTTCCTCAATAAATACATATCATTATTTCAAAGCAAATCATCGAAAATTTTCAAAGTGCAATCCAAAAACAGTCGTAGTCGTTTCAATTGCGGGTATTCCTCTCTTAGCGGCTCCTACAATCCATCAGCGGTGCTTTAAGTGCCACCCTGTGCAGACCCCCTTGATTTCCCCTAGGAAATGTGAAGCTGCGAAACTTCATATATCAGAGTTGAAGAACATTGAATAATAATTCTGGATGTACGAAAGTACGGGGAACGTGTCAGTTTTAGGATGTTGTGTATAGCTCTTCTTAGGAGTTCTCTGCGTGACTGTACTTACATATTGCACTTGTAGGAAGTTTTGTGAGTCGATTGTGTTGACAGAATTTGTAATACTTACAAAGGCGAGGTGCTTTATTTGCTTACTTGACTATGTATATCAAAAAAAAAACCAAGAAGAATTAGATCTCGAGCACTTATCACGTATAAAATCAGAAGAAAAGACATGTATAAAATATTGCATTTTACTTTACCATAAATATCATAAACATGAAAATGTTTGTTTTTCTTTAACAAAAAAAAAATTAAGCAGGTAAAAACGATATTTGATTCACAATTATCAAGGTTTCTTATTTACTTATTTATCCAAGGTTTTTACCGAACAGTTGGCTCCGGGATACAACCAGCCCTACCCGACGACCTGGAATTCCCTTGATCGGCTCCGCACACAAGTTGGTCGATTAATATCTGGTCCGCTTGTCGTGTCTTTTCCGCCGAAAGGCGTGTAGTTGTAAATATGCAGAATAATAATAATAATAATTTATTCATTTTCTCCAATTAATTTTTGCGTAGAAAACAGTATTTACCTTATTATTAGCTACATCAAAAATAAAATATTATTTTTTATTAATTATTTGAGTACACTAAGATTTCCTGTGTTGTGGGTGGCTAGTTTTTTTTTAAATTGCAGTACTAATCATGATTAAAATAACAACATTAAATTGATACAAATCAAACAATTCAAAGAGATAATAAACATAGCACACATGAGTAAAATTGTTAAGTCCTCTAAGTAGGCAACACAAAAAACAATGTACAATAAAGCCAATATAAAATCTTAAAATGGTATAGTTTAATATAATATAAGTATAGTATAAAGTATATAAGCTAATTAATTCTCATCATTCGATCGATCTTGAACATTTTCAATTTGTGATTTTATTAGTTATAATGATGAGGGTAGAATTGAATCAAAATGGGGTTATTCGGATATAACCACATGCGACTGCGGGGCACCCACTGAGACAATGGCACACCTATTAAACTGTCCATCATGACCTGACGGATGCACTCAGGATGACCTTAACTTAGCTACTACTAATGTTTTGGGAGTGCCTAGGTTTTGGTCAAAAGAAGAATGGCAAGGTCCCATACATTGTCAGTACCGCTTTTATTTCACATAGCATTCACGTACCTCAAACTTAATATGTGCGTTTTATTGCTTAGATGACGAGTAATCAGAATATAATTATTAGATTTATACAGAAGTTGGGAATAAAAAGTCAAAACAATAATCTAACCTAAAAATTACAGGAATTTATAGTCCGTCTTTTCTAACATGGCGTCGTATTTTGAAACCATTACATTACATTAGCAGGTATTAACCAATCCAGAGGTTTGAAACGGGGCGGCGGCGCGGGCGGCTTGATTCAAGTTTGACAGTAGGACTTTACAACTATTATTTTTTATTGCCGGGAAATTAAAAAATGTGCTTTCGGCAAGTTTAATTTGATTTTATTGTATTTCTAAATATTCCCAATAACTATCACAACAATAGATGTTGGAAAAAACGTGTCTCATATTGACCTATTAACTACATATAGCCCGGTTTTGATACGCTTGAAAACTCTTAAATTAAGTGATACCGTGGCCGCCAATCCCCTTTAGAGAATCATTGACCTGAGCAGAAGAAGAAGACTAGAGAACGTTCATATGTTATTTTTCCTCTGGAACGCACTCTATGATTGTAGATAATAAATAGAAAACACACCAAAGGCTTGCGTTTTAAAAACCATCCAACAAAACTTGTACAACAACCTAATGAGCATAAAAGGTAATTTTATAAACTTGTTCGTCTGAGAATCGAACTCAACACATGTCGAGACGATTCATAGCCACTGCGCAACAGACGGTGCGCTGTTATTTTATTAATTTAAACAAACTTAATTCCTACTCAAACATGCAGGTAAATTTCTCTCATGGCATTTCTTTTTCAAAGCTAGTGTTTGGTCCAATTTTAATCGTATTTATATTTTTTTTAAATGAGGCAATACATTTGCATACAAAACATCTATAGGTTGCCTGATACTAACTGATTACCTACCATCACATATGAACACCTGTACTTCCAGAGAAACTATCCTTGCATTGCCGACACTGTTAAACTAAATATAGATGTTAAAGTCATTACAGTGCCTTTCCTATCCTTTTATGTGGAAAAAGACAAAGATTGGCCATTGTAATAAGTATGGGTCAGAATGACGTTTTACCCTACCACTAGGGAATATTTTAAGTTAAATATCCAAGCAAATGAGTACGTGTGTTAACAAGGAATATCCACCGTGCATGAATAATTGAAAATGTACTAGACTTAGAATATTACAGTGGCAATACCTGCGCAAACCAAGAGGAGTCAATCACATGTGTCGGCTTACATAGTTCACCAATAAAAATGCAGTCTCGATAACACGATACATTTTGAAACTGCGTGAATGCTTTTTTGAACAAATTGAACCTACGCTGTTTTGCCATTGCACTCAGACAAAACTTCCATCCCAATTAAGTAAATATTCTAAAAAGTACGAACCAAGGATTCGTACGCGTTTTTGTTTCAGTCATCAAGAGGTGGAAAGCACTGTCTACGTCTGGTTTTCCTGACCAGAATAATGAACCTCTTATTTTCGTCGAGTAAATAGGATTTTTAGTGGTTGAACTAGTGACACTTCATTCTACATGATTACTTTCCACGAGGTGCCATTGAATACATGACTCTCAATCCTTGTATATAGAAAATCTAGTACAAATAGGTATTACAAAAAACGCCTCGCCGTATAACTTGGACCATGTGAATTTCTTGAGTGGCGCTCCTCACTTGGTAACGTAAAGAGTTGAAAAAACACTATAGTGCTCTTAAAAAGCGGCAATTAAGAGTTATATTCGCTTGACGAATCACAGAACCCTAAACTTAGGATGCAACGTAGCGTTGAGACGTCTTTCGCTATGAAAAAGTTTTATAAACCTTTTCCCCTGAAGTTTAATTGAAAGTATGCGTTTAGCGAGTGCAGTTTTATGACATTATTCTAGAACTAATTTTGTTTTACTGACTCTTTTAAAAACGTTAATTTATCAATTAAAGTATGTAGCAATGGAACACGCGTTTTATAATATTTAATAATGAGAATTTTATTATTAGAATGAGCCACGTAATAAAGAAAGTAATATTTTTTAAATTGTGATCGAGTGATAATTGAATATTTCATCTAAATAAAATATTATTAAAATCAAAATAGCATTAAATATTTAAACAAGAAATACCTTCCATGCTGGACTGGGAGCGAAAGAAAAACATAGAGTGTGCCAGCTGCTTCTCTTCCCGGGCATACTGTAAAAGTCAGTTAAGGGACGGAGGTTTTTTTGACGTTTTTGTGAGCGATAGGCTTATCCCCTATCACCACAAGTCTCTCTCCATCATTATTATGCCCCCAAATTTTTCAAACGTGACATCAGATGGTTTTATAGCCTCTGTTGTTCTGCCTACCCCATTAGGGATACAGGCTTGACTTTTTACAGATACGTTAATATATTTTAGAAATTAGGCAATGTAAATATGTGGGGTACACAGTCCGCCGCGATATTTAGTTCAGCTTCTTGCATATTTACGAACGCCTTACCAAAACCTAGTGATCCATCGATCTTCTTTACTTAGCGGGGTCATGGCCTATCGCTAGTATAATATCCTAAGTGCATATTACCGACATTGGCTTAGATCAAAGCCTCCTACTAATCTGAATTGGTATCTTGACTTCGAATGTGTCACGGTTAATCCTGTAATTACTTTGTCAATGATTAATCAATAATTATTAATTATTCTCTCCATAGGCTAGTAGTTTGGTTGTGGTGTTTATCTGATTCCAATATCTATCGATTGATAAGATAAGTAGACTATAGGACTTAGGAGCCTCTATATCGAAGATCTAGGTTCATCTTAATTTGATAGCTTCTCTGTATTAAGTGAAAATGTTCCAAAAGCGTGCGTACGTCTAATTGAATTAGTACTACAGCCTACTTTATAAACACTTATCACGCTATAGGTATAAACTATGTTCATCTTTTTGTTACATGGGTATTTCACACTACAATATCTATTACTTCTTTAGTTTCGGGCACTTTTAGTACCTACTTGCGTTGTAATATATACAGGGTTGATTTTTCGTCACCAGCCAAATTTAAATGTTAGTTTCTTTGATACGATATAAACGTACCTGCATATTAATTTTAGCGTCGCTCAGTAAATAGGTAGAAATATGGAACCACAAACTTTTTTATAAAATAGTCGCTGTTGATGAACATAGCTACTACGACGCGGCAGTTCCTTGTTAAAACTACGACGCAGTACTACAAAATGTGTGTAGTAGCGCGTAGTCATCTTTATTTTAATGGTAATATAGAGTGACCATGCCTTGGTTAATATGTGTGCGGATAAATTAATTTCCTTGTAATACCTATTGTGTAAAAAAAATTTGGCCGGTGACTACAAATCAACCCTGTATACCTCAAAATAATACTTTAGTATACATGCAAACATCCGTAACTTGGAGGACAAGAGTATAGGTACAAATATCCACTCCAGGCTGTTAAAGTTAAAACTTGTGGCGGCAAAGGTTTTTTAAGATAATTTTAGTGACTGGGAAATATTAAATTTTATGTCACACGGGGTAATCGAGCATGTGGACTACCTGTTTTTCGATCCCGTTAATAAAGCTGGGCCAGTTTTAAATAAATAAATATTGTTGGACATAAGTATATCACACAACGCCATCTCGCCCTAAAGAGAGCTTAGCTTGTGTTATCGGTAAGTACTACACAACGAATAAACATATTTGTACTATTTATTGTTTTCGTAAATACATATATAGCATACAAAATGCACCTAGACTAATGCAGGCCAACTAGTTATGTACATACATGCCTACACGAATATTTGCGTAGTGCGGGGATCGACCTCGCGACCACTGGCGTCTGAGGCAGAGTTACCCCATCGCCAAAGTGGTCGTCGGTTAGAAAGAATCGAACTTTACGAAACTGGATCGGGTCTGGATGTATACTAAAATACCCTTTTAATAAGATTTATTGCGGTGCTAGAAGACCAGGGGGGACTGTGACTGTGTCAAATAGTTCTTCTAAATATTTCCATGACTGACACCGTAGTTGAATCTTCACATAATGTTTTAGAATTATGTTCATCACTAGCAACTCTGGGATTCTTTGTTCGATTGATTCGAAATGGACTTGTATTTAAAATGGAAACATCGTTGGAGCTTGTTTCCGAATGGGGTAGACCCAACTTTAGTTTGACCTGCTTAGAGGGCACTAGCATCGGGCACTAGACTAGCGTTTTAGCTTCAAAATCAAAAATAAATACATTAGCCAACTTTATACGACCAAATTGGCCTCCACAACACATGGAGTTACTGTTGTTACAGTCTTCAGCTCTACAAGGCACAAATTAGTAGAAAATAATATGGAATGCGGTTGTTACCTCCGGACTTTAGCACAACAATTCCTGCTCAGGATATTTGAAGCTTACGACTTAGGTCGAGTAGATAGTTCATAAATGCTGAGATCTCTAGAAGCTTAGATCTACGTAGAGACGTAGCAAAATAGTGTCTATTATACCCCATTCATTATGGGCACAATGTTTCGGTTCGGACTTTTGGCCGCCGATTTGTTCCATCAACGAGCCCATAAAAAACCCATCACACAATGAAATGTTTACCTTACTTGTAAATTGATTGGCAGTCTACTCACTATGAATAACCATTACAAATTTAAATTTACAAAAAATATTAATAAAATCAAATAATTATAAAATCAAATTCAATTAAATCATATAAATACTTATATAGCGGTCATGTCTGACATAAATTAGTCTGTAAATGTACAAAGTTAAATTCAACTTATAATTATATTAAAATAAGGCCAAAAGAGAAATACATTTTGTTTAAAAGTATTTGATAGTTAGAAATTTACGAGATAAACATAGTTTATAAGCACTTATATACTAAACAATTAGTCTTTGTAACTTCTAAATAAATAATTCTATCATTCAGAATTAGTTAGGTATATCAAAAAAATTATAACAATATATTTTCCGACTATCAGTAAAGTCTAGTTGGCATTGGTATAGATAAAAAGGCAGTTGAACCTAACATCACTTATAGTCAAGCTAGACGCCTAATACCGAACGGTTCACTTTGAAATGTTTATGAAAATAAAACATTATATTTCATAATTAATCAGAAAACTATATATATTACTGCAGTGAGATTTTATGGCTCTATTTAACATAATTGTAATATTCAGAAGCTGAGTATGCTTATTATCTTACCTCCGTAATTTTATTGAATTCGACTTATTTAAATCCATTTTAAGACTTCAATTTTTTTTCTTCATTTTGTCTATATTAAAAAATCATTAGATAGCCATATTCATGAGTAAATGATAAGTATCTCAATAATCGCCTAGTGCAATATATAAGTAATATTAAGTAACGTGAAAAAGCATGAATAAAAGGAGAAAACAAAAGTTTCTTTCAAGTTCACATCACAAATGTATAATTCCCAAGCTTCTGAACGCATGGACACCGCGTTTTCAAACATCACGCTTGAGCTTAACAGAATTATAATACATTGACTACACCGCTTTGAAACTATGATAATATCATGATAAAGCACCCTTATAATCCCACGTGTTATTCCCTCAATTTCTTCCCTCTAATAACAACAGGAGCCTATTATAACGCGACAAAGGGGCTTAACTGGAATCGATTTAGCTATTGTCTGAGGTGACAAGAGCGATATAACTCTAGGAGATTGTCTGGAGGGTTGTGCATATTTGACTTATTGGCGTTAGTGCATTTGGTCCAAACAGCGCGAGTTTTGGTGAAATATTACCTCGGTTCGAGATTGTTCGATTGCATTGTTGGGTCGTCACCTCTCCTTGGATCGTATGGAACTAGAACTTACGCTACAACTAATAAACCAAAGACGATTGATGCAACAAGAATAATGCATTTATACAATTTGCAATAAATAATGTATTTTTAATGAGTGTTAATTTTTTTAAAGTATTGTGTTTGGCAAAGCAGATTTAAATTATTGCAAATATTTGGAAAACGGCTTTATATTTACCAAGATCATTCTTCTTTACGTTAAATAAAATCGACTGCGTGAAATAAACGAGTTTACGAAGGCGATAGATTTTATGTGTGTGCTAAAATTTTGTCTTTTAATTTTTCATTCGGTGATTCTGTATAAAGAGCTCTAATGTATTAGATAATAGTATTACATTTCCTTAATTCTTTCATAGATTTTCAATAAGGTAAAAAAAAAATAAACAAATATGGGTTGTTCAGATCACCAGCAGTTTTTTGACAAATAATAAATTCATGCCACCGAACGAAACTTAATTGCCGCGACAATGATCTAAATAAACAAGTCATAAATAAGAAGGTTACCTAGTGAAGTGCCCCAAATTCCAAGGGACCTCTCAGTAACAATATTACGTGATAGCAAATTAGTTGACTCTTGCCAAAGACCAGTCGAGTGTATAGATAATGCAAACGAATCAAATACTTCAGAAAATGGGTTCAGGACTGTGCCAATAATTATTAGGAACAAAACAAGACTGACGGAATTGTCGGTTTAATTAATTAAATTAAATTAATTAATTAACGGAAAATTTAATACACAGGGTCTGCCGTAATGAATAGATAAACCGTCAACTGGAGTTGGTCCGGATGGAAAACTGTGAGAGAATCGTATTTTCTAGCCAGGATACTCAAACATTTTTTTATATTTTCCCGATAATTTTCATTAATTTCGCTGCCTTTCCATAAAATGTAGGTATTTTTGTATATTTTTAACTGAATTATATTGATGAAGACTTGTTTCATTGAAATTTAATACAATTTTAAGTGTTATTTAACATTGTCAAAGTTGTCGGTTTGATCATCTACTGCGACAAAAAAAGTATGTAGCTGTCGCTGCCCCAATTTTGAAAACTAATCTAGTATGCGTAGATTGTCTAATGTGTAACTTGTCTAGTAAGGGTATAACAATGTGTAGTTTACAAGCAACAGTAAGTTACAGGAGCGAGACCACTGACCAAAGTTAGAATTTTCATATTTCAAGTAATATTAAAATTGTTGTAAAACTTGGTAAAACTTGGATACTTTACACAAGGACTATTGGGCCACTATTTAGGATATACAGATGAAAACCAGGCTTTTTTATGGAAAAGAAATAATATACATATCTCCACGATATTAACGTGATGAAAGTGTAGGAATTTAAAGTTATCGTGCTTTAATAGTTTTATGCGAAAAATATGTTGCGACAAGTTCTTTCGTAATTGAAAAGGATCATGAGGTGAAATCGGACCAGAACAGCAATATGAGGACACTCCTTGCGTAAAAAGGACGATTGATGATCACTGTTACTAGACAGACGCACACTGTTCCTTTCACATTCACGGTCACGGTTTGTGAAAACTTCAAATCAAATCACCTCCTACGAGTGGCAGTAAGGCTATTCTCAGCGAATGGCATGTAATTATGAATAACGTTGAAAATATTCTGGCATACAGGAAAAATATTATTCTTATTGTTATCAAGTGTCACAAATGATGCTCACATTATGCTATCATATTACTTGCAACAGACTAAGTATTTAAATATTTAGTATACCTAGCTCAGTTCAGTCTTATAATGTGAAGTCCGCGTATCTAAGATTTTTGCACTATTTCGGACGGTTAGCAGAGTATAGAAACCAGATGTTAGTTAAATACGACATTAGAAAAGACTGATAACTAATATTCACAAATCTTACTAGCAGCAATTTCACATTTTACATGCAATTTTTCCCGGAATATTTCTTGTCATTTTCAAATACGAATATATATTAAAATATACATAATTTCAAAGAAAAAAATTTCAGATTCCATAAATTTTCCCCGATAGATTTATACATATAGTAAATGTCAAAAAACTCTTAATAGGTTAAGTCACTGCACTATCTACGCTAAGCTTAACTACTCTTTGTCCGAAACGTAGTACAGAAGCTGACTGTAATAAAGCAAATTTTACTGCAATTAATATTCAGGTCGTTCACAGACGGATATTCTACGGTGTGTTATATTTACAAGCTTTTCTTAGAAGACAGCTTGCAAGGAAAACTCTATAAGGCGAGTTATTTATCGCAATCTTCAATATAATCGCTAAATATCTACTAAATATCAGTATTTCTTTCGTTTTTTAGGCTTACTCCATTGTTCACCTGCCTATCTGTCTGTCAAAGCCATCTTTCTCAGGACCGTATTAAACTAAAATTAATGTAAAATAATATTGTCTTAAGTTTTCGCGATTCATACTATTAAATAAAACACTTTTTAACCGGATTTATCGCGTATATTTACTGACTGAGTCGCTCGTGACCACGTGGTCTGCAAAGACACCGAAACGTATCGTCAAAATTTAAAATGTAAATATACGCCATAAATCCGGTTAAAAAGTGTTTTATTTAATTAATGTAAAATGTCTACAATTCCTCAGAGCAGGGATATAAACTAGCCGGCTATAATAGTTGAGTTCACAAAGTTACTAACTCGTTCATGGGTCAATGTGTACGCTTTTATAATAAAGTTCCAAAAATATTTAAGATTTACCCTTCGATACATTTAAGGATACGGCAAAACACGTGTGAAAAGGACTAATTTAAGTCCTTGTAATTTGTCCTTAATTTAAGGACAAAAAAAAGTATGTATGTTTGTCCGCGATTTTCTCGCGTTTGGCTGAACTGATTTGGATGCGGTTTTCAGAAAACGTTTGTCTTGTTTAGATCAAGGTTTTTACTAATTAACCAACTTCAAAAATAAGGTTTTAAATTTATCACCGACGTCAAAAACGATGTAAATACTTACCCAGATAAATTATTAATGTTCTTATTACATTATTAAGTATTAATTTATTTTTGGCAGAAATTTTCGAATATGGACGGAATAAAAACCGGCATAAGATAGCCTTTATAAAACTTATTTAATCATTTTTAGTGGGTCGGTTTTTTAAAGGCAGTAAAATTTTTCTGAAAAAGAAACATTTAATGAGTTTGCTTTCATTTTGGTTTTACGTTTTTTTTTTATTTACGATTACTTTATAAAAAAAAAATTAATCAAGTATCAAGTTTATTTAATCCATTTATTTCATACTATTGTCGGGGTTACTATGATGCTATTGTTTCTTAATTCGCCAGGGTTTTCCAGTCTCTACTTTCACTATCCAGACTATAGTTCTTATTATCTTTAGAATAGAGACTTATTTTGACGCTCACAAGGTAATTAAAACTCACGGTGCTACCACATCAATTGATCGACATCGATTAAAAACTACGATCGATTGTTGTAGTAACTTTTCGTTGACCTAGAATCATAAAAGATGGCAAGGAGTAAAAACTTACAGTACAATTAAAGGAAAAATGACAAAAAAAATGGTAGGTATTACTGTTTTAGTTCGTGGCAATCATCATCATCAGTCTGTAGACGTCCACTGCTAGACACAGGCCTCTCACAAGGTTTTCCACACTCATCCAGCGTTTACCGGCGACTTTGACCAGGTCGTCGGTCCATCTTGCGGGGGGCCTGCCTACACTGCGTCTCCCAGTACGTGGCCGCTACTTGAGAACTTTTCTGCGACCAACGGACATCTGTTCTGCGCGTTTATGGGCCGTGGTCCTCTCGCGTAGTCCTACTGGTATGTCCGCGGGCATTTTTTTTTTGCAAATCAAATTACCCATAGTCCTACCGATAGCACCATGGCAACTGTATATGCCCGTGGTCCTAATCAAACTAAAATTAAACTTTTATAGAGAAAATTATGACAAAAATCTACATTGATTTATTATTTTCACTTCATGAAATAAAATCTTTTAAATACTAGGAATTTCGTAAAATGTTTTCTAACTTAGACATACTTTTATTAACAACCAATATTATAAAATTCGTCAGTGTGGCGTTGTTCTAATAATAAAACAATAAATGGTTGTTTATTCCAAAAAAAGTTCGCAAAATTTGGCTAAAATAGACGACTTTATAATTCAAATAGTGATGGAATTGCTAAATTCAGAAAGAAGTGCTGCATTTCATAAGCTGCGCTGATATTATGTAGTTATAGGTACCTAAGTAGAAGTGAATTTTGTGTACGTTTTTTTTTTATAAATTTCAATAAATTTTATTCATTTAAGTACACAATTTGGTTCTTATAAGTAATACGAATGGACGCACCATGGGTAGAAATATTTGTCTTGGCCCTACTCAACCAGTGGAACTACAAACAATAAAATTTATCATGATTCTACTCAAGCAGTAGGATCACCACCAATAAAAAAATAATATTAATATCACAAATTTCCTACTGATCGGACCACAGGCAAAAAAAACCCGTGGACCTACCAGTAGGACTTCGCAGTAGGACCACGGGCAACAAACGGTTCTGTAAGCTATGTGCCCTGCCCTGCCCTTGGCAATACTTATACGATAATAGTTGTTTTGAGGTAAGATTAACCAATGCATTTAATATTGAAAAGCAGTTAAATAAGAGTATGTAAAGTAGATATTACTAACCAATTCTTTTTATTCTGGGAATGGTTAATGATTAGTGGCATTCTGTTTATTCCGGAGCCTACGTGAGTTTAGCGTTTCCAGAGTGTTTCCTATTTTAACCACCATGACAGCTCCTTGTAGTTATGTTGCAAACGGAAGGTTTAACAGTAAATTGATAAAAACAATGTAATTAAATTGATACACAGTTTATAATTAACTATGTTTACGGCACCTGATGCCATTTATACCAATAGGAAAATTCAGTACCCTATTCCTGACTTTCGTTTAATAAAAAAGACATCGAAACAACTTCATAGTTTCAAGAAAACACTGAAACTAGGTATAATTGATTGAATCAGGCGTTACTTTGCGGAAATCCATGACAACTTCTTTAACAAAGTTACCTTGCTAATTCCGCGACTTGTAGTTGCACTCGTGATGCAGGATTTTCGTGCGTTGGTTCACCGCCCTCCCTCCCTCAAACAAATAGAACTGTTCGGTGGTGGTCGTTGTACCCTGAAGATGCCTCTAGTTGAAGCGAAACACATGTCGGTGATAGCTTGTGGCGTGGGTTACAGTATTCCAAGTGCGTGTTCATTGCTTTTCTTGCTTTTTGTTTGAGGGAAGGAGGGCGGTGAACCAACAAGTCGCGGAATTAGCAAGGTAACTTTGTTAAAGTAACTGAAACTAGGGTTACAAAATTGCTTTCTAGTTATCAAACTAGCTGAAAATCAAAAATGGACCTTTTTCTTGGTGAGTAAAGCCGCATTTGACCTCATCTCACCTGATGGTAGGTCGAAGACGACGGTACACGGGCTTAGGAACGGGAACGGACTCTTTATAAAATACGAGCTTTTTCCCGCAACTCAGTTCGCGCGTAAATAGAAAAATCTCATTCTTCCCTCACCCGTGGGAATTTCGGGGATTCCTTTCATAACACAACCAATCACTTTTTGAAGAACCTTTATGCCAAGTATCATATCCGTGCACTCAAGGAATACGATTTTTCATACAAACTAAAAAGTCCTATATTTCTCGTTCCCGTGGGAATTTCGGGTATTCCTTCCTTAGTGCACCCTTACATCCCCTAAAGAATGTATGTTCCAAATTTCAGCTCTCTACGCCCAGTAGTTACGGCTGTACGTTATCTGTCAGTCACTCAGTCACTCAATCAGTAACGGAACAGTTTTATATATATTGATTGCTGGACTACATCACTGCAGAAGCGGTGTTATTTAGGGGCAGATTTTATATGAAGGTTGCTAGAAAGGCGAGCCCTGAGTTCTTACCCCACTTGGATTAATCGCCTTATATGACTCGCTTATCCAGGGCCGGTATAAACCGACTCTCTACAGGCAAGTTTTGATGCTCTCACATTGATATTTAGAAGTCATTAAGAAACCTTAATATTTGTTGTTGAAGAGTACACGAACACAAGTACACGACTGTTACCGACAAACTTCAGACAGGTATTTGTCTGTTTTACTGACAACCTCTATTATTCTTCTTCTTCTTCTTGCGAGTCGACACAAATTCAAATTTTGTTCGTCTAAAATTTCGCCACCTCTACAGCACCATCGCTAGCCTCCATCAAGTCCTGGAGTGTGCAGCTATGTGGAAATGCTGGGCAGGTGAGAAAGTGCGTCATTGTTTGCGGGGAATGCCCGCATTCACACTAATCGTCTGAGCTCTCAGAGAAACCCCACTTGCAGCGATTGTCTTTGCTGAGACCTACCTGGGTTCGGAGCCGGTTTAAAGTTTTCCATGTCGATTATAATACTGGCAGGCAACAAAACCATTTCATAAAAAATATAAAAAAGATGGATTAACAAGGAAAAAGTACGGAAAAAATTACTGTGGTGCTCTCATATTTTCAAACATGAACGTATCTGGCATGGGGGATATCTCTAATATTTTAAAAAAGTTGTTAACGCAACAGGAAAAATAAAACGATGTCTGTAACTATCACAAATTCTGAGAACGTTCTTTATAAATAAACTGAGTTTCGTAGTTCTGATAGTGAACTCTATACTGTTAGAGATAAAGCAGTTTAAGGCGCGTTTTTTAAAAAGTTGTTTTATATTTAAATATTGCTCGAACTATGATATTTAGAATTCCATATAAAAACATCATAATAATCTGTGTCTATTTTCAAAAATGAAAAAATACAAGTACTTTTTTTAATTTGTAATTGTATGTGCGTATAAAAAGCAGCCAGCATTCATTCCACGTAACCATAATGAAGCCAAATCTTTTGAATCTTATTTCTATACGAAAATGGTATTGAGGTTTAGATTAAAATATGGCGAATGCGGGGATATATAGAATTTCGTTCTTAATTAATGTATTTGCATTTGAAGTAACGTTGTAATAATGTTGTCAAGTGCGATTTTTAATAGCTCTCTTCACCTAAATATTTTGTTTTGAATGTTTGGCTGTTTGATAAGAAAAACAAAAGGGAAAATTATGACCAATTATAATAAAAACAATATGTCTCTGTTTAAAGACCTTAGTAAATCACACCTTTAGGGAGTGACAATAGAGCCCAATATTATATAAAATAAAAAATGTTTATTAATTTCAGAAAAGCATAAATTACAAATATTGGCTTAAATATACAAGTAAGGATAGAACATTGGTGCCTGAACTAGGATAATCCTGTTTTTCAGGCTGAAGCGTGCTAAAATAACATAAAAATCATTCAAATTAAATATAACTTCTATAAAATAAAATATGGATCTTAAATATAAACATAGTAGAATCTATTCAACTATTCTTAAAAAATAAAAATAAAATAGGAAATTGTGACAATTTTAAATCTAAGAGATTTACTTACATAATTATTTCATTATTAAACCTAATTACACATTTATACCTTATCAAAAATTAACTTATAACAGTCAGTAGCATCTCGGTTTCATCATACGACAATTCCTGGAGGACTGGTTTTATAGCCTTTTTACAATTTCTTACGTTTAAGGGATATATATACACTTTAGCGTTTATTTTGTTATACAATAATGGCCCTAGGAATTTATAAAAGCGTGTAGTCAAAGTGTATTTTACCCGCGTGCGATTTGTGCATACAATATCCTTGCGTCTTTTGTTAGTAGAACTGGTGCTGTATTGAAGTGCTGTGTGCTGTTTAAGTACTGTGTTAGTTATAAATAATTGTCGGACTGTTAGTACATTGCATGATTTATATAAAAGGTTAGTAGGGTAGAGGTATGGCCTAAAAGAAGCTACCTTAAGAATTGCTCTTTGAGCTCTTTCTACAATAAGTAGAGAGGTTTTAGGAGCTCCGCCCCAGATCGTAATACAATATGTTATCACAGATTGACACAGGGCGCTGTATAATAGCATGATAAGTTTTGAATCCGCAACTGACCTGATTTTCTTAAAAACGAAAATCAGTTTACGGATTCTATTACTAAGAGCTTCAATGTGATATCTGAAGGAAAGAGTTTCATCAATAATCACACCGAGATATTTTATTTTATCTGTTAATGTAATTGTAGGACACTCACATGCAATGTTAGCAAGGTTATTGCAGCAATGTGCAAACAGGGGTCTATTAGTTAGTGCTACGTGTGATTTCCGCATTGTAAACATAATATATTTTGTTTTGTCTGCGTTTAATGTAAGTAGGTGAAGTTTAAGCCAGTTATTCACAATATTGAGGCCATTCTGAGTAAGTTTAAAAATGTCTTGTTCTGAGTCAGCTGAAAAAAGTAAAACAGTGTCGTCGGCGTATGAAATTATTTTACCTTGTACTAGTTGAAGATTACAAAGGTCATTTACGTATATTAAAAATAATGTGGGGCCTAAAATACTACCCTGGGGGATACCGAAGGGGGTGGTTTTTTGTTCAGAACTAACTATATTGCCTAGTTTAACACGTTGACTTCGATTACTAAGGTAACTAGTTAAAATATTTAGCTGATTTCCTCTTATACCTACATTTTCTAATTTATTTAACAGGATAGGAATAGAGACGGAGTCAAAAGCCTTGGCTAGATCAAGGAACACCCCTATAGTCTGGTATCCCTTATCTAGTTCCTGTGCAATATAATCTACTAAGTCGTGCATAGCATCAGAAGTCGATAGGTTTGGCCTAAAGCCAAATTGTGACTTAGAGATGATAGACTTATTTTCCAAATATCGTACTAGCTGGTTGTTTATTATTTTCTCTAATATTTTAGATATTGAGGGTAGTATGGAAATAGGTCTGTAGTTCGTTATTTGGTCTTTATTACCAGATTTAAAGACAGGAACTACGAGGGCTTTTTTAAGACAAGTAGGAAAAATTCCTTCTGAGAGACATTTTTGAAATATAAAAGTTAAAGGAGGGATGAAGAAATGCTTAAACTTTTTCAATAATTTACAAGGTATATCATCACACCCAACAGCACAGTCATCCCTTAACCCCATTATAATTTTTTCAACCTCTGCTGCGTCTGTATTTAATAATACAAAAGAATTCAAAGTTGAGTTATTGTAAGTATTAATAGTTTCATGTGTGATGGAGAATTGTCGAATCTTTTCTGTTAAAGTCTTTCCGATGTTATTGAAAAAGTCGTTAGCACTATTTGCCGCCGATAGTGGGGAGGGATGGGATAGCAATAAACTCGAGGGCGATTCAGTGTGTTTGGACGTATACGTGACTTTTTTTATGTATTTCCAAACTTTTTTACTGTCTTTTCCGGCTTTTGCTAGTTGATTTTTGTCATAGTCAGCTTTTACTTTTCTTAAAATATTATTACAAAAATTACGATAGCGCTTATAAGTTATTTGTAAAACTAAATTTCCCGGACAAGATTTGGCCCTCATGTGGAGTTTGTCCCTATTTTTCATGCAACGAATAAGCCCCGGCGTAATCCATGGTTTGATGTTTAAGTTTTTATTACTAACTTTTACTTTTGATGTATTATTAAGAATTGCTTGTTGAACAATATTTACTAAGTATGCCATGCTTGAGTCAGCGTCAGCAGAATTATAAATTGGACTAAGGTCAGTGTTACATAAATCGTCCTCAAGTTTATGCATGTTTAATTTAGAAGTAAACCTTGCGTATTTTGTTTTAGTTAATTTTAGTCTAAGGGTTAGTAAAACAGCTTTGTGGTCCGTTACGGTGGAATTAGTAACTAATACAGATGATAGCAACTGGGTTTTGAGAAAGATATGGTCCAGACAAGAGCCGCTATGATGTGTAGGCAGTGTGTGCGCAGGGTATAGTCCGTGAAATGCACATCGATTTAGGTACTCCTGTATCGACCCACTGTTATTCTCTGGTCGAATATCAATATTTATGTCTCCAGCAAGCAAAATATTTTTATAAGACGATAAATTTTGAAGTTGACTATCTAATGATTCGAGAAAGTCATCCAGCTTCTTAAAAGAAGGGGATCTGTACATCGCTAATATTGCAACTTTATTTTTGCTTTCATCGATTTTTATTAACAAACTGCTGCATTCCCTAACAATAGAGTCCTCGACTGTGATATTCAGAGTGTTTCGTGCGTAAACTACCACACCATCATTTTGGTTGTTAACCGTTTTACTGCTATACACATCGTAACCTGTCATCTGTGGGAGTTCATAATTATTGGAAAGCCAACATTCAGTTAGTACAATTAGATCGCAGTTAACATTTAGCCTCTGAAGAAAAATATTAAAATTATCAAAGTTTTTATAGATACTCCTAATATTTTGTGTTAGTATGGTTATCGAATTGTCGCACAGAGATAGATACTGTTTGCAATCTTCAACATTACAAGACGTTGCTTCCGAAACAGAGATACTATCTAACTCATTAATGATATGATGAGTCATATATTATTGAAATATTAACAATTAAGAATTAAAATATAATAAAATTATAAAAAATTAAAACAAGTATAAAAAGAGATATACTTATAAGATAAGGCAAAAAAATTATTTACTAGAAACGGCGCTCTTAGACGCCTTCATAATTAATTGAGTTTATATACCTTTGTTCGGCAATTTTCTTGGCAGGGCAATCAGTTTCACCTGTTTTGTGATTATTTGGCTTATTGAAACGGGAACATGTTGCACACTTAGGTTCCTCTGCCTTTTTCTGGCACTCGTTTGATGAGTGGCCTAGAACTCCACAGTGTCCACAGGTACAAGTTTCTGCTCGGCATGACTTCGCTGCATGTCCATACTGCTGGCATTTAAAACACCTAGTAACTAAAGTAAAGTCCCTCACCGGACAGGACGACCAGTTAACAAAGACTCTTTCTTGAGAAATGAGCGCTTTTCTTATTAGGGCTGGAACTTCGATTACATAGTTACAGGTCTCTGCTTCTTTCTTTCCAGACTTATGGCTAAGTTTAATGGAAGACAGGATTTTTTCACGACTATCACTAAGTTTATTGGAAAGATTTTGCTCATATATGCACTTAAAAACTTCTTGTTCCTGCATTGATGTGGGCACCCCAATTATGACAATTCTAGGGTTTCGCTTGCTTGGTTCATCTACGGTAAGGCCACAGGATGACAGCTGGACTGACTGCTTCAGTTTTTCGACATCTCCTTTCGAGTCAGTGCTAATAATAACCCCACCATTTTTTGTTTTGCGGAGTCCTCTAACCTGCAGCTTCATTTCACCAGGGCTAATAATCTGCTGTACAAGTGATTTGGTGGCCTCGCTAGTCTTTAATTTGTCCTTGGGGTAAATTGCTACCGAGCTTACATTTGCAGGTTTAATGAAACTATTATTGGTCTTAATCATATCTGCGTAACTAACTTTTGCCAAACTTGGTTTAGCAGACTCCAGGATTTCTTCTTTAAGGTCTTGAAATTGGTTAGACAGCTCTTGTTTTTCTTTAAGCGCATGTATTAATGTACGGCCTTGAAGTGCTTTCTGCTTAAGGGATTGGTATGTGATAGCCAGTTGGGATGCACCATGGCCAATCTTTCGACAGAGAGAGCTGATCCGAAGTTTTTGCTCGGTATTCATTTTTCCTTCACCAGAAATTGCGCAAACTTCATTGAGGCAAGCTTCAATGGATGACATCCAATTTTGAATTTCGGGCGTTGAAATTACTTCCATGTCGTCTTCATCTGGTACTGGAGGTGGCTTTGAAGTGGGCGTTGGAGGTGGGCTGCGGCAAGTTTTACCACTTCGATTGAAGGGGCTGCTATCCATTATATTGTTTTTATTTAATTAAAACGTTTCATTTCAAAAACACAAATAATTCTCAGTATGTATCGATTTGTATTAATTATTATCACAAAAATGAATTTTCGCTGATTCAAATCTAGGTCGAGTAGTATCTGCTTTAATTTAAAATTGTATAAAATAAACTAAAAACACGTATATATACGTATATATAGCTTCTTCATAAACTTATATCATTTAAGCTCGGGGAAAAATTCTTTGGTTTTCGAAACTTTTGTGGGAAGCACCGCAGAACTTACTTATTATAAATACTTACATACATACATAGCTTCACGCCTGTATCCCTTATGGGGTAGGCAGATCACCAGTGGTTATAAGACCATCTGATGTCACATTTGACAAATGAGGTATTATAATGATGGAGAGAGGCTCTTGCAGTGACAGGGGGTCAGCCTATCGCCCACAAAAATGCCAATAAAACCTCTGTCCCTTAACTGACTTTTACAGTATCCCCGGGAAGAGAAGCAGCTGGTACATTCTATGTTTTTCTTTCGCTCCCAGTCCAGCATGGAAGGATATAAATACTTTTTCAATATAAATAATGATTTTATTATTTTCTTTACGGATCAAACAAACCAATCGTTGTATTACTAGAATTTTCTTATTCGATCATTATTTTCCATCCACATAATGTCCGAAGACATATTCCTTTTCAATTACCAAGTAAAATACCTATGTGATAAACCGTTGAACAGCATCATAAATTCGAGGCCTTTTCAAAATGGCCGCTATCTGGCCACGGAGACGTTGACAGATCGTTTTTGCGGGTAACCGACCAGACCCGATTTGGCGCGAAAACTGAAAATTAAAGTAACACCACTAATGGCGACCTTAGCTTAATCTCTTCCTTATAAATGGTTTTATTAACAAGTAGCCATTCAAGGTTTAGTGAGTCTGTAGACATGACTGAGCAATCTCAATGCGGCTTCCACCGTGTAAGCAAAGTAGGTATCTACTGCGATTCATAATGCTTGAAAGCCTGCGGATATCAATATCTTAAAAAGTATCCATCTTTTTGTATTCAGACTTTCCTTAATTAAGGAAACAAGCTTTAAGGTTGAGGTGATTGAGAAAATCGAGAAAATCAAAAGCGTACTGTACCTAAGTTAAGATGCCTACCGCAATTATTGCCAATTTGGAATTAAAATACTTTGCTAAGTAAAATAACAATATGTAAATTATTAAATCCGAACATGTTTACTTAAAATTGTTATGGATTGAGATAACAAGCACAAGTTAAATAAAAATTGACTTCTTATAGCAATTGTTGCCATAGGTCACCTAGTCATTATTTTTCCAAACTAAGATAACGTTTTCAAATATTTAACGAGTCCGTTGTGATATACCCATTCTGATAATTGTTGCCCGCGTTTAAATTTCCTGGAATTCTATTGTAATAGAATGTAAGAATGGGATAGATCACACAATTTATTACCAGATAAATTCTTTAGTAAAAGGTAGTGGTGTCTTTATGCGTAGATAACTACTACAGCCGCAATACTGGTCAATCAACATGGGCATTATAAAGCAAAGCCACAACTATGAAGTCCCAGGGAAACCTCTAAAGTTTAAACACTCATGTCAAGGTGACCACGCAGGTAGCCTAGTAAAAACCAAGAACCGACTCGGTTTAAAAAAGTTCGTTTCTTAAACTTGCCCGCGGCGGGGCGTCGAAATTCAGGAACACACACGCCGGAGGTATAAATGAAAATACTTCGTACGTATAATAATAATGAAATAAATAAAGCCCTCCAAAGCACGGGAACCGCCTCCTGTCAAATGAATGATCAGCGGTGATCTGTCCCTGTAAATAAATAATAAATAAATAAAATAAAATCCCCAGACAATCACACCAACTAAATGGCCTCAAAGTAAGCAAAACTTGTATTATGAGATACCATGTAGCGAACTAGGGGAATCTAGAATATAAATACGTAAAGAGATCCAACTTCACGCTTGACCGGCTCAGACCCGGAACTTTATTTCGTTCCGTGCGGGAATCGAACCCGTGACTTCACGCTTGGCGCAGCATCTTCTATACCTCTGCACTACAGAGACCGTCAAATGATCAATTACTGCAGATTTAATATACATATACTAATGCAAATGTGATGCCAAAAAGGAATCGAACCCGCAATTCCTTGCGTAGGAATCTACTCTCCCACTGTGCCACAAAGCCAGTCACATGGTTCTTTCTTAATGATTATTAAGGGTTTGGTCCAATTGTGGATGTCGACGCGTCGGTCAAAAAATATGACCCTGAAAAGAATCTTCTTATATCGATCTCGAATTCTCGACCTTTGTACTGAGTACTTCCATTATTGTTTTAAAATAACGTAAACCTTATGAAATTTTAATCGTCCTAGTTTATATATTATTAAGTAAGCGTTTGAAACGAGTCTCAACGTTATATTAACTAGCGAGACATGCGAAATATGCTGAATGCGACATAATCGTGAATTGGGGTGATTCCGATATGCTGGAAGTATTACAATCCATTAAAAAACAGCATTACCTTATTCTTGTTATGCTGATAACCTCACTTGGCATTCTGGGCACGACCGCTCGAAAGAATATCAATGTTCATGCAAAAAATATCGAAAATAACTTTATCTCTTTTAAGATCATATTTGAAGTTCTTGAAGTCGTCGTGGCGCCGTGGTTACTGTGTGTATCTTACGATATCACAGGTTAAGCAACGTTCGGCGCGGTCGGTACTTGGATGGGTGACCGCCGAGACCGTTCGTTTCTCACGGCGACTTCCGTGCTTCGGAGGGCACGTTAAGCTGTCGGTCCCGGGTACTGTATACTTGTATACAGTACTCGTTAGGGTTTGTCAGAAGCCATATCGGCACCCTGAAAATTCTGACATCCACCACCCAGCACTGGGCCAGCTCGGTGGATTATGGCCTAAACCTCCTCGTCACCCAGAGGAGAGACTCATGCCCTGCAGTGTTGTGTTGTGTTGTGATGATGATGATGATGATGAAGTAGAGTTGGTGGCCTCCCTTTTAATTATTTGCCATATCTTTATTGTTGTTAGCCTGATTTCGGTTTTATTTGATATTTCTTTCAGCTCATAAGTTAATTTCTTGCAAACCTTAGCTCAGAGACTGTTACTGATAAATTTGGTACACACAACTTTAACGAATGTTGTCTAAGTTTTCACTTGTGACCTGCACTGATACATCCTAGCAAAAATTGAGAATTAATATGAATCTATAGATTTTTTTCCTTTACAAACACACTTTTATTTTTGGCAGCGTTCTGAATAGTTCTGACTTGTAAGTACCAGATTTATATGTAGACCTTCCTGAAACACGATCTAGATATTGAATTTAAGAGTAAAAAAAGTTTTTTCCAATGTTTCTTCTTGATAGTTTATTCCCAAGGTATAAGCTAGATCTGAAAGAGGAACTGCCCTTGAAATATAAAATTAATATGCCAAATGTGAATGCAGAGTCTACTCGTCAGGCGCGAGACACGCCGTCACTTCCAACTCATGATTAATGAGAAACTGGATAAAACATTTACGATTATTTGTGTTGCTTTTCTTTATAAATAAACCCGATGAATGTCGCGAAGGTTTTAGTCTAGTTGAACACCTGTTCCTGGTATATGCGGTTCAACTTGACTATCGACCATCCTGCTTCCTCAAAGTTTCACAGAACTCTGAAATTTTCAGATTTTGAAAGTCCTTTCAGGTAATCCAGCAACTTAGACTTTCGTGATTCGGAAGCCCCATCAAATCTCATTAAAAATATCGTTTTCCTTAAGTCGTTTTTCAGGCTGTAGTATGTCAGAACCCATTTTGTTACCACGATAGTACAATTGGTCCAACATTTACAAAAACTCATATATAAACTACATTTCTAAAATAAAACAAAACTGGAAATGGTAACCCTTCAGTCCTAGCTCAGCGAAAAACTTAAACCGTTAATATCAACTCGCATGACATAAACGTTAACCCCTCACGTGTCGGAGTAAAATAATCCCACTGATCATTTATTACAAATGAATTTTAGAAACAAACGATTGTCCTGAGTTTTCGGGTAGCAAGCGAGTGAATTATGAAAGACTTAACGTGCAATTCATCAACGCTCCGCTGAGATAAAATGACGACGTGTCATTTCCAGTAGATTTATCTTTGTCTTAGATTAAGTTGATCAATGTTTTGTACTTATAATTCGAATCTAATTGTGAAGGATAAAATGTTTTGTTTTGAAATTGTTATGCCAGCGTTATCAGTGTTTTCGTTTTCTACAAATATTTGTAAAACAAAATACTTAAGTGGACATACTATGCGCCTGATATTAATGATTTATTGTAGATGAAAATTGAGAATTGAACAGTAGAAAATTGGAGGTACCAATTGATATAGTCAATATAATAATGGAAAATTGAATGAATACAAAACTTGGAATCTAACCTTAAGTTAAATATTATATCTACCTACTGGATTTATCACGTTTCATCTATACTAATATATAAAGCTGAAGAGTTTGTTTTTTTTGTTTGTTTGTTTGTTTGAACGCGCTAATCTCAGAAACTACAAGTGGGATTTGAAATTTTTTTTTTGCATTTGATAGCCCAACTCTTGGGGAAGCTTATAGGCTATATTTTATCCCGATTTTCTCACGGGATCAAAAGTTACGTGGATAAAACCGCGCGCGGTGGCTAGTTATGTTATGATCTGAACGTTTTGGTGCATTTACAGACCTCGTGGTCACAAGTTCATGACGAGGTAACTAGTATTTAATTAATTCGTTCTCCATTTTGAATACAACAATTAAATGCTTTCGAGGAATGGATTTGGAAAAACGTTCTATTGTAATTCAGCTCCTAACTCGTTTGCACAGCCTTGTTGTATATTGGATATTTTTCATAACACTATTTTATTAAGATAAGAATGAATATCTATCTATATCTATACTAATATATAAAGCTGAAGAGTTTATTTTTTGTTTGTTTCAACGCGCTAATCTCAGAAACTACAAGTGGGATTTGAAAAATTCTTTTTGCATTTGATAGCTTAACTCTTGAGGAAGGTTATAGGCTACATTTTATCCCGAAATTCCCAGGGGATCAAAAGTTACGCGGGTAAAACCGCACGCGGTGGCTAGTTATGTTATGATCTGAACGTTTTGGTGCATTTACAGACCTCGTGGTCACAAGTTCATGATGAGGTAACTAGTATTTAATTAATTCGTTCTCCATTTTGAATACAACAATTAAATGCTTTCGAGGAATGGATTTGGAAAAACGTTCTATTGTAATTCAGCTCCTAACTCGTTTGCACAGCCTTGTTGTATATTGGATATTTTTCATAACACTATTTTATTAAGATAAGAATGAATATCTATCTATATCTATACTAATATATAAAGCTGAAGAGTTTATTTTTTGTTTGTTTCAACGCGCTAATCTCAGAAACTACAAGTGGGATTTGAAAAATTATTTTTGCATTTGATAGCCCAACACTTGAGGAAGGCTATATTTTATCCCGAAATTCCCACGGGATCAAAAGTTACGCGGGTAAAACCGCACGCGGTGATTAGTTTAAGATAAGTGGTGATTCTTTTGCTATGTTCATTTCATCTAAGTTCGATACATACACTGGCCCAGCTGGAAATAAGGCCCTCAAGCCACAACCGAATATTCCACTATTGCGCCACGCAGGCCAACCAATCATTTTTAAAAATGATCCAGTGTAAGTAACAAGTTATCGTTGCATGGCGTTTTGTTTCCCTATTCCATTTTCAAAAAGACATTTTAATTTAATGAACTTGACTACATGAGCTAGAGCTCACGCAGTTATGTCACATCGAATAATGAGTCTGCACGTGTAAAGATAAAACAACTTTCTTATCATAATAGTTCTTTATGATTCTCATTAATAAATAACGTCAACGATAATTGTTGCTACAATGCTACGTAATCCGGTATGCCATTCATTCGTCATCTTTTAAGGATTTTTTGACTTTATCAATTAATTGATGCCATAAATTGTTGTCAGATTTCAGGTTCCATTCCAAGATGCACTCGTAGCAAATGTGTTTAAAACGCTTGATTGCAGTTTTTTGTTTTAAAAATAAAAGTATGCTCATAAATTTTCCTTCCAGATAGCATTACAAAATTTCAACCTAAGGTATTGTCTTATTATTTGATTACGCAATCTTCTGTTGTGAATTTAATTTCCTGAAATACCTATCCGCATTAAATAAAACTCAAAACAAACAGTTGCATTAAAAATAAATTATCAAAACGAAACTAGCAAAAGCTCACTCGTAACTGGAAAAAACAATTTAAAAACAAAAAGCCAATAAAGAAACTCATTAGCCCACAAAATTGCAGCTGTAAAACTGCAATAACAGGAACGGAGCAACACTCAGAACCAGCTATGTACAAAAGTTCTGTTCTGTACATCAGAAAATGTCGAATTGAACCATTTTTCGGGTTTTTAAAAATGTCCGTGAGTGCATATACGTGTTGAAGTGGCGGCCGCGCGCGTGGCCTGGCCGGGCGCGCCCGTCGCGGGGTTAAGTTGCTGTTGACTTACGGAGTTCTACACAATTATGTGCGAGTTGGAAAGTGAAATTATTTGAATAAAGAATAAGTTCTATTTTACACATTTATACTTTTTCTTTTTGTTAGTGGCCAGTTTCTATTCAAATGAGGTTCGGATTACTCCGAGGCCCTATTTACTCCTCCAAAGATCGACGTTTTGCAGGTTTTCTTATGTTTATTTTCATATTTTCGTAGTATCCAAAAGTTTGTCCTGGTAAAATCACAGACAAAGTAGTCCTGACATCACAACCATATTAGTCAAGCCACTTCACTCTAGAGGCGCTCCCATCAGCTCGATGACGTGGGTGCATTCGTTAATATTTTTTAACATTATAATCCTATGTTGATTTTCGATGTAAAACAACGGAATTGGCATTTTTCATTGATCAGTATTTTTGAAGAATTCCTTGATTTGGATTTTATTCTACATACTTTAATTTGTTGATCAAATGATTTTGAATTCAATTGATTTTAACATTTAGTTCCTAGGAGTTTTCTACAGATAGGGAGTTATTTTTCTTCCGTTTTGGTCTGTTTGATAGCGTAAAATGACGTAGGTAGGTATGTAATAATTGAGTCTTCATAAAAAAAAAAAAAAAAATTAATAATCCGAAATTTCCGTCCGATTTCACTGCCATTTTCACTTACCGTACCGTATATATACAAAGTTATTTTTTCTTGATACGAAACCTGAAGACAGTTTTTTTAGAATCGGCAACATAATCGATTGCAATAGTATTTATAACATGTTATATTTTAACTCAATAATCTCTACAGATCCTTACAAAATGTATGCACTCACTCGCACGCGTATCCCAGGATGTAAGTAGGTGCCTACGTCGCATGAACGGTAGCGAGTTAGCGCCGCGCTCCCAGCGTCCTCACTCGCGCGACAAAACCAAGACACCACAAGAGGATTGAAACTTGCTGAGTTGACTTCTCTAAGCAAGACAGGTAGTCTAAACAAGCTTTCGCATTTAACAACTCAACTATGTCCCAATACCCGCAATGACTTAACGAACTGATACTATCACCTATATCCTCTTTGTCCCCTTGTAATAATCATTATTTACGATAGGCTTAAAACTAAGCATATGGATTGATTTCTTACATTTCAATTAAAATACTTTACGACCTATGAAAAAGTAGATTGATGGATCAAATTATTCCAGGTCCGTCAGTAGGCTATGATATCCAGGGGTGAAATAATTTTTCCCGTGCAGTGAAGGTACGTGTTAATTATCGTTTTAAACTATCGCGGTTATTTTCACTATGATTTAATGTATTTACGGGATTCTTACCACGATTTTTTTTATTTTCGCACGTCCAATATTTCGATTCTGTTACAAGCACCATGATCGCGGACTGGCAGATGTAGGTAGGTGGCGATGACAGTGATTTTGAAGATTGGTTTTTACTAATCCTAAAAACAGCGAAAGTGGTGTGTCCGGTCAAAAACCCAGACTGTGAGCGTGTTTTGCAAAAGTGACATTAATGTTAGTTCCAGTAGTAGCAGATCAAAACGAATAAGAAAGGGGGTAGATCGATTTATCTGCCTCTAACTGTCATCGCCACCTATCTACATCTGCCAGTCCGCGATCATGGTGCTTGTAACAGCATCGAAATATCGGACGTGCGAAAATAAAAAAATGTCGTGGTAAGGTTTAAATTAACTTTAGAAACGGGATATTTACCATGTTTTTCATTTATTTTGAGTTCTCGAGTTAATTTAAATGTTAATGACCATGCCAGTTTAAAAACTTATATCGTGGTAAGAATCCCGTAAATACATTAAATCATACGTTAATTATCGTCTCGATCATTTTGAATTTAACTTTTTCAGCTTGTTTCTACAACCACGATTTGTTTCTTTAACTTAGATCATCAATCACATCAAATGGAGTAAAGAGCACAAAGATATTCAAAATTATTCCCAATTCACTTGAGCAACGAAACTCCGCCCACGAGCGTTCTCGTCCGCTCAAGCAGCACTACTTTGAAGATTAGTTTTTGAGTCGACAGTAATAGCTGACTCAAAGTCCGTCTTAAATGCAAATGATGCAAAGAATCAATTCAAGGGGCCAAGCGGCTTGTGGGATCCCCCAACGCTGCGATCTTGAGAGCTTGGAGATGCTTTTAGTCAGCATTAAATTACTGAAAAATGCTTTTCGATTTTTTAATTCGATTTAATTATACTTTGAGTGTTTGCGAGATTCTATATTTGGTGGAGGCTTGTTTATGAAAACTACCATCTGTTATTTATATTTTGCATGCGAAAGTTTGAGACGATATGTGGAATATTGCGACTTTTTCACTCCGAAACTGCTTGGTGATTTAGCTGAAATTTTTTACACAGACTGCTTGAGTATAAATTGGGTTAAAACACTTTACATCCTTATAGTTATTCCTTCGAGATAGAAATTCAAGCAAGTAAAGCTGTAGAGACAATGAGGTATTCAGAATCAAATATAGCAGAATCACTGCTAGAGAAATGGCAAAATAATTTATTTTATTAATGTTATCTTTAAAAACACATGGTCATTGTTATTTTTATTTCCTTTTACTGAAGACCTCTCAAGGAATCCTATCAAGTGTGATGTGAGTTAAGCATTACCATGAAAGCAATCGACCATTTCCTCCTAAATAAATAATAAATAAACCTAAACTTTAAGTCAAAACATAAAGACACGAGATAAAGTTCGGTAAAAAGCGTCATTTACGTCATTTAGTAAATCGGCCAATAATAAATATAATACTTTATTTATTTTTCTCCCTTATGAAAAATATTGAGCAATGTAAAAGATCTTCAACATTGCTTTATTAGTTTTATTAAAAGAGTTTATCAATAATCTCACCTCGGTTAAATGTGTTTTAGGTATAAAATAAATAAATAGGTAAATGCCGTTTAGAGCTAGTCCTAAAAAAACATAGATTTGTGACAAATATCTGTCAGATATTACAGAAAATTGTCATGTAGCAGGTATTGAACCTGCGACCTAGTGCACTTTTCCAACTGCTCAACAAGGCCGTCTGTCTATTAGGGTTTCTTTTTTGTTTATTTTAAAGGTTTTTTTTTGTTGGAAGTTTCCTAATAGTAGTAGGTACTACTAATTGTATAAACTATTTGTTTTTTGAAGTGTTTTGTTTACAATATTCTTTAGGGCTTTGATGCCTTTAAGGTGCTTTAAGTAAGGTCGTCCGGTAGCTTGTAACAATTTTTGATCTTTTACAGAAGCGTATAGAGAAGTGGCCGGCTTTGCACTCATAGCAGAGAGAAGAAATGCTTTTCTCCGACACCTTTGCAAATTATCGGCCGTTTTCATAATACAACTTGACAAACTGACATTTCAGTTTGTATACAGATCTTGAAACATAAATTAACTTGCATGTATGCAAAATGTGGATTTCCTGATGTGAACCCTAACGCTGATCCTAGGATATGAATTGATTAGGCACGGTGCCGGTAATTATTCTACTTATCATGTCCTTCTAACAAGGATACTCGTTACTTACCGATGTCCAATGTTGATTACAACTTTCAACGGACTCCACACATGTTTCCTTAGGTTCTTGAGGAACATATGTACTAATTGATAGAGTTCTGTGATTGCACTTTTTAGCGATGAAAAATATACAAACTCAAGACAAGACAAACTCATTGTTGAACTCGGAAAAAGAATATTGCTGTTCACGTTTCACGATCACACGTATCGAAATCTTCTCTGGGTAAATGAAAAAAATAGCTTTTAACTTTATTCATATCCAACATAAATTTATTTGATCTGATAAATAACATCCACTGACTGCTATTCATATAACTTTTCCTTTTATCAATATTATGATAAAATATTTACGCTGAAAGTTTCGTTTAAATTGGGGTCAATATATGGATTTACAGGTCATCAATAAGCCTTTACATTTACGAGACAAAGCGACTTACTAAAGGTATGTATTATTTGGTATTTGACACATAGAAAAAATATCATGTCAGGTGGCGTTTCGTGGCTGATGAGGATTTTGGTGAGAAACTTTGGGGCAATTTATTTATTGATAAGAGATAAGTAGTTATTGGTCCAAAAAATACCATCAAATCACGCTCTTTTACAATAACACAAAGCTCGGTTTTTAGAGCAAAAAATGTTTAAAAGTTGTCCTATTATTTTTAACCCATCCATCGATTTGGTACAAAACGGCAGGCGTCATTAAAATTCAGATGTTGTGCCTCCGCTGGAAAGTCACGCGCGCTGCGGGGGTTAAAATTCAACAATTTGTGTCCTTTACATAATTTATACAGACGAATTCTGGACACTCGGTGTAAAGAAAATGACCTTCAGAAATAAATAATGTAATTTCACTGAAATTTACATCGTTTTTTACAAATAACTAAGCACGTTTTTATGACGAAGAGGCCAAAAATGGAGCACGTGATAAAGAAATGAAAAATAAGGCTCTCGTGACCACGGTTACTATAAAGAAAACTCGATATAAAATTTGAAAGATAAAAGCAAGACAAGAAAAGTAACCGGTTTTTCATTTACTTAAATCACACAAGCTCTGCCAGATCACGGAGATGATATTTTTCAGCAGACCTTTTATAAAATATGTTGCTAGATTTCTGCTTTAAAATATAATTTTCTCCGTGATCAAGCAGAGTTTGTGATATAAGTAGTTAATGAAGAACCAGTGGTAAAGGCCAACAAATAATGAATCTATCGAGAGGTAGACTAAGCCAAGGCACGTTTGCACGTAGAACTAACACTGAGCCCGGTGAAAATAAATAAATTTTCGATAACAACAATATCACTTGTGAAAATCCGGTTTAAAAGTATTTTATTTATTACATTACACTATTAAACATTCCTATATCGTTAAACAATATAAATACGAGTTCGTTTTAAACAGTTCAATCCAATGTAATCGCTTATTGCGTTGATAGTTGTAATTGATATTTGGCACGACATACATTACTAACCTGTTCGGTAGCATTTTAAAAGACTTTGTTCATGTGACCTTTATATTTCTATAATTTAGTTTTTCTTTATTTAGTAAAATATCCAAGTATTTGTATAAATACATGATTAATTTAAATTGCGTATGACGTAACTAGTTATACTTTAGTTTTAGATTAACTTTCACTGTAGTTTTACAAAGTTAGCTACAAGCATCTTCTTTTTAGTCCTAAACAATTGCTTATCCTCAGCGGAGTTTTATAGTGTTTCAGTTTGATTCTTTCATGCTGGACAGAAAGCAAAGAAAAAATATAGAATGTACAGTCTGTAACAGAATTATGTATACCACCCAGTCTCAATATGTCATACAATTTGCGTGCATATTGTATGTGTGCGGGAGACTGGGTGGTATACATTATTCTGTTGCAGACTGTACATACAAGGTGCTTCTCATCTCGGGCATATTGTAAGATAGAGATATTATTGGAGGTGTTTTGTGGGCGATAGGCTGACCCCCCGTCACGGCAATAGTGTCTCTCCACCATTATAATGCCTCCAAATTTGTAAAACGTGATATCAGCTGGTTTTATAGCCTCTGGTGCTCTGTCTTCCCCATAAGGGATACTGGCGTGAAGTTATGTGTGTATGTACCTCAGTTTAATAAACATCACGCTTTGATAATATAATATTGTAGCTGGGATCTAGGTGTTGTTTAACAATTCCGTGTGTTCATTTAACTAAAACTTAAATGAAACTTGCTAATTTCCTAACTGTAAATGCACGGAGGGCTTAGAATATTGTATAGCCTCGGTAACAAGAGTTACAACTGTAATTTAAGTTTTTGTACTATCAAGTATGATTAAATAGTATAGTGATATATATATGTCGGCGGTGTCTAGCTAGAGCCTTATAGTTTATTTGGATTGACTTCGGATGCCAGCACCTTCTTGGTACTTGACAGAGTCTACGTCACGAGTTTGTCACCGGCAGAGAGAATAATAACAATACAAAAGATGGCCACGAGAAAAGTGTCCTTCAAGCAATTATTCAAGAGAAGCTGATCTTCAAGAGATCATCAGCAATGTAGTGACACGCCAGTGAAGATGTAGAACTGCCACGCACCGAAGATCAATCAGTTCAGCACCACAAGCATTGTCGACAGTAGAAAAACCCTAAAGACGCCCACACAAAAGAGTGTATTAGAGAATCATGATTGAAATCCCCAAGAATACCTGACGTTGAATAAAAAAGAGGAATCACCCCGATTCCGACATATACATGTTCTATCGAGAAAAATGATATAACATGTAAAATATCTCATACTTATTTGAAATTTATCTTTCAAGTTTGTTTGATATTATCTTAAATTTTAGAAGTTTTTCAGCCAAGTAAAAAGAGCTATTCCGTCAGTACTATTTCCTCTCATTTATGACGCCAAAGCTTAACCAAGCGCATGCGTAAGCATAGAAGGTTGTTTGTAAGGGCCGTTTGTATGTTGGTGCTTTTTGATTTCACGAAGTGCATATGAAAAGGAGCTGAGCATTCTTCGTAGTTTAGAAATTTCAGAACTAAAATTCAAATGAATTCAAATAGCAAGAATGCTACGTGATTTTTTTCAGTCGAAGTGTTTGTTTTATTTATTTGTAAATATAAAGTATTTAATAGGATTAACACGAAAACTGCCGCAAACAATAAAGATAAAGTAAGGACGACTTCACCTTAAAGAAATATGAGAAATGAGTCAAATTTGTCAATAATAAAATTAAGGTTTTCCGTAGAAATTTCCAAAAGCGAAATAGCAGGCATGAGGTTATGCTGTTTAAATTGCAGCTTAAAAAGACAGCTGGTACGAGTAAGTTAGATAAGATTTTACCCAAATATAACCCAATGATGCCCTATATACTCATACCAAAGATAAAATCCACAATCAGGATAAACCGTATGCAATATGTGTATAACACCTGCCCAATGTAGAGATAACATTAAATACATAATAATAGATAAGTGGGTATATCTAGCATTTGCCCGATTTTTTTTAGAACTTGTGCAATTGAAGCATATTAACTTATTGAAATTCGTGAATTTCGTATAATTCATGTATACCTGCGTGATCTACTATGAAGTAAATATTTCTCTTAATAAATTATAGTACCTTAACAGACTCCAAGACCTCACATTCTTTAATCACATGTTAAAATATTTTTTCAAACAATCAATAAAACCTTCCATTTTGTAGCATTTAATATTATAGTATTCAATGGTCATGTAATTGCATCATTACCACCGGGAATCGACCTTAGGAACATCTGCCTGCGAGCAGGTTTAACCGTTACACCGTGGAGGTCCTTGACTGTTACTTACATTCACATGTCTAGGTAATTAAATGACCTGCGTCACAGGTTTGCTAAGAGCTATTGCCAGTCTAAGTTGTTTAGACAACCTGACAATTTTATTATTGTTAGTTACAGTAAATCAAAAACAGGTTATGATTATTTAATTTAATATGATTTTACATTGTGAACGCTGGATGAGAGCACGTAAAGACCGAGTGTTATGGAGCTCTTTGGGGGAGGCTTATATCCAGCTATGGACATCTCCGGGTTTTATAGTCTCAAATATTTAACTTCCAATATAAAATAGCAATATCTAGAATTTTTTTAATTTTAATAAGAAATACTCTTTATAAAAACTCTAAACTTTATAAAACACTCAACCTTTGTAAAACATCCTTTGTACTATCTTTTTTAGTGCTAATAAAATGAATTGAATTGAATTGAAAAAAAAAATAACCATTGACGTATTTTTGCACATACAGTGGAAAAAATAATTATAAAAATACTTCTTCTTCTTCTTAGGGTGCCTCTCCAACTAGTGAAGGTTAGTTCAATCGTATATTTCTCGTATATTTCGCAACTACAACTTCTTTCTTCGCCCTACTTTTAGTTTTTCATCAACTGTACCCATCATTTTCTGTTGGAGGAGGTCATGCCGTTGATGTCGAAGCACATAATAAATAATATTAATAAATATTTCTGACACTTACACAACGTTATCTAGCTCAAATTAAGTTTCTTAAAGAACTTGTGTTATGGACACTAGATAACTGATATACTTAAGAAAATATATAAACATACATATTGAATAAATACATATTTTTTATTAGAATAAACTTAAATAAACATATAAACATCCATGACTTGACGACTAATATCTGTGTGTTCATCACACAAATATCCGCCGCCGCCGGAATTCGAACCCAGGACCTCTGGCATAGAAGGCAATGTATGTTACCTCTACACCAGCCAGCCGGTCGACCAAGATAGGAGATTTTCTGCGTTTTAACAGTGAGGTTGCGTTTCTGGCCTACCCGTTGCAGAACACTGACGTTGGTCACTTTCTGGGTTCAACTAATAGAAAGCATGCATAACAAATCTGAATGGTTAGTTTGATTTTTAGAACTCGCTAATCCTGGAAACCACTATCCGGATTATTTATTTTTCTTATTATAGCGCTAGTTATTTTTTAACAGTTGCCTTAAGCAGACTGAGGACTCTGTAGTGAAAGTGTCACTATTGGTCTCTGTCTGAAAGTCTTCGTGGTGCAGGGTTCTAGACGCTACTACGCCAATCACGGTCCCGGGTTCGATTCCTGCACGAAACAAGAAGAAAAAAATGTTCCGAGTCTGAGAGTTTATCTATATAAATGTATTTTATATTCTAAGTCCCTCCTAGTCCACTACATGGTATCTCATAACAAAAGCTTTGCTTACATTGAGGCTATCAATTTGGTGTGATTGTCTGGGGATTTCATTTATTTTTTATTATTTATTGGTGTTCTAATTATTCAGTTGTGTTAACCATTGAAATATATTTCTTTAAGTTACAGTATACAGTGTGAATAATTTATTAGTTTTGGAGTCAGCTTAGATAAAAGTATAATCACTGATAGTGTATTTGTTACATTTTACTGCGGGCAACATAGGACTTGAACCCTGAACCCTGACCCATCGGCCGATAACCTTTTTGTACTTACGTAGTGAGAGCGCATCCGCATTGATCCCTTCCTCATGTAACGATATTTGAACAGCTATCTTACTTAGGATGATTGATGTCAAAATACATATAAACTACCTTCCTTTGCTAACTATCCTTTGCTAATCTCCCTATCATTTTTTCACACGAATGAATGCTAGGGAATGATAGAAGTATATATAAGGTCTCTTGTAATGAATGGATAAACCGTTAACTGGAGTCCGGACTATAAGAAAATCGTATGTTCTTGCAACATATTTTTCGCGTCAACTATTAGAGCACGAAATTTTTTTATTCTTATACTTTCATAAGTGTACGTTAGTATCGTGGAAATATGTTATTTTTTTCCATAAGACAACCCCGCTATCTTCTGAATATCCTAATTAGGGGTCCGATAGTTTTTGTTTAAAGTGTCTTCATTCATTACGAAAGACCCTGTGTACCAGGAACGTCTGCCTGTCTATATGTTTGAGGTAGTCTATGGAATTACTGAACTGATTTTGATCTGTCAGTATTCATCAGTCAGTCAATATTGGCTTTTAAACATCGCGGTACGGTCTACGAACCGAATTTTCACGGTTTCTGTTGTGAAATCGGGGAAAATATCGATTTGGTAGGACTGTTTTCACGCTATGTGTAAACTATCTATGACAAATATGCAAACCTTAAAAAGAACTATAAAAAAGCCTCGTTTAGTATGTAAGTTCTTATCGAAGTTTTACAGTGTAGCCATAAAACACATCTGTAATATGTTGCATAATATGTTCAAAAGTGACAAAAATGAGATGACGGGACCCGGAGCCATTACAGCTCTTATAAGCAGTTAACTGTTATAAATATGTAGAAGTGAAACAGTTTAGAAAATACGAAGTATTTCTATCTGACTGGTAAATTGGGAATCAAACCGTAACGTTAATTATTGCACGTTCATAGTTAATAACAGCTCTGTTGAACGTCATTTTTTAAACACAAATAATCTCTATTTATGCGTTTCGAACATAAAACAGCAATAAAACTATCTATGGTCAAATTTAACTCACGTCACAGAACCCGGGCATTTGATTGTCACATAGAAAAACTTATTTTACTTTATACTAGTTGCAATTTAGACTTTATCTCTATCAAGGCAATATCAATTATGTTCTGCACAAACGACATGTCCAACTTGCATTATCTGTCAGTAATTTTCCATGGTCGAGTAAAGGAAATCTTCAGCCTCAGCCCAGGTGTCCGTCGCTTAGGGCGTTAAACTAGAGAACTCGGCAGTCAAAACATTGTATTACAGATTATTTTATCTGTAATTTAAAACGTAACGAAAGTCACCGCGTCTCGCGCCTTCAGTCAGTCAGTTAGAGGTCTAAGCGCGCGCGCATCGAACGACTCAAACGCTGGCGAGGCGCTTATTAATAAAACTACGAAAGAAATTATGAGATAGAATAACATAATCCAAACGAACTTAACTGTGATATAACATCAATATGTGATAAACCAAAGTTGTGATACAAAAATGAGGATAAAAAAGAACCTAGTGTTGTTTACGTTGATTGCTCTGAACGTGGTAGACCAGCCGGCTCCGCGAGTTAAAATCGAGCAAGGGATATTGAGCGGTAAAGTCAGTGTGGATGGGACGTTTTTCGAGTACCTTGGAATACCATACGGAACTGTTAACAGTACTAATAGGTTTCTGGTAGGTACACTCTTTTACATTTATCAGCGTTATATTATGCGAATGAAATTCAATCTTGCGTATACCTATAGTATGAAATCATTGTGAAAATATGTATTATTATTGTAAAGTGACATATTTTTTATAGTACTGGTTGGTAAAGCATGTGTGCATGTTATATAACCTATAACTAACTTTCAGCTTTTTTTAAGCGAATTTTGTGAGATTAATAAAATAATAGCAAGCATATACCTACATGTAGCACGAAAGTATCTTAAAACTTAAATTTTGATAGATTTTTAATAAAACTTTATTTATTAAATATTTTCTTAAATGTATAATTATTTTTTTATAACACAAACTTTTTTTAGTTTTATATATTATGTAACCATGTCCGTCATAAAGTTTAGGTAAACTAAAATTTAAGATAATTTTTAAATTTAAATAAACTACCTATAAAAAAGACAATGGCGCAACCACAAGGTTAAGGTAAATTGAATTATACCAGGAAAGAAAACATGAAAACAAATCTTGACTGTAATTTTCCTTCCTATATGTAAAATATCAAAATTATGTTCGGATTTCTTCAAGACGACCCGGCGAAAACATCTCATGCTTAAAGGGATTACAACGCCGAAAATATTGATATTTATTTTATTTATTGATAGTTTGTTTGAATATCTAAGCATTTTGTGTTATTACAACAGTTTAAGTTTAATGTGGAAAATTTTATAAATTAATTGTAGACTTCTATATCCATACCTAAGGCTGTTAAGGCCATACAAATATTTTTTTATAGCATCGATGTAAGTAATCGTGTATTCTTTTTATCATAAATAAAAAGAAATCTTGTTTAATGAATAAAGAAAATGTTGAATACGTTCACAAATTGATCAAGATAGTTTTGTTCTAAAATACCTAGGTATCGTGATTCAGAGTTGGTTGAAAAGTAACAATTATTATAGACTGCCTTTACTCGTATAAATCATGAAGTTAATTCAGAAACTTTCCATTGTGTAGATAATAGCAAAGTTGACCTAGACCTTAATATCTAGCGGTAATTGACGGTCAAGGAGAAGAATGGGCTCGGTAGTTTGTTAGAGAACATAGCCATCCTCAAACCACTGTAGATAGTTATTGTGCCAGGTTCTGGTTTCGATAGATTCCTAAGCCCTTGTAGGGTCTTATTAGAGCCCTACCGCAACTGGTTAAACGTGTCGTAAAAGGCTACTGATCCGAAAGGGACCCGCTAGGTGGAAACTCCCCTTCAGGCTCGACCTGACTTGCGACCACCCTTCATATAAAATCTGCCGCCAAATATCACCGCTCCTGCGTTCATGTATTCTGGCAATATTTTATGAAGAGCCAGGTCCTAGCTAACCTGCGTCTGCTGTCCTCTTCCACCTCATCTTCACTTAACATCAGGTGAGATTGAGGTCCAGCGCGGGTTTAGACACCAATAAAAAAAATCACCACCTGGGCCAGTGAGATGAACTTTTCTAAACAGACTCGGGTCTAAATACCAGTGGATACCTATAGCACAAGCTAATAACTGTTGATTTTTAAAGAGAAGTTTTTTCAAAATCTAATAAAACATTTTACACGCGGACAACATTTACATTTACATCTTTAAAATGTAAATATCAAAGGCCAATTTATCGATTCCTATAAAAAATGTATACATATATGACGCAAAGAACATTGGGCGTTTTTAACCCGCTTTTTTGAAAGTCGCGAACATAAACCAAAACCCTTTTAAATCATAGTGTTTCCAATCATATATAATATTGTGTAGTTATTTTAATTCATAGCAACGGGAAAAGGGAAATAATTAGTAAAATTAAAATAATATTTTAAGTTGACTATTTTTCCTAATTACTAAATATGACCAATCAGGATGTTAAAATATCTCTACGTGATATTTTCGTAAAGCCAACCTGACTGAATTCGACATGTTGAGGTGCATGTTTCGTGCTCGCTCTTGCCCATTGTCCTAAAACTGGGATATGTTACATTACATTATACTGTTTACTGTTGAACAAAAATAAAGTATACAAAATACTGTTTTCAGCATAAAAAGCTAAAGAACTTTATATGCTAGACTTTAAATAATAATTTGTACAAGATGCTCAAAAAATATGTGTTTAAAACATTAAATAAATGGAGTACTGTTTATTTTTCCAAAGTACTGTTTTATATTCTTTTTAGACTCAAATATACTTTATTTCTAGAAAAAAAAGGTGGCAGTCGTACCTATACCATTGTAAACTAGATTAAATTGCCTATTCACCAATTTTATTTTAGTTCGCCGTAGGTAAGTGTCCCATACAAAGATGCCCAATGTCCTTTGTGTGTTTTATTTGATTTTGAAAAAAACTACTCTTAGAAAATCACCCGTTATAAAGTTAATTATGTTATACATAGTTGGTGTGTCTGTTTGGATAATTTGTTCATGTAATTGCTGTTTTCAATCTACTTCAATTAAGAAGGAGCAGAGCTAACGGTTATGTGTAATAAATAAAATAATATATGATACGTTGGCTTTGTGATTGAAATAGACTTCAGAAGGCAAAGTCAGCTGAAAGTATGTTTTGTATAGACTATAACACGACGACTAATACAGTGTGTTGGTATACATTTTCATTGCACTGTCACAGTACAGATATCTACAGTAATTCAACACGACAGCATCTTTGAAATAAATCCCTATAGCGCCGCGGTCCGTTCACATGTGATGGGATTCAACATTTAAATTACATGTGTCTACTATGTGTTTACATACTTCCACTTAGTTTTGTGACTGCAAATATACTTTTTTTCACATAAACAAATAAAATACTTTGTGAATTGAATAGGAAGTGTTCAACAAAAATACATTTTGTGTCAAAAAACCATGTTTACGTTTGAATAACAAATCAGTCGTATAAATTAGTGACCGAAAAATACGCAAGCCTCGACTAAGATGTACGAACATATGTATTATTACTTTTTTAAGTCTTAAACATTCCTCATATTAAGGTAAAGCTCAATCAACAATTGTTTCGGCATGCAGACACTCGCGAGTACATCGCGCCGCGTTTCGTTCGTTTGTATGAAGTTGAATTACTGTAGATATCTGTACCGTGGCACTAACCTATTTATAAGCGAATTTTTTGTGAAGTACATGTACATTTCACTGGACGTTACTACAACCGGACACAAGGCAGTTAAGAAAAGTACATTTTAGGAAAATACTTTAACCTCGTCCTGCCCAATAAAAAAACATTCTTCTAAGTTCTTCCCAAATAAAATAATAAATAAATAAATAATCTTTATTTGCCAGTACATGCGTAGTCAAGAGTTACAAAATAAATATATAATAGTGCGTTCACATACTGCTGTCATTTCAGCGTGCAAATTTAGAAGAAGTAGTACATCTTCATTTTTATAAATTTAAAATATTATTACTATGTCATTCAACCAAAAAAAATATAACACAATAAATCATACACACATAAAAGTCAATTCAATATTTTAATGTTTTTTATAAAGGACAATTGATTTATAGTAGATCCTGCCCAGAACAACAAATGTAAAACAAAATGTCTTAAAGTTGACACTTTATACTGGGTTCACCAATTGGCTAATATTTAAACTAATCACGATAAGGTTATAAAACGACCAATAAAGTAGTAAATCATACGTGAGGCGCGAAATTTATATGTCAAGAAAAAGGACATTGGGCAGAGATTTCAAATTTCAATATTTTGTCTAAGCAGGACTGCTCAAGGATATTTTGTGCTTTTAAAATACTATTGGGCAGGATGAGGATAATCTCAGTAGAACCTTTAAGTCAGTCTATATGGAACATGACGCCACCAAACTATCCTTGTTGTACTTATAGCCACATTTTGCTATGAGACAAAGACACAACACTCCTACCAACACATACTCTCTCATTCACATACACGAATACACACTCAAATACACATATTCAATCTACACATACACATACAAACTTCTTTGTGCCTACTTTCTTATTGTTTATATTTTATCTGATATGTTTTCTTTATTTTAATAAATTGTTTAAAACTAAAATAAAAACGTAACAATACAGTTGCTAAACGCAATAGCTCCGATACTATTTAATTGATAATTAAACAATTTCTTTGGATCGAGCAAACTACTCATCCTAAGTTCACAGGGCTTTGCCCTTTATTAGGGAGTAGTGCACTCAGTAAAGTCTGTTTAATCTATATTTAAGGCAAATAACTAGAATTTAATTAACTACTTGTTTTTACTGATATCTGTATTCCTATTATCCGAAATAAACAATATATTATATTATTATTATATTATTTCGTAATTTTATTCATTAAATAGATAAGTATGGAAAGTTTGAAAATGTTATCTGCCAATTATTAGGTACATTATTATTTAAATGGTTATATAAGCATTTCATTATTTTTAAATAAGCGGATTTCTAGCTATCTAGTGATAATTATAATGATAATTAGCCGGAATTATCACTTTTAACTTTAATTATTCAGGAGACCAATTGCTTCTGTAAACAAATTTTAAATAATTACATATAGTAAGCTACATAATGAAATTTAAACAAAAATAGGTATTTTCTCTATTACGAATTTTATAAAATAATCCATATTATTTGTTTACAATTTATAAAATTGGCTTTTTAAGATTATCAATATAAAAACTGGACAATGCATTAATGATAAGAGTTCTTTTTTCAGTGATATTTTAAATATATTTTTCGAATGTAAGGAAAACCCTCCAGGCTATTGTTATTGCCTCTTCTCCCAAATTATTGTAGTCTATTAAGTTATCGCTACTAAAATTTTAGTAATGAAGATGGGAAGGGCGGGGGTAGCCTTAAGCACACTCCAATAATATGAGTCAGTTTGGAAAATTGGGAATTTTCAGGGGTTTAGTCTGTGGGTTAAGGGGTGAAGTCTATTCTCTGAGACAGAATCATAATACTTCAGAATCAGAAAAAAACACATATCTTTTACCGTGCGCATTATTCGTTGAAAACTGGTGGATTAATTGTAAGCAAATACAACTTTTTTATCCGCATTGTGACCTACATTTATCAGTTATCAGATAATGATAATGATAATGCTATCTAATTCTATGATTATAAATTTCGAGCTAAACTGAACAGAGATAGGAATTGGTATAGTTTTGTGTAATATTGTATGAATAATTATCTAATAATAAAAACGATTCAAATTTTGCACGTTATTTCACTTAGTCACAATTATTTTTCTTTTGTTTCAAGGCTCCATTACCTCCTCCAAGCTGGGAAGGAGAATTCAAGGCAGTTGACGAGCATTACGCTTGTCTGCAAGACTCATACATAGGAGTAGTGGGGTCAGAAGATTGCCTTAAGATCAATGTCTACGTACCGGCGTTCGCAACGGAACCTCTTCCCGTCATGGTGTACATCCATGGCGGTGCATTCATATTCGGAAGCGGGGGAAAACTCCTATACGCTCCAGATTTTCTAGTCAAACATAACGTAATAGTAGTAACTTTTAATTATAGACTTGGAGTTCTTGGATTTCTTTGCCTACAAACAAAAGAAGTACCCGGAAACGCTGCAGTCAAGGACCAGATAGCTGCCCTAAAATGGGTTAACAAAAACATTGCCGCATTTGGTGGGGATCCTGGCAACGTGACGCTGTTTGGAGAAAGTGCTGGTGGTACATCGACTTCCTTAATTATCGCAAGTAAAGCAACAGACGGGTTATTTAAAAGGGCAATAATCCAAAGTGGGGCAGCCGTAACCAACTGGTCAATAAACAGGAAACCAATCTGGATTGCAAGTCTTGTTGCGAAGTCGTTTGGTTACGAAACAGAAAATCCTGCTGAGCTGTTTCAAATATTTTCCAACATTTCTAATGAGGATTTAGTTCTCGCAGAAACCAGAAAACCTTTAGCACTTTATTTAGATACTGAACTTTTACACCTTCCTTGTATAGAAAAGAAATTCCCAGGCATAGAAGTAGCATTAGACGATTTACCTTATAATTTATTGAAGAACCACCCGAAAAATATTTCAGTGATAAGCGGGTCTAATAGCAAAGAAGGCTTGTTTCTAATTAAATCAAATTTTAATGAAACTGCGCATGACAGGAATGGAAAATATTTATTTGCTTCCGACTTAGAATTTAAATCCAAAGATGAGGAGATCAATGTCACTAGACGAATACATGAGTTTTATTTCGGACATGAGCGGATAAGTGGCAAACACGTGGAAAACGCCACAGACTTCTTGACTGATTTGTATTTTGAAGCTCCGGTTATTTTAGAGTCTGAATTATTGCTCAAAACTAGAAATGCCAAAGTTTATAATTATTTTTTTAATTATTCCGGAGAAAGGAATATTTTGAAGCATATATTAGGGTATGGAGAAGTGGCGGGGGCGGTACATGCGGATGATATTTTGTACTTATTCAACGGGAGATTATGGCCGTTTGCTATCAGCAGGGCTGACCAGAAAGTTATTGATTGGATGACTAAATTATGGACCAACTTTGCTAAATATGGGTGAGTTCATTTTGTCTCGAGTTGCTCGGTTCCATTTGTAGTGCTTCACTCAACTTCTATTCTCCTTCCTATTCACTCCACTCTTAAATAAATGGAAGGTCCAAGACCACTTCAGTCTTGGTATCTTTAAGTGTCGAGTGAATACGTGTACCACCATAATCAGGTGCATGAAAGACAAACGTCCTACCCTTATAATATATAAAAAAACAGTTAACCACAAAGAGATTAATTTAATAAGTGCGACTTGACGGCTGACCATAGAACGTAACGTAAGTTTGCAAATTTTTATACCACACTAGCTGACCCGGCAAACGTTGTTTTGCCATATAAATAAAAAAAAAAATAGGTGTTGGCCGATTCTCATAGATTACCGGATAAGCACAAAAAATTTCATCGAAATCGGTCAAGCCGTTTCGGAGGAGTATGGCAACGAAAACTGTGACACGAGAATTTTATATATTAAGATAAAACAGTACATAAAACAGTACAATCAATCAGAAAAGTTGTTGACTAAATGTAGTGTTGCTACTATGGTTTCTGAGAGACAAATCGATTTAAATTCAGAAATCGTCGCGGGAATTACTAAGTGCATTATTCAATAGATTTTTTTTATCATCTACCTTTTATAAGATTTAAGTAATCGAAACTATTTCATTCCTATGAATAGATATTTTGATAATGCAAACACCTTTTTTGATTTTGTAAACACCTCAACCCTAAAAAGCAACTGTCACATCGCACTTCTTAAACTAATCATACTGTAAGATTAGCACTACCATCCTCAAAAAAGCATGTAAAATGGCCAATCCCAATGATTTTCACTTGATGGTAAGACGCTCTGGCGATGTTGTGTTCCGACACTATTTTATGGCTCTCTCTGGGTGACTGATATAACATATCCGATCTAACATTTGATTCTAAGCAAACTTAAAGATTATTCGCTGTGTTTAAGAATTTGACGACTATTAAAGGTTTTGGATTCAATTCCTATACGAGCTTTTTTTTATAAATAATTTATCCAAAATGGCATTTGACACTTTAGTTTAACTTAGGTCCTCATCACGTGTTTTGTTCTAAACCCTATAGTTGGTGGTTAGCCTGATGTTTTGTTTACTTACACATAATTTTATTGAATTAGGACTGTAAGCAGTAGCTAACTAAATAAAACTACTTTTTAACCGGATTAATCTCAGCCTCAGTCGCTCGTGACCACGGGGTCTGAGAAGACACCGTAACGTCGAGTTAGGATGTAAAATATAAATTATACGCGATTTTATTTATTTATGAATCGTGAAAACTTAAGACAATATTAAGTAGCTAACGACTCACTTAAAGTTTGTGACATTTGAAACGTGCGAACTATGTTATAAATCCTTATCTTCAATTCTTTTTACTGTTACACGCAACACTAGGGCAGTTCCAATCCCTCTAAGTACGAGTAAAAGGTCCAATATAATATTTTATGGCTCATTTGCACAGCTACATATTTTAGTCGATAATTCAATTTGTGCGACTCCTACGCATGTGCGTTTTAAACTATGAATTTACCGTTAGTTAACTGACAATTACATAGTATCAGAATCTAGAAAAACTAAAACCAGACTTTGTAAGCGCTATGTGTGGTAACAACTTGCCTTTCAACTTTCTTTAATATTGGTTTGTCGTATCTGTACTAGTAAATTTTTTGGTCTGTGATACTTACTGATTACAGTTACCTAATAAGAAAAGTGTCAAGCAATTTGTAGACCTCAAATTATGCAAAGTTGTGCCTACCCATGATAGATGACAATTATAGAATTGGCTGAGTCCGCGTCTCAAAAAATTGCGAATTTATACCTTGTCTTAAGTACCTATTATTATAATTTATTACAGCAAATAATCAGATTTTATGATGGTTCTAACAAAATTGTTTGTAAAAAGAAGATGTACTTTTATCCACACTACATAATAAAGTTATAGAGTTCGTTTGTTGGTTAAACGTGTTAATCTCTGGTTACAGTTGTATGGTAGCTATACCAGTCTGAATTAATTATTTTTTTTGCGTTCTATAGCCTTTTCTCGAGGAAGGATATTTTATCCAGAAATTGTGATCAAAAGTGTTGCTAGTTAAAAAATAAACAGAAACTATAGAAATTCCTTCTCATATTCATCTACGGTAGTTAGATATGATATGCATGTAGTTATCTAATATATAAAGCTGAAGAGTTTGTTTTTTTTGTTTGTTTGTTTGTTTGAACGCGCTAATCTCAGAAACTACAAGTGGGATTTGAAAAAATCTTTTTGAATTTGATAGCCCAACTCTTGAGGAAGGTTATAGGCTATATTTTATCCCAAAATTCTCATGGGATCAAAAGTTACGCGGGTAAAACCGCGTGCGGTGGCTAGTTTTGAATAAAATATTACTCTTAGCTGTTGATTTATCGTTATATTTTAGAACACAGATGATAAAAGTAGTTTATATATTTTATCATAAAGATATCAATAAATTGTACTGCTCTTTTATTTTGAAGGTTAAGGGTTCGAGTCCCGGCGGGACGAATCCATTTAATAAAAGATAATGATGTTTGCTCTTGTCTGAGTATTTTGGAATACACAGATTTTTGTTTGTATTAATAAGAAACCCACTTGAGATCTACGGAGATTATTTAAATGAAATAACTTTCTTTATGGCAATGGCCATGCTGGACTGGGAGAAAAGAAAAACATAGAATGTACCAGCTACTTCTCCTCCCAGATATACCTAAGTAAGGGACAGAATTAGGTTATGGTAGGTTTTTTTGTGGGCGACAGGCTGACCCCCTGTCACTGCAATAGAGACTCCATCATTATAATAAATCCAAATTTGTCAAACGTGATATCAGATGGTTTTATAACCTCTGGTGTTCTGCCTAACTCATAAGGGCTACAAGTGTGAAGTTATGTATGTATGGAAATGTTTGGGTTAACTACATAGGTACATACCACCTAGGGGCGGGTTCAGTGTGTCTAGTGCGAGTTTTTTTAACTTCACCATCTCGTTTAAGTAAACTTTGTTTTGTATGGGATCGAAACAACGCCAACTAGTGGCAAAAATGGGAAACTTAATTCCTGAGTCTGTGTTTTTACGTCGTAAACAATCGACCCCCTCGCATTCGAAAGTGAGAACGATATTTCACGTGGTAGTTTGAGATGTTTTGTGAGTGCGAGTTGTGTTTTTGACGTTTCGAATAGTAACGTAAACGTAAACGCGTTCGAAAACTTCTCACTTGTATTCTCGCAGTGAGATAGTCGTGAAAACATAAGTTTATTAGTTTTGTTTTGTGTGTTGTACTTATTTAATATGTTTAAGGACAAGATGAGTGCATTTATAATGAAAAATATTGGGAAAAGAACTCGCGCATTTTATAATCCATTGATAGATTTAAACCTTAATTACCTATATGGCTCGATATCGTTTGTTCAAAAAGATGTTCAAATTTTTATGCAGATAGCTCAAGCTATAAACAAGTCTAAAATCGTCACGACGACGGGATCCTTTGGCACTTAAACTTCCTATGTATTTAAGTAATAAAATAAATTTCATTTTTCAAGAAAGTTAAACGTTCCTTAGACCATACTTGATATTTTTTTCATTTATAGGACATGTCCTCATTTTAATATAAACATACTTGGCTCACTGTAGGTAACCCATTCTTCAAAACTCATAACAAAAACAATTTTGCTAACATAAACAAACTGCTATAACCCCAACGATTTAAACAGATATTCGTATTCTATAAGACCCATTATGAGAAATAGTTTCCTAAAAATGGTCGGTTTATTTCAAGAAGCTTACGGACATCACGTTCCACAGTGAGTAAACGCGACTCGATTGGTTAGCTTGGTTTGAAACTCACAGTCGCAAGTTTTCGATTGTCGATACGTGTAAAGTTAGCTCGATTATCGAGATGGTAAAGTCATTTGAACAAGGATTCGCAACTCGCACTAGGCACACAGATGACAGGCGTCGATCATGCGCAGGACTCGCGTTTCACCCGCCTTATACCCGCGCTCGTTACGCGATGTTATCTATAATATTATGTTAGCATTAAATTAATAAGCCACAGAGCGGGCGCGTGTAAAGTAAATGTATGATGTAACTGAGTTTTTTTTAAATAAATTAATACAGTTTTTTTCATTGTATTAAATATAAAAAGAAAGACGTTTTACAACCGCATTTTGTGATATTAAGTGACCACAGCCGAAATATCGACTTAAAATGTAAAATATAAATAAACGTCACAAACTCCGTTTATAAGACTGCTATTACTTACATACATAAAATGTGAAAATGTTACATAAAATTATTCTGATTTCTTATGCATTGGTTGAATATCTTTATTACTCCTTTTTGTTGTAGGTAGTGAAAGAATCACATGGCATTAAAACTGATTAGGTTCTTTTGCCACTGCAAAAAATACCATTACGACTTGGATATAATTACATAATGAATGGGCCATATATGGTAAACTGTCATACGGGTCTCCTAGTACAGATACCAGTCTCTCGCATAGATATACCGTAGAAATGCACTTAGATTTAATTTGGAACTGTTTAGCTCTTAGTTAAATTATCAATATAAGTTGCTATTTGTTATAACATTTTTTATTAATTTTAAGTTTAAACATTTTTCTATGTGAGAGAAAATAATAAAACATTTTTCTTTTTTTTTCATATTCGACATGACTATCTCTAAATTTATGTTTCTCGAGTGTCTAACTTAGACAATTCAAAACCACTTGTTGGTAACTTTTGAATTTGGAGTCTCTTAATTTGACAATGGAGATACTTAAAATTAGCGAATGTAATGTTGAATCGACAGCCCAATGAGCTCCTACATTACACCTAAATTAACTAAAGCTGGCGCCTTCAACACATATACGCATTGCTCTTGTGTGTTGTCTGTGAATTAGCGCGGGGCGTGACTTCGTACTGTATGCGAATCATGAAAAGTCTGCTCGTCTCTCTACCTCGCGGTTTAGCTTATGAGTTGTGAAGGGACAGATATTGTTTTACTTATTCTACTGTTTATAAGTAAAGCGTGATCTGGTGATCGCGGGTGATTATTAAGCTATTGCATAGCTTCTATCGCGGGCCTTGAGCGTGAGGACCGAATCCAGAAATTCCGTAACGAAAAACACCCCCCACTCCGACCAGCACAGCGGTGATACTTTGATTACATAACTTTACATGCGGGCTTTAATAAACAATCAGCGCCATCTACTAGGTACTTGTGGAACTTCATATTAGATCAAACATTACTGCATTAATAAAATAAATAAATAACTATAATTGCATAAGTTGATAAAAAATGCTATGCAATATAGCTTTACCGCGGCAGTCTCCGAGTGCCACACGCCTTTTTTTATATACAGTGTTTATTTCGTAGTTGACAGCATATGTCATCGACCGCATTTGTCAATAATAAAAATATAAACAATTTCTAATTGCGCTTTTAAATAGTTTGTAAATCGATCGCACCTGCATACTATAAATGCAAGATTTAAAGCAATAATGTAATAATCATAATAAATTATAACTAGTAACACATATGTTTAAGTGTATTTATTTATCTACAACGCGGCCATCTTACTAAAACCTAACTCTAGTCACCGCTAATTTAATTGTCGTATTTTGAATCAAAATAATTTATTTTTGAACATTCTGTATAACGAAATTGCAAATGTGTGAGTATTGTGAAGGCGCCAGCTTTAGTTAACCGGTCAGTACATTCTATAATTTTATTTAGTACTAGCCACCGCGCGCGGTTTTACCCGCGTAACTTTTGATTACGTGGGAATTTCGGGATAAAATATAGCCTATAACCTTCCTCAAGAGTTGGGCTATCAGATACAAAAAGAATTTTTCCAAACCTACTTGTAGTTTCTGAGATTAGCGCGTTCAAACAAACAAACAAAAAAACAAACTCTTCAGCTTTATATATTAGTAAGCATAGATTTAGGTTTATGTCAAATTAAAGGACGTCAATCAAACTCTACAGTTCCTTACAAAAACTGATTTTTAAACCTAAGTGTGACATTAGAGAGATTTAGATACCTACTGTATGAATTCTGTACTCAGTAAATGTCAGTGTCGAATGAAATGATATCAAGTCCGTCACTAAGGAAACGTATCTTCAAGCGAATTTTGACCTACTAGCATTTGACTATTTGCCAAAATGAGCTTATTGTGGGTCATGATACAATTGGTTCGATAGTACCTACTATCAAAATATTTATTTCCATTTGGTGGGAGTTTTCTTAAGGATGCGTTTCCGAAAAGGCTAGGTATCGAATTCTACTACTACATGTATAAGATTCACGCACACAAGCGTGCCGTGAAAAAGACGAAAGGTTTTGAACAGTTTTGATACTTTAGTTTTAAATATTTGCAAATTCTTTTATTAAAACGATTAAATTGGGTAAGATTAATTAAAGTGCTCGGAAAGTTTGAGCTCGTTTTATTCGTAACGATAAAACCTCACCATCGAACCTGATGAGCTGGTGGTACACTCGAGGGCTTCTACTGGAATTCCTATTCCTAGGCATGTCAAGTTCGAGTTCATAAGACGAGACATTACCATCAGTCCTGGTAGTGGGAGCTGAAGGTATGCCTTGAGGTACTACTGGAACTCCTAGACGAGTAGAGCTAGGCATGTCGAGTTTGGGTTCATTTTGATTCTTAGGACGAGACCTTACCACCCGTTCTGGTAGTGGAAGCTGAAGGTATACCTCGAGGTGCTACTGGTACTCCTAGACGGGTAAAGCTAGGTATATCGAGTTTGGGTTCATTTTGATTCGTAGGACGAGACCTTACCACCAGTTCTGGTAGTGGGAGCTGAAGGTATACCTCGAGGTGCCACTGGTACTCCTAGACGGGTAAAGGTAGGTATATCGAGTTTGGGTTTATTTTGATGCGTAGGACGAGACCTTACTACCAGTTCTGGTAGTGGGAGCTGAAGGTACCATATTTTAAAAGAACTGAACAGGACACAAGGAACTGAAATCTATAGGCGGTCAGATTTGGTGGAATCGGGTTTTCATATTTTAAAAGAAATAATAAAATTTATGGACAAAGGATAATGCAAGTGATAGGGCTCCAAAAAAAAAGTCATTGTGCAGGGATGAGATGAAAGTCAGATTATAGATTAGACACATGTCATTCATATTTGTTAGGACGCTAAAAAAATTAGCCCTGGGAAAAAAAAGATATGACCAAAAATACATTTTGCATTTAATAGAATAAAAATCGTTTTCTTTTATGATACAGAAACTGAACGCCCGTAGATTTCTACGAGTGTATTCGTATAACCTTTACAGCCATTGACTACGAAACTAGTGAATATTGTAAATAAATACGATTATTGGTAAAAAAAAGTGCTTGTGTGATCCTTATAAGTACCTAATGGGTTGGCTACACAGTTGTAAACCGCGATTAGTTCGTCTCTTTTCTTAGTATAGTGACTTCCCTTCTTATTATCGTCGACACACAAAAGAGATGTTATTATTAATCTGTCTCTTTTCTTACTATAGCGAACTTTTTGCGGCACTGGTTCGGCGACATTGGAAGCACGGTTTACAACTGTGTAGCCACCCCTTTTGATTTGATTTGTCTTTTTTCTTACTTTAGCGATGTCTCTTATACGGCACTGGTTCGGCGACATCGGAAAAGCAGTTTACAAATGTGTAACCACCCCTTATGAAATAATGGTATGTATGGTTCATCTAATACTGCCGTTTAGAATAAGCTAGTATGTTGCTATAAGTGGTTAATAAAGTCTAATAGTGGTTATATAATTATTACAACTAGATTTCATTAACGCTCTCTATCTCTTTCTCGGAGCACATTATTAGCGCGCATTGTCCATTTTATTCGAAACATTTCGGGGTTCGAGTCGAAAGTCGAACTTCTTTTATGATTATGATATTTAATTGTATTGTTAATATGAATCATGTGTTTAAAAGTACTATTCCTTTTATAATTTATGATGTCTGTTTAATTGTACTGAAATAATGAATAACGTCTTCAAAAATAGTACTTATTTTATGTTTAAGAACTCTTACCAATGGTAATGAATGAAATAATAAATCATGTGTTTAAAAGTCTTACTTTTTTCATTAACGATAACCACTTATACCAACACATTAGCTTATTCTAAATGGCAGTATTAGATAAACCATACATACCATTATTTCATAAGGGGTGGTTACACATTTGTAAACTGCTTTTCCAATGTCGCCAAACCAGTGCCGTATAAGAGACATCGCTAAAGTAAGAAAAAAGATAAATCAAATCAAAAAGGGGGGGCTACACAGTTGTAAACCGTGCTTCCAATGTCGCCGAACCAGTGCCGCAAAAAGTTCGCTATAGTAAGAAAAGAGACAGATTAATAACATCTCTTTTGTGACAGCGCACTGCTGTCTCGCTCGACGATAATAAGAAGGGAAGTCGCTATACTAAGAAAAGAGACGAACTAATCGCGGTTTACTTCTGTGTAGCCAACCCATTAGGTACTTATAAGGATCACACAAGCACTTTTTTTTACCAATAATCGTATTTATTTACAATATTCACTCGTTTCGTAGTCAATGGCTGTAAAGGTTATACGAATACACTCGTAGAAATCTACGGGCGTTCAGTTTCTGTATCATAAAAGAAAACGATTTTTATTCTATTAAACGCAAAATGTATTTTTGGTCATATCTTTTTTTTCCCAGGGCTAATTTTTTTGGCGTCCTAACAAATATGAATGACATGTGTCTAATCTATAATCTGACTCTCATCTCATCTCTGCACAATGACTTTTTTTTTGGAGCCCAATCACTTGCATTATCCTTTGTCCATAAATTTTATTATTTCTTTTAAAATATGAAAACCCGATTCCACCAAATCTGACCGCCTATAGATTTCAGTTCCTTGTGTCCTGTTCAGTTCTTTTAAAATATGGTACCTTCAGCTCCCACTACCAGAACTGGTGGTAAGGTCTCGTCCTACGCATCAAAATGAACCCAAACTCGATATAACTAGCTTTACCCGTCTAGGAGTACCAATGGCACCTCGAGGTATACCTTCAGCTCCCACTACCAGAACTGGTGGTAAGGTCTCGTCCTACGCATCAAAATGAACCCAAACTCGATATAACTAGCTTTACCCGTCTAGGAGTACCAATGGCACCTCGAGGTATACCTTCAGCTCCCACTACCAGAACTGGTGGTAGGGTCTCGTCCTACGAATCAAAATGAACCCAAACTCGATATATCTAGCTTTACCCGTCTAGGAGTACCAGTAGCACCTCGAGGTATACCTTCAGCTCCCACTACCAGAATTGGTGGTAAGGTCTCGTCCTGCGAATCAAAATGAACCCAAACTCGACATGCCTAGCTCTATCGGTCTACGAGTACCAGTAGCACCTTGAGGTATACCTTCAGCTCCTACTACCAGAACTGGTGGTAAGGTCTCGTCCTGCGAATCAAAATGAACCCAAACTCGACATGCCTAGCTCTATCGGTCTACGAGTACCAGTAGCACCTTGAGGTATACCTTCAGCTCCTACTACCAAAACTGGTGGTAAGGTCTCTTCCTTCGAATCAAAATGAGCCCAAACTCGATATACCTAGATTTACCCGTCTAGGAGTACCAGTAGCACCTCGAGGTATACCTTCAGCTCCCACTACCAGAACTGGTGGTAAGGTCTCGTCCTGCGAATCAAAATGAACCCAAACTTGACATGCCTAGCTCTATCGGTCTACGAGTACCAGTAGCACCTTGAGGTATACCTTTAGCTCCTACTACCAAAACTGGTGGTAAGGTCTCTTCCTTCGAATCAAAATGAGCCCAAACTCGATATACCTAGCTTTACCCGTCTAGGAGTACCAGTAGCACCTCGAGGTATACCTTCAGACCCCACTACCAGAACTGGAGATAAGGTTTAGTCCTAACAAACATAATGATTCCAAGTTTCCAAATTCAATCCTAATCATAAAAGGTTTTGTAATTTTTTTTTTTTTCAATAAAATTATATTATTACCTTTTCAACTCAGTTCAGAGAGCGTCAAGTATCGAGACTTGTTTGATGTAATAAATTGTGTATGTACAGCGATGTTTCTTAGCACGAAAAATAACTCAAAAGCGATACAGGTCCACTCTCGACAGCGGCTGAGCGCAGACTGAAGATATCTAGTTTTTGTTTGGAATGATATTGACATTATTTGCTAAAGTATAATAACCCTTACCACAGTGTGTTAAGATTTACGCATTTATACAAACATGAAGAAAATTACGTGTTTGGTTTTATTTTTTTTTAAAGGGTTTTTAGTAGTAATTTCAAAGAAAAAAATGCGTATTATCAAAAATGAACATGTCAACCATCGAATAGTATTTTTTTTATTCATAAATACTTGTGCTTTCATACCAAAAGTGGTACCGTAAATTGGCTTAAAATCGTCATTTTCGTGCGACGAGGCATCGCAAAATTAGTTTTTAAGCCACAAAAACAAATTTATTTATATTATTTTTATATCATAAATGGAGATGAAAATCTTATCTATCTATTAGTACTTGTAATTATACTAAACTTTGCGCCATTTTATCACAATATGTACCAGAAAATACCCTATTTTGAAGATTTGCGGAAACGCGTCCTTATTGCGTTGAGATAGATAATTATACGTATATTGTATTTATTTCAGTGATCCAACTCCTGACAACTTACCCCTTAAATGGACACCAAGTTCTTTAGAAGACCTGCGGTTCCTATACATCAACGATGAGCTCAAGATGGGCCCCATACCGAACCCTGCCCGGTACCAGTTGTGGAAAGATTTATACGAAAAACATCGTAAAAAAGATAACTTTTTTTCATATATTTGGCCTTTTTTATTGAATCCTTTTTATATGAAGTTCCCGTGATAGTGACTCTTATGTCAATCAAATGATATATAATAATAATAAAATAATAAAATCCCCAGACAATCACACCAACTACATGGCCCCAAAGTAAGCATAGCTTGTGATATGGGATACCATGCAGCGAACTATGGGGGAACCTAGAATATAAATACATAATAAAAAACAAAATAAAAATTTTGAAAAACCCACGAAGCGACTGTTAAAAAGTAATTGAAAAAGAATAAAATAATTTAAAATCCCCCGACTTGTCGCAATAACATAGGTATTCAACTCCCTATGAACTTTATAAGAAGAGCAAGAAAATCCGTCGAGGGCTGCCATCAATATTTTAAATTTCAATATAACACTACAAAACGAATTCATTCAATGGCAGCCCCAGACGGATTTTCTTGCTCTTATAAAGTTCATAGGGAGTTGAATACCTATGTTACTGCGACAAGTCGGGGGATTTTAAATTATTTTATTCTTTTTCAATTACTTTTTAACAGTCGCGTCGTGGGTTTTTCAAAATTTTTATTTTGTTTTTTATTTCAAACTTTTTAAAGAGCATAATTAATATAGGTACCATACATAACATTACACAACACCTCGTTCCTCATTACCTATTTTTAAGAACATTATACCAATCAAATCCAAAGCGATAATTGAAAACGGCATTCAAATCGGACCAATGGTTTGCAAACAAATATTTACTGCAGCGCCCCCTGGTGAGTTGTTACCGCTACACCTATCTAAGAACATGCACCAATCAAATGCATAGCGATTACTGAAAACCGCATTAAAATCGGACCAGTGGTTCTGGAGATAAATGGTAACATTGGTTTGCACAAGCACCCTCTCACCCCAAACGCATATACCGTCTCCGTTCCGTCGTGGGTAAATAGATAAACACCTAGACACGTAACATTGTTTTTTCTGGTTCCGTGCGGGTATCGAACCCGCAACCACTGGCGTCTGAGGCAGATAGGTTTACCCCAACGCCATAGAGGTCGTCATATCGTACTGCCTGTCAATTATTTTTATAGGTATGTATAAACGTCTCGGTTCCGATTGCCATATACAGTAGTCTTTTGAATTTGTGAGAAGGCATTTCGTTCGGCGCCCTTAAAAATTCTGACTTAAAGGAGGTTTTCTTGTTGGGTCTACATCCTAATTAAGACAACTAAGTAATTTGACGAAATATCTTTAAGCATACATATATATTTCATGCAGTATTCCGAACCCGAGCCTCTCATGCATCGGAGGTCAGTATTCTTATATAACACAAAAAACCAGTTATCTCAATACGCACATGTCAGAGTCACAAAACGTCTCGAGTAATATCAATGTCATCGACCAGCCATGCGTCAGTTGAAGGCCATCGCGCCTGCGCCGCACACGGACGTAGATATCTTGCGGCAATGTTTTTATACGAAATTTTCTAACAACTGATCAATACAAAGTACAAATAATATTAAGCATTTATAAAATAGGTATTGTAAAGCAATTTAGATAAAGTTAACTGTGATATAAGTAAGTGTAATTGTGTTAAAAATGAGGACACGAAAGCATCTAGTGTTGTTTTCTTTATTTGCCATGAACTTGGTAGAACAACCAGCCCCGCCAGTTACAATCGAACAAGGGATATTGAGCGGTAAAATCAGCGTTGATGGGTCGTTTTTTGAATATTTGGGGATTCCTTACGGGACTGTCAACAGTACAAATAGGTTTTTGGTGGGTATAAACAATTACATTTATTACCATAATTATATGAGAAGAACGTAACTCTTTCGTATTGTATTTTTTAATATGTTAACCAAGTTGAATAAAGGTCAAGTTACATTAGCTATTTACAGTAATTTATACATACTTACTCATTTTTATCAGTAGACAATGTACCTATGTGTGATAACAAAAAAAGTAGCAAACCTGCCATATTTGTGTATAAAGTTTATACTTTGATTCACGTCATGGCTGACGTAAATATGTCAACCCATACCTGTTTCTATTTAACGGATTGGTTGAATAAGTAGGAAGTGAGGATGGGAAATGATAGTAGGGGCCGAGTGTATGTCTACACCCAGCGGGATCACATGTCTGGGAGACTCATGAGTGATGAAGATAATTAGATCTGAATTTGTTCTACTGAACTATGCTGAAAACAGAATTTGTTCCATAAAAATAACGGAAATATAAACTTTTCTAACCGACCTCCAGCCAGCGGGATATTTACCAAAATTACGTCTGATGAACTATAAATTGGTCTTAACTTTTAGATCTGTAATTGTTCTGTTCACCAAAACAAAAAACATTCTTCTAACGTCCTTACTTCAGCCACAATCAAGCTGCAAAGAAACCTCCAGTCAGCGGACTTTTTCTCATAAGGACATATTTTTGTTACTTTTACATTAAATTAATAAAATTTAAACTATTTATGACCATAATTTTACTTAAATAATAGGTCGCGTCATATAAAAATTGTATTAAAAGTATAGAATTTGAAAGCTGATTAGATTTTGAAAGAATGTGGGTAGAATACAAAATAATCTCACCAGTCAGCATTATCGTACTAATATTAATATTATAGGTAAATGCGAATGTTTGTGAGGATGGATATTTGTATATATGTATGTAAGTATGTTTGTTACTCTTTCACGCAAAAACTACTGAACGGATTTTGATGAAACTTTACAGTGATATATCTTATACATCAGAATAAAAACACATAGGCTACAATTTATAAAGATTCTACGCGTTCGAAGCCGCGGGCAAAAGCTAGTTGATGATAATACCGCAATTCTATGAGATGACATATGTCACCGAGCCCATTATATTTAAACAATATATAACTGAATGCAAAAGTGACGATTCATCTCCAGAGCATAGGGTAGGAGCATGTATAGGTTAAATAAAATAACAATGATATAGTTTTAACAATTTTATAATGACTAAAAATGATCTTAATTATAAGAATGGTATGTTTTAATATCGCAGACTTATATTAATTACACAAATTGAAATAAGATCATTTAAATTTCAATTTATAAAAATCATTGAATCATATACATAACAACATGGGCCGAAATTTTACCTTTACTATTCGTAGTTTTTCCGACTATGTCATCATAACAATGCCAAGTACCTTTTCTTAAACAGTGTGATTTGTAGTGTCCAATTCCACCAGTGACGGCGGCAGGACAATACTCAATCACCGCAAGTAATCGATACGTTTTGTTGTTCAACAATAAAGTGATAGGTGCCTCTGTTAATGAAATTTTGCGTATACCTGTAACTTCAAAAGTTATTATATCTAATAACTCATATAAGTTATTTCGTGTGCCTCCACAATTATTACGACGACAGGCTGAATCTTTTTCAGTAATTCCGCTTAGTGCAGATTCATTAAGAAAAGCAATACCTTTCATTATTATGATGTTTAAATCAAGTGGTAAAATAGCAATGTTACGCTCAATATTTTTGTTACTACAGCTCACAAAACTGCACGTACTCTGAAATTTTGCACTAGGAAAAGTCTCAATAAGAATTTTTTCGTAAATAAATGTAACATTACAGTGACAGTTCATTAAATTGTCATTAATTGGAAAACGCGTTTCTAGCACAAGTGACCTATTGGCGTACATGTCATACAAATTTACACTTTTGACCATAGATTGAATAAGTTTTGAAAAATTGTCTGTATTATTTTCAATAGAATTCCTGACGAATACTGATTCGGCATATGCTACGGCAAAACATTGCGCAACTGAGTCAAAAGCGCTTTTTCTTTGTTTATTTTTTCTTTGATATTAATTAGTCGAAAATGTGAAAACACTGAATGTGAAAAAAAAAAAACAAAAAAGAAAAAAAAAGAAAAAAAATAATAATAAAAAAAAAATATATAAAAAAAATATTAATTAGTCATTTGTCATTAAAAGTTCTGGTATTTATCGATAGATGGAAAAACTAAAAAGTATCACCGCTGTGCCGGTCGGAGTGGGGGGTGTTAGGTTTTTTCGTTACGGAATTTCTGGATTCGGTCTCTACGCTCAAGGCCCGCGATAGAAGCTATGCAATAGCTTAAAATTTACTTTACAACTAATTTGACGTTAAAATGGCGTGTTTAAAAACTGGAATCACCTCATTCATTCACAACGATTGAAATTATTTACAGTTTATATGCAAAAATAACTTACATTGCGTCCTGTCAACTTCATTCCTAAATACAATTTTGGTTTACGAATTCGATTTTCGAAAACGTTAAAAAACTTACACTTGGCCTACTGGTGTATGCGTGCGTAGTGTAGGTTTTATTGTTAACTTCAAGTCTTACCTATCAGGAACTTTTAAATTACAATATTTTTTAATATTATTTTTACTTCGTCCCCCGCTGCCCGTCCCCTTTCCGCCAGTTGAAGCTGGCATTATCGAGCAACTCGCGATAAACATTTCAAGCCGCTAGCGGCATCTAGCAGTGGTATTGTAATAAGTTGGTAACCGTAATAAGCATAAAATGCGGTTAATTAACCGTTAATAACGAAAAATGCATTTTCGCCCGCTTGGTTAAAATTGTTAATAACCGAATTCGCATCTATAAACGTAAGATAATCTCCTTTAATCCACTATCGTGCCTCTGTATCGTGCTCTCGCTTGCACAACATGAAAAAAGTTCGTGCGTGCAGCCCATCATCAATTAATAAGACGTTAACACGTCAAAAAACTAAAACATTATATTTATATTAAAAACAAATAGCATTTGAATTACCTACCTGCATCTTCAAAATGGTGGTGGTATCTTTGCAAGACAATTTTTTGTTCCTGTAGGCTTACTAAACTCTTTCTCCCCGACATAGTAATCACATCACCTAATTAGTATCACAAAACTAATTACACATTCAATAAATTTAATAAATGCGCATTTATACTATTTCAAACCATTCAATTCTATATTCTTATCAATATCGGAAATGCAAATATTCTTTACGCAAATGTGATTAACACAATATCACTAACCGGGATTTGAATTGCTAATAAACTACCCTACTCTTAAACAGCTTGAATTTGTAACATAGACTTTTTTGTATTCTACCCACATAATAGGTTTAATTATTTAAAATATTAATTAGCAAAATTCTATACTTTTAATTTTAACATATGATGTACGAATAGGTAATTTAAGTAAAATTATAGACGTAAATAGTTTATATTTTATTAATTTAGCGTAAAAGTAACAAAAATATGTCCTTATGAGAAAAAGTCCGCTGACTGGAGGTTTCTTTGCAGCTTGATTGTGGCTGAAGTAAGGACGTTAGAAGAATGTTTTTTGTTTTGGTGAACAGAACAATTACAGATCTAAAAGTTAAGACCAATTTATAGTTCATCAGACGTAATTTTGGTAAATATCCCGCTGGCTGGAGGTCGGTTAGAAAAGTTTATATTTCCGTTATTTTTATGGAACAAATTCTGTTTTCAGCATAGTTCAGTAGAACAAATTCAGATCTAATTATCTTCATCACTCATGAGTCTCCCAGACATGTGATCCCGCTGGGTGTAGACATACGGGCCGAGTAGATTCATTGAGTCGGCAAATGATTAGTGTCCTGGATAAATTTTTATAATAATATTTTTATTTTATACATGTATTTTATGTATGTATAAGTATTATATATATATTATGTTTTTTATATGTATTTTTATATCTGTTATTTTTAGTGTACATACTGGAATTGTATTTTTATCGAATTCTCCATTCGTCAGGTCTGCTGGTAGAAATTTCTGTAGAAATAAGCTGTACCTTTGTACCTATTTTTCGGTACTAAGATTATATACGTTAATCATTACAAGTATGGAGGTATAAAATTGTGAATTTAGCGTATTGTCTTGAATATCGCTAGCCTAACTAAACATAAAAGTTATTTTAGAATAGGCACCACTATAGAATTAGTTTTTTTACTTTCATTTTCCATTAGTTACTAAGCTCGCGTTTGGCCCTTGTAGTAAGTAAAGTACTAGGTAAAGCTAAGCTAAGTAAAGCGAAGTTAAAGTGAGTTCGAACATTACAACAAACAGGTTTGGAAAAAAATTGGCTTGTCATAAAATAATGACTTCCCTAACACATAACCACTGAAACAAAGATATACAGGGTGGAATTTTTGAATTAAATAATCTAGAAAAGAGAATCTATATATGTACCTACTTTTTCTTTTAGATGTCGTTTTTGTAATAATTATTTATACTTATACTGAATAATGTAGAAAAAATCATCACTAAATAATATCGACAGGTGGGACCCCTGTATATAACGACAGACTTTATACGAAGGGGGTCACTAGCCAGGCGGACTGAGCCTTCATTGGGTTGTTTGGTTAAAGTATCTATTAGAAAGATTCCCGTTGGTACAAAAAATTTAATATACATATGTACAGGGTGTTTTAGGGTTTAATTGCAAGCAAGATTTGAACGGAAATCTCTCCCGCTTTCCGGTGTTCTCACTACTGATCGTACCAGGGGTCTCACCTATCGATATTATTAAGTGATGATTTTTTCTACTTTATTCAGTATAAGTATAAAGAATTATTACCAAAACGACATCTAAAAGAAATAGTATATAGTTTCTCTTTTCTAGATTATTTATAAAAAAAACGTCTTTTTTTAATTTAAGAAAAAATATGCTGACTATCGCATAAAACCACTAAGAATTTTATATAAATAGATTTGTATTTGAGATAGTACCGAACACATTATACAATATATTTGTTACTTAAGTAAAGTAACTTACTACATATATCCATTCGATGATGGTTGTTGGTTTGTCTAATTAAAACGCTATGTATCATCATCAGCCTGGTGATGTCCACTGCTGGACATAGGCCTTCCCCAAGGTTCTACACGTGGCTCGGTACCGCGCCGACCTCATCCAGCGTTTACTGGCGATCGCGACCAGATCCTCGGTCCACTCAAAACTTTATAAATCATCCTGTATATCACAAAACATTATTATACAAGATAACTGGTGGGTAACTTTTGAAATTCAAGGACGTGATAATTTGAGATGATACATAAAGAGAGAAAATATAATAAAAAATAAATATTTATTATTTACTGAGTGAATTTAACCGAAAGTTAAAGAATTGATTACGCAACGCATGGTTACGCTAGCGTTGGCAGCGATCCGCGTGCCAGGTCACGTGCCGCGATTGACTCAGTTGCATGTAAAGTAAATAGTAACATAGTAGTATTTATATATGGGGAATTCTAGTGAAAAATTAAGTACCTACTTTTATTACATAATTATGATCAGAATCGAACACAGAGTGCTCTCCTTCAGTATCTAAAGTCACCAGTCACCCTGTATAATCGTGCCTATTACGTTTGGAAAGGCCCCAAAAGGTCGCATTAGGTTAAAATGTTCATGTTATTGAACGCGTAACATCTATTCAGAAAAATACACACTTATGGAAATTCATCTACTGGAAATTGATAAAACTACGTCTTTATACTCATCTGTACTAATATGATGTTATTTATCGACTTAGTTTGAATAAATTGTGGTTGTCACTTAAATTGTTCACCTTTCAAGATTAATTAAACTGCTATAATTTTGCAGCCACCATATCCACCGCCGACTTGGAATGGAGAATACAAAGCGATCGACGAACATCATTCGTGTCTTCAAGATACAGTCATTGGAGTAGTGGGTTCCGAAGACTGCCTCAAGATCAATGTCTACGTTCCGACGTTCGCAACTAAACCTCTTCCCGTCATGGTGTACATCCATGGCGGTGCATTCATAATGGGCAGCGGAGGAAAACTCCTGTACGCTCCAGATTTTCTAGTCAAACATAACGTGATACTGGTCACTTTTAATTATAGACTTGGATTTCTTGGATTTATTTGTTTACAAACAAAAGAAGTTCCAGGTAATGCTGCGTTGAAAGATCAAATAGCAGCTCTGAGATGGGTTCAAAAAAATATTGCTTCATTTGGAGGTGATCCTGAAAATGTTACCCTGTTTGGACAAAGTGCTGGTGGTGCTTCTACCTCCTTTATGATAGCAAGCAAAGCAACTAATGGATTGTTCAAGAGGGCTATTATACAAAGCGGGGCGTCCACAGCAAGTTGGTCATTTAATAGGGACCCGGTATGGATAGCCAGCCTTTTAGCGAAATCTCTAGGCTATGAGACTAAAGATCCGAAGGAGTTGTACAATATATTTAGTAGAATAACCAGCAAGGACCTAATGGCTATTAAAGCGAAGAAACCTTTAGAAATGTTTTTTGATACACAGCTCTTACATCTTCCCTGCATGGAGAGGAAATTTCCTGGTTCTGAAGCAGCTATAGATGACTTACCTTATAATTTAATGAAAAATTACCCGAAGAATATTAATATAATTGACGGATTTAACAGCAAAGAAGGTCAATTCTTACTCACTAAAAATCAAAATGATTCTGCTCAAGCGAGAAATGGAAGATATCTGTTTGCTTCAGATCTCCAATTTGAGTCAGATGAAGAAGCTTTAAGATTAAATACAGAAATACACAAGTTTTATTTTGGCAATGATTTAATAAGCGATAAACATACAATGAATGTTTCTGAATTTTATGGTAATTTATATTTTGAAACGCCAGCAATTTTAGAATCAGAAATTTGGCGTATGAATCGCAATTCAAAAGTTTATAATTATGTATTTAATTATTCTGGAGGGAGAAATCTTCTAAAATTGCTTTTAAGAGAAGGGGATTTAGATGGAACATGCCATGCAGATGACATCTTGTATTTGTTCAAGGGAAGAATGTGGCCAATCCCCATCAGCAGTAAAGACCAAGCGATCATTGATACGATGACGAAGCTTTGGACAAATTTTGCGAAATATGGGTAAGTCAATAACTTTTCTGTAATTTTGTCAAAAACATTGTTTATAATTTGTACGTACTTATAATTATCTGGAAAAACTAGTTCGTATTTATTAAACAAGACACGGAAGGTAATAAGTTGAAACATTGGCCTTGTATCTAGTACTTACCTAAATACAATATTGATTAAGTAAGCATTAATTATATTATTAAAGGAGTCGTGGAGTACATAATATCCTTTTCAAACTTAGTTTTTAGGCGTAAGTGAAAAGTTCTTTAATTTAGGCGTAATGATGTGCTTCACGATATCATTGCCAGTAATTTCATGAAGTTTACCCCGAAAATTATACTTAACGAAAAAATGAAAACTCATTTTACCTTTTTGATAAAAATAAGAAGTAAAATTCTAGAACAGACTTCTGAATCAGTAACTTTTAATGTTACTAACACGTTATTAAGTTGGTAAGTTGGCCAGTTTTCTACAAATTAAACAAATTTACAATGTTTTTATTGCAGTGATCCTACTCCAGACGGTTCACCCGTGAAATGGTCTCCAAGCTCTGCACAGAGTATGAAGTTTCTGTACATCGACAAAGAACTCAAAATGGGCCCCATACCGAACTACGAGAGTTATAGAATGTTTCGAAATATGTACGAAAAATATCGCAGAAAAGTATATAATATCTGAGTTTTTAAAGAAACGTTTTTTATTATAATATAAATGTTGCCCCTTTTAATTTACCGCAGCAATGTTTCCTATACAAACTTGCCTAGCTGGGCTAGCCGGCGACCATCGGCAATGATAAATCGGGCCTTTTATCGATATTTTCTTAGAATACGGCACTTGGAGTACGTAAAAAATTTTTAAGAATATTATGGTTTTGGTTCTGTGGGCTTAATCATAGTAATCAAATCGAGTGATTCTATCTATTATGGTGCTTATATTAGCTAGGTAACATGATAGGATAACAAAATAATATTTATCTTGTCATTTCGAGTCTTTATTGATGGTCGCATGCAAGCACTGCAGGTAAAGATGTTGTCTAAATCAATTTCTTATACCTATAAAGCTACCAGCAAAAAATCACCACAAAATAAAGCTATATGAAAGGTTATTAAGTCTCTTAAGCATTACAAATCGGACTGGTAGTTTAAGAGGTAAGCTCGCTTGAACAAACAAACAAACAAACCAGCAATCAGCTTTATTTTATCATGATAGAAAATGGATGTGACGTATGTTTCTTTGCCTACTGATGGAAAGTGGTCACGTCGATTCACTCGGTTCTTAAAAGAACTGGGACTATAATGATCTAAGTAAAATATATTGCATCCTTGCCGGACTGCGAGCGAAAGAAAAACATAGAATGCGCCAGCTGCTTCTCTTCCCGGGTATACCTACTGTAAAAATCAGTTGACAGAAGTTTTTGTGGGCAATAAGCTGACACCCTGTCACTGCAATAGTCTCTCTCTATCATTATAATACCTCCAAATTTTCTCAAACGTGACATCAGATGCTTTTATAGCCTCTGGTGCTTTGCCTACCCCATAAAAGGTACAGCCGTGAATGTATGTAAAATATGTTCTGGTCCTCATTACACATAGGTATGGCAACTAGAATCGAAACTAAACTATAAGAGACAGAATATGATAAACTTTACGTTACAAATTCTATGATATATTTATTACCGTGCCATCATAAAATAAATAAATATTTCTGACACTTGAGATTAAGAACTTGAAGAACTTGTGTTATACGTAGATACCTTCTAGATAACTGATACACTCAAGAAATATATAAACGTACATATTGCATAAATACATATTTTTTATTAGAATATAAACTTAAATAAACATATAAACATTCAGGACTTGACGACTTACGAGTATATTATTTGTGTTCATCACACAAACATCCGCCGCCGCCGGGATTCGAACCTAGGACCTCTGGCATAGAAGGCTTTGTATATTACCACTACACCAGCCGGTCTTAAGGAAATAGTACCATAATAATGACAACTTACGAGTAATCTTACTTACATACATACATACATAACGACACGCCTGTATCCCTTATGGGGTAGGCAGAACACCAGAGGTTACAAGACCATCTGATGTCACGTTTGACAAATTTGGAGGTATTATAAAGATGGAGAGAGACTATTGAAGTGACAGGGGGTCAGCCTATCGCCCACAAAAACGCCTTTAAAACCTCTGTCCCTTAACTGACTTTTACAGTATGGCCGGGAAGAGAAGCAGCTGGCACATTCTATGTTTTTCTTTCGCTCCCAGTCCAGCATGGATGTGGTATAATCTTACTTCTTACTTAATATTATAAATGTGAAAGTTTGGATGGATGGAAGATGTATGGATGTTTGCTCCTCAATCACGACAGAATGGCTCAACAGGTTTGGATGAAACTGTGCATAGTGACAGTGTACAGTCTAGAATAGCACATAGGTAACTTTTTATCCCAATATTCCCTCGGGATTCAAAATGGCTCGGGTAAAACCGCGAAAAACATATAATAAAAGACGTGTGGCACACGGAGACTGCCGCGGTAAAGCTATTGCATAGCATTTTTTTATCAACTTATGCAATTATAATTATTTATTTATTTTATTAATGCAGTAATGTTTGATCTGATATGAAGTTCCACAAGTTCCTAGTAGTAAAGCCCGCATGTAAAGTTATAAAATCAAAGTATCACCGCTGTGCCGATAGGAGTGGGGGTGTTAGGTTTTTTTCGTTACGGAATTTCTGGATTCGGTCCTCACGCTCAAGGCCCGCGATAGAAGCTATGCAATAGCTTAAAAACTTAAATCACATTTCTGAAAATTTTAATCACCTAATACAAAATGCCTGTAAGGTAAGTACCTACAAGAATTTTTTTTGTCACAAAATTGCAAATTTCTAAATAGTGTAAGATATAGATCGCTTGTCCATAACTGTACCTAATGCATGAAATGAAATGGCCTAAATTTAAAGTTAATGTTCTCCTTATAATATTAGGGCTTTTAGGTAAAATCCATACTTACAACATTTTATAACTTTATTCTTCTAGAAATCTTTTGCTATTCAATATTTCGTAGGCGTTGCACTATTACAGCCCGGGTTGCCTGGTAGAAATCGGTTTAAGCGATAAGGCCGCCTACACTGTCATTAATAATAATATGTTTATTTTTAAGTTCTTTGGAAATAAAAATACGACCGGCTGGTGTAGTGGTAACATAAATTGCCTTCTATGCCAGAGGTCCTGGGTTTGAATCCCGGTGGCGGCGGATAATTGTGTGATGAACACAGATATTAGTCGTCAAGTCATGGATGTTAATATGTTTATTTAAGTTTATCCTAATAAAAATATGTATTTATTCAATATGTATGTTTATATATTTCTTAAGTATATCAGTTATCTAGTTTCCATAATACAAGTTCTTTAAGAAACTTAATTTGGGCTAGATAATGTTGTGCGAGTGTCAGAAACATTCATTTATTTATTTATTACGGTACGCAGTACTAGAATAGTTCGGTAATGGTGCGGCAATGGTAAATTTTCCTTCCTTCCTACATATTTTAGATAGTAAACTTCTGTGACACCATCTCTTTTTCGCTTTCTGTTTAGCCTTAAATAATAGATGGTGGTATAGTAATCAATATTCAGTAAAATTTTGGTTGCCCTTATCCATCTTAATTATTTTCAGTGTGATTTAGTTTACGTTTGAACTTAGTATTGGTTTTTCAAATAACCCGGAACATCACCGGAACACATCATCGCTAAAGCCATAAATAATATATATGTTTAAACCGACACGTATAGATTCATCAGCGTTTTGAATGAATCAACGATTGAATAAACGAATATTACAAATGCATACATTACATTATCTGTGGATATGTTACCGGCAATCTGTTTAAGACATGTATTCTATACCTACATATACCTAGAGAATGTATATAGTTGCGTTCAAGCAATGTATGAAATATAATGAATATTACTATCCACTACTTATATACTTTACCTAGGTAATGTATACAATTTCTAGGGATTGCATAGAGTACCTTCCGTTCTACCGGTAATGTGTAAAATAAATGGATCTTGGTCTATATTTTTTCAGTATACTCAGTGTTCTATAGAAAATTTAATGTGTAAATTCCAGAATATACTGATTTTCAACTTTACAGATGAGCACAGCGTCCCATTACTGAGTTTTGTCATACAGTCTCTAGCTGTACTATTAGATTTCATCTGTAATGTATTATTTATATTTGGTTTTTATCTCCTAGGCAAGTTTATAATTGTTAATACTAAGCCAGCTTAATCATATGATTGTATGACTTATAAAAATAAGAAATATATAAATGGGTAGGCGTGGATAGTGGATTTGATAAATATAATTTAATTTTTATTTAATTATGACTGATAGTTCTCCTAGTAACATTGTATTGGTGGAGAATGCTAACAAAATATAATGTAATCTTTTAGGCATATTATGTTAACATGTAGTAGGTAATTACAGAATCGAGAACCTGACCGTTCCGACTACATGTTCCGGTACGGAAATTGTATGATGAATTAGGTATGATCGCATCCCAAAGCAGAACACTAGGTCTCTTCTATTTAATTTGAGGGAGAAGAACCATGGAACACGTGGGAGTTTATTTACAAGAGTTTTGTATAATATGCCTTTTGTTAATGAGAAATTATGAAAGAAAGAAAAAATTCCATTTAAAATAAATATTGCGTAGATCCCTGCCTTTCAGACTACATACCCACTGTAGTATGTGGTCTGAAAGGGTGGATCTGCTTTAAGAATGTTTCCGTTATGCCGAGCTTCTGATGCTAGTCAGTCTGCAATTTCATTACCAAAATATGCCAACGTAAGCAGGCATCCACTTGATGCGCACTTCAACCTCGTTACTTATCAAACTAAAAAAATAAAATTTAAAAGGTTATGTATGTTTCTACTCAGATATGCCACGTATTAACGTACCATTAATAATTTTTTTTTCCAACTACGGCGAAGCAAATAGGAAGTTTATGATTTTGACCTGTATGTATGTGTCTATGTTGGTATGGATGTTCATCTGTTCCTTCACAACTTCTTAACTAGTTATCATATTTGGACAAATAAGATGTCCTTATAAGCACCTTGATTGTACGCTGGTTATAAGTTAGATGAAGTCACGTTAAATTGACTACAGCACCCTCTAGAGGCCTTAAAGTAAATAACTAAAAAAATAGTCTGGACGGTTTCATGTGGAGTATCCAATGAAAGAGCTTTCGCAGCACAGTTCAAATATGTAAACGCTAATTAAGTAAAATAATAATTAAAGTAAAAAAAATAAAATTCTTTACTGTTTCGTGTGGGGTATCAAATGAAAGAGCTTTGTTAGCACAGTTTTAAATTTTTAGGGTTTTACTTTTAGTTTTTAATTTTTTTTTTACATTTTCGATTGCTATTTCATACATTAACGGCTGTGCATTTGTTATTGTATAGAATACCTAGGCAAATGTGTAAATTAAAAAGTATTCATACATTACAAGCTCGTTTCAGGTATTTTATACAATACCTAGGTATTGTATAGAATACCGGATTACACAGATTTCCGGTAATAAAGTTTGTGTTAGCAGGGAGTGGTACATTAAATATTACGCACGAATAAGCAAAACTTACCAACGTGAAGTCTGCTAATATAATGTGAACGTTAAATGGACAGGTAAACTCACATGGGAAAAAATTAATACGTTTGAGTGTCCAGTTATTTTCATAGTTATTTAAGTGTGTTGCGGAGTGGAATAATCACTATTTTGGTAAGATGTATATTTACTTCAAGGATAATAGTCCAAAATGTTGTTTTTTTTTCCGTCAAGGAATTTGGCACCCAATTAAGCAAGCTTTATTAGGAGGAGGATGAGTTAAGGACGAAAGGGTATTCTAAAGTCCTGCCAGCCGCGAAGGCTAACAGGTATAGAACAGAGCAGCGACTGCCAGTGTGCAGACCGTGAGAGCGGCCATGAGACTCGTCAGTACCTTGAGTATACCCACTAAAGATCCTCCTTTACTGATCCGCCTTGAAAAAGGCCATTTGATCATCATCGAAACGATAGCCAATCGGTAGATACAAGCCACTTGGATGGGCTGAAACCTTAAACTAAGATGTTATCTAGAGTGACGAGACTCACTGTAAGATAGGAAAGCTTGCTGGAGTTCCCTAATAAGGTTAGCAAATTTGGTGAAGACCGGAAGAGCACATTTGAAACCCTCAGGGCTGGCATTGAGAGCGGCGCCGGAATCCAGAATTTCGTAGATGGGAGCGAGTTGGATCCAGAACGCCATGCGGTAATGGGAGGCATTTTCGTTCTGGCTCTAGGAAGCCATGATCGGAAGCCGACGCTAACGGGAAGTGCGTTGCTTTCTTAGGGGTTTCTAGAGCTAATATAGCTTTTCTTAAGAAAAGTCTATAAAACTTAAGAATATTTTTCATCAATGTCTTATCATTTCAAGGTCTTTACAGAAATTCTTGCGTTCAAACTCTTCAGATTTATATAGACTTAGTTACTATGGTTTGAGTTTATCACTTGTACTTTAAACCGTACCTTGCACTCTGTCGTGGTGTATAATTTAATGAATATCGAACTAAACTACTACTACAAGTAATATGAAGTTTTAGATAGATAGATTTTCGCTGAAATAGTATTGAATACGATAAAACAGTATGAATAAAAGTGAAAAATATGTCGATATCGCTAAATGTTTTATTGTAATTGTTCATTTAAACAACAATGGAAATAAAGCTTTAAACACACACTCCTTTTACCCGACTACGGCGAAGCAAAATGGAGGGTTATGTTTTTGAGTTGTAAGTACGTATGTGGGTATGGATGTTCATCTGTTCCCTCAAAACTTCTAAACTAGTAAACATAGTTGGACAAATGACTGTCCGCTGGCTAAAGCTTACATGACGTTACGTTAAATTGACTATAGCGCCCTCTAGGGGACTTAAAGTAAAAAAAAACATGGCGCTTCCGTGTTAGGTATCAAATGAAAGAACTTTGTTAGCACAGTTCAAATATGTAAACGTTATTAATCTTTATTCAACCACTAGGTATGTCATAAGCTCAAACGCGTGTTTAGTCGCCGTAAAAATAAGTAAATTAAAATTATATAGTAAATAAAATAAAAATCCTCAGACAATCACACCAACTACATGGCCTCAAATAAAGCGAAGCTTGTGTTATGAGATACCATGTAGCGAACTAGGGGGGAACCTTGAATATAAATACATATATAGATAAACACCCAGACCCGGAACATTTTTTTTTTTCGGGCGGGAATCGAACCCGCAACCACTGGCGTCTGAGGCAGATAGGTTTGCCCCTTCGCCAAAGTGGTCGTCAATGCAATACAGAAGTAATATTTCTGTTCATAATGCAGATTCCGAATTTTAGTACGATATGAAACAAAAGCCACCTATCATACTGTCTTGGAGGATAAATACATTTCCGGGTCTTTCCAATTTTAATGCCTTCTAGTCAAATTTGGTTAGGTTAGTAGAACAGTAGTTCTAATATTGTATTTCTAGGCATTGACATAACTTCTTCCTGGATTTCATTTAAATTGTTTTATTTGATATAAGTAAGTGCCTACTATAATTTCTAATTACACATAACATAATGCAGGCACAAATATATAAATTACTCATATTGAAATATTGTTAATTCAATAGTCAAAGTAAACAAATATTCGGTAAAAATATAAAAATACTTTAATTGTGACGTGATAAGATGAGGCATTGTTAATATTATATTTTACGAAGCTATAAAAACCTTCTTTAATGTCACCTCGAGAATAAAAAATACCGCCATTATGCAATAAATGTAAATTTACGGTGCTTGTAAACAAGACCTCTTTTACTTCAAAAAGATAACCTTTAAATTTTATTTATGGTAAACTTCTGTATCTACTCCATTTATAAAGATTTGTAAGAAAATATTTTGCAAAATTTCCTTTAGAATCTTCGTGAGAAAGCTTTCAATAAATTAGTTTAACTTTCGAACAGATTTTAAAGACAAATAAATTTCGAGCCTTTGTTTCACTGCAACAGTGCTTTTTAATTAAATTGAATCTCAATATTCTTAGATCAAAATTTAAGGTTTTCGACGTAATAATCTGGTAAGCTACTCTGCACTTTTGAGAAAATTTTAATACAGAATGTAAATTTGTATTAAAAAAATATTACCACAGAATTTAAGTCCACTAATAAATTTTACAAAGTTATCTTTTGTGTAAAATAATCCAGAAATATTCTGCATTTACCATTCATAGGGTTTTCCATACAGTACGCCGACATTTTTATTTTTCCACTATAAAATTGCCGCTTCAACGAGATATTATTATGCAGAGGAATTCGTACTTTATTTCTAAAGCCAAAAAGCAACTATTTGAATGTTTTGTTGTACAGAAAAATATTGCGAAGTCGATTTTGCGAAGATGGTGCATACGGGCGGTTTCAGAATAACATATCTTGAAAATTAGATTTTGACTCTGTCATTTTAATTTCAATAAGTTTATTTTAAAAGCATGTGGTTCCATTGGAATACAAAGGCATCCTGTTATATCATTTTTCACTATATTCCACTCGATAATTAAATAAATTATTCAAACTAACACACAAATATGTGGCTCCAAAGTTAGCATAGTCAATGACTGATGCTTGTGTTAAAGATACTGCACAAACATCAGTTAGGGTTCTACCACATCAACGACCGATCAACGTCGAGCGGTAAAAACTAACGAACGAAGTTGACTCATTTGGTATGCTAACACCCTAACTGATGTTTGTGTAGTATCCCTAATAACTTTAGAGCCACATATTTATGTGTTAGTTTGAATAATATATTTAACTATCCAGTGGAATATAGTGAAACGCCGTCGACCGACCATCCAACTCTCTCAATCGAGCAATCCCTGGTGAGCGGTGGCTTACTTCAACTTGATATTTCACCTATCAATATGTTTTATCACAGGTGCAAGCAAATAGTTTCCTAAACAACAATAAAAAGTTTACTGTACCTTTTTTCGAATAGAAGGCATTTTGTTACACCGTCGTTAACCGATTCTATCCTAATACGAAGTACACGATATGAGAACTAGATATTTTACCCCGTGGGGTTTCTTCGTTGTAGGTTTTGACCACCGGACCCTTAAAAAATGAAATATATTAAATAAGATTCCTTGTACAGGACCAATTCTACGCTTGACTTAAGTTCCTATGTAGTTGGGGCAGAGGTCTTCCACAGTTCTTCGCCATCCCGCTCGGTCTTGAGCTTCGCGCTTCATTTCACTCCAGATCTTCCATATCTTCGTCGCCTCTGTGATGATCGTCCGCCTCCAGGTCTGTTTTGGGTGGCCACGCTTACGCTTTCCTTGGGGATTCCACTCTAGGGCTTGCCTCGGTATATGGCCAGGGTCCCTTCGCAGAGTATGGCTGAGTGTGGCCGTTGAAGGATCATGATGGTATAATGTTTCAAAACGGAGCTATAATAAAGTCTCTTTTATATCCAAAGACTGAACCACAACAGCTGATGAATCACGTATCATGGTAGGTAAGTTATAATATGTAGTCAGATTTTACTGATAGTTTAGGTCATTGATTTAAATAAATTCAGATACTGCAATACAAAACGGATCATTTTACTGCAAAAAATAACCGCACGTCTGCTTCCGGCAAAAAGAGCATGAATATGGAGTGAGAAGTGAGAAGGCGAACCGCGGAAGCGTGATCTGTTGTACACTGCCATCTCTGTATCGGTCATATTCCGTTACTTACAATAAGAACTTTAAATAAGAGAACAGCATTGTTGTATAATGCATCTTTCTTTCTGTCAAGTCATTCAAATGCTTGTTTCTCCACCGACTGATGAAATTGGGAGCTTTCTGAAATATTATCGTTATCATCACAAACCTTTTTAGATCTCAGTGCAGGGCCGTGAGTCTCTCCCCAGAGTTGAGATGTATGCCGATATACATATTATAGTGTTTAAAGGTACTAAAATAGCTCCAAATAAACTCTTACCATCACCGATACAGCCTGGCGAAGCACAAACCTCTTTTTTTTTAAAAAGGTAGTACCCATATGTAACAATATGCCTTTTGTTTGCACCAGGTGCTATTTCCGAAGATGTAAATACAGTATAGTAAGTGAAATCGCAAATATCATATTAAATCTTACCTAAATCGAATAATTCGCATGAAAACGAAATGTATTATTTAAACAAGTTATAATCAATAAGGATTTTTAATCGTTTAGGTACCTACTACTTCATTCAGAGGTCCTATTATGGAAATTGAGTCGTTACAATATCGTATGCCCTTACTTTTTATTTCCATTTATAAGTATTTTTCGTATATTTCATCTATTGCTCTTCTACGGAAAACTACGGAAGGGAATCAATGAGATTGTCATCGTCTCTTCACACCACTAGAGTTATCTTTTGTCCTGAATCCCGGCACATGTTGCCGAACTTCCGACTAAAATGGTTTTCCCCGGTCCAATCGAAGTTCCTGTAATTTCCAGACAGTTTGTTATACAGTGTGTGACTTAGGTTGTTCGGGAGGACGTTAAATCATACAGCTTGTAAATGGGAGGAGAATGACTCATCTGGTAGTTATTAAGTTTATGACGTAGTTTGTTAGTCTATTACACATATAGGGAACCACTTAAGATGGAAGTAAGGAAGTTCATTTTAATGTGTGCTCCTGGGCGTCTTTGTGCTAGATACTTTTTATCAAATAACCGATTGAAAATTTCTACACTGAATACATTATTAACCTAAGATTAAGGAAAATATACATACATTTAACCGTAAAACAGAAAAAAATCTAAGATCAATGTAACCGAAAGTTTTATAATTCTTTGTCTTCTTTAGTAGAGATTTTAAATATTTAGGAAAGATTTGAGTAAAAATATAATAGCCATCATAGCAATATTGTTGGTTAATTAATTAATTTATATAGTTTTAGTTTAAAGGTACACTAAATTTATATTGTACAGACTAATGTACAATTCCATGAGTTAGGTATGCCAGAATATCTACACCTCGCAGTATCTACTTTAGGCGTCTTGTCCAACTAATCCAGATCGAGCGAAAATTGCCAAGACCGGACATTATTAAATGAATTTTAACAATATATTTGACAACTAAATTATATCCTAGAACAATAATGTTGAAACGAGAATTTACATCGGTAATCATTTTGTCACAGTTACCGCTTTGTGTAAGCTTTGTAATTACAATAACTGGGGTGAGCTTTCTGCGGAAATCCCGGGACTTAGGGCGTTAGGGCCCAATTTAAATTATCACGACAAAGTATTTGTAAATTATGTTCGTGTAGGTTTTATATAAAATGGTGAGTTGGAATCGTATACCCTTAGGTTACGGGAGACGTTTTGATAACTTATATTGAATCCATTTCTTATATCTTTCATAGATATAAATAAAAATCAATTTTGGTTGAAATAACAGCGTTTTAGAGTGTGGTGTTTTAAATATAAGATCAAGGATTCAAGTTTAAGTCAAAAAAAATGTAGGTATTAAAAAAAACTATTTTAGAAAGTCGATTTGTTAGGAAAATGTTAGGATGAATTAAATAAAACACTTTTTAACCGGATTTATCGCGTATAGTTACATTTTAAATTTTAAACGAGCGACGTCAGATAAAAAGTGTTTTATTTAATAGTATGAATCGCGAAAACTTAAGACAATATTATATTTGTATGAAGTAGGTAAATCAAAAGTCATAGTAATCATCTTTAAAAAAATAGTTTAGAAACAAAAACTTACTGTCCGTTACTCAGATATTTTATAGTAAATCTTTTGATATGACTTTTGTTCTCCGGCATCATAAAATTTTTATAAGTATAAACTTTAGTTTACCTATTTCTTACCCATATTAATCTTATTTTAGTACTTTTTACGAGATTATAATTAATGTAAGTAAAGAATAAAATAGAATCTTACGAAACTCAAGTGTAATGTCTGGTTGGGCGACAAAATACTTCCTATTCAGCATTTAAAGGGAGTCATTTGTCTCTCCTTGATTCTAAAGACCATCTTATCTCAAACTCAGATAACCCACTCCTTTTTACCACCTGATTACCAGACGCAGACAGAACTTCCATCCCTATATAGTGGATTTACCAAGAAGTCGAACAAAACGCTTCGATAGTTCCTTTTTGGCACGGATTGCCAAGGTGTGGAACAATCTGCCTGCGTCTGTTTTTCCTGACCACTACAGTCCTGGAACTTTTAAGTGTCGAGTGAATAGGTTTCTCGTGGATGGACGTGTAACACCATAGTCTTCATATGCACTTTCCATCAGATGGCATGGAAGATAAACGTCCTATCCTTACAATATATATAAAAAAAAAACTACGTGGAGCTTGTGTTACGTGGTATAAGGTAAAGACGTTCGTTTTTCCAAAGGGATAATTATAATTACTTACTTACTTATTATAAAAAACACTGGCAAACACATTGGAAATTTCCAATGAAAACTAACTTTAAATTATACAAAAACCTTGGGATAGGCCTTCGTTTGGTGATGACAATTATGTAACACATTTAAATCTGCAACTGAATCTTTCCAGGTAGCGTATTTACAAAGGCTATATACCATTAGAGTGAAAGTGCAAACTGAACTGGCTTACCTTTTGTATGACAAAAACTTCCCGAAACCCTAATCTATTCTAGTACAGAAATTGACCGAAGTCGCGTAGACTTTGTGAGAGAACTTCAATTTAACATTGCAGTTACAAAAGCTATCCCGTTTGATATCGATATTTACCGATCGTTAGCTTCAATAATAGCTTGATACTTAAAGGCAATTGTTCTGATTTTTAAAGATAGAAATAAAATGTGCATGCGTTATGACCATCGTTATTTTGATTACTTAACGTTTGACTTTTGACCATGTCGGGATATTCCAGGGTTGACTATAATAGCTGACCAGGTTAATGGCGTGTATAACTATATGCAAACTAACTGCTCCTCCTCGCTGCGCTCGTCGTCGCACCTAACCGTACCGACTCCGCCTTCCGGCGCGGTAGCCCTTCTAGTAGCTTATCTCTTTCATCACAATGTATATCAAACAAAGATATACCTACTTTTCATCTTTACAAAAGGTTATCTATTTTGAGTAAATATGTATAATACAGTACCAGGTTTTGTCCTTGCATTTCTTTGAAAATATCAATACAAAAAGTTAGTCCATTTGAGTAATTTTTTTTACTGGGATAGATTAGATATTGTCTAGTAATATGCATAAACAAAAGCTCTTCTATTAGAGTCTAACTCGTGACTCAAATGGTATAGCCTTTGTAAATATGCTTCCAGGTAACTTGTATTCAACTTTCCTAGATTTCAATTTTAAATTATTTATAAATTAATTTCAAAGCTGAAGTGGAAACCCAAAATTTCCAGAAACTAACAAGCACTTTATACAATACTGCGGTAACATCATGAACCATTTATGAATTTAGTAGAATCCTTGAAATAGTATTAATGTGAATATTTTGTTAAAGTGTTATAATGGTTTTAGGGTACCGCGCCTCAAATCAAGAACCGCGCCCTAATAAGACACTTTATTGTCCTTCAAAACCTATCAAAACCTATATAGTATAGTATGCCACTTTCCAGTTTCTAGAATGATTTCATGAAATTTGCCAAGAATTTATGACTTAAGGTCCATGTAAGGATACAATCGGCAAATAGGTTACTTTAGCTTTATCACAGAACATAATCATTACAACAACAAAACTAGTGCTTACACCTCCAAATATGAATTAGTCAACGTATTATTTATACGGCTTCTAGTTGGTATGGGATTGTAGTCGCGCGGGTCTAATAATGCAGGTAATAATAATAATAATATTCTATTTATGCTATGTCCATGCATGCACGTTATACAAATATAGGGAGCTTTATAAATAATTGTAAAAATAATCGTTTGCATTTAACAGTTCTATTGAAAAATAAAGGTGGCAAGATTAGGGCTATATAAATAAATAAAATCCCCAGACAATCAAACCAACTACATGGCCCCAAAGTAAGCATAGCTTGTGTTATGGGATACCATGTAGCGAACTAGGGGGGAACCTAGAACATAAATACATAAATAGTAAACACCCAGACACGGAACATTTTTTTTTCTTGTGCCGTGCGGGAATCGAATCCGCGACCACTGGCGTCTGAGGCAGACAGTGTTACCTCAGCGCCAAAGTGGTCGTCAAATATTACGATGTATGCTTATAAACTTACCAATCAAACTCTCACGACTTTTGTTGAGTGGCTAAACATGGTGTGTGGTCAGGCGTTGTCAGGATGAAATACTTTACTTTGAAATATATTGTAATATTAAAGCCAAAATAGAGCCTGATCTGCTCTGATTTAAAATAGCAGCAAAGATGGATACTATTTATCATGAAGTGGTCAAATCTGTCCTCTGCTAATTTTGTTCTACCTCAAAAGTAATTTACACAAAGATTTTTCACTTTATCTGCTGGAAGTTTCTGACTATTAAAACTAAGCTGTAATTTAACTATTTAACTAAGATTTGAGTTTTAGCAGTTCAATACATATTTGATTTCTTAGTACAACTACAACCAAATGAGAATTTCTTAAAACACAAAAAAAAAAAAAACATTTCAAAATCATATGCGATAAGCAAGATTTATTTTGCGGAATTTTATCATAAGCCTTAAATTAATTAAACTCCATCTGCCAACCCATCTATTAACCAAGTGGAACTTTTCCAAATCATTATGATTTCCTTTGAAAAATTAAGGAACCACCAGGTCGTAAACAAAGTATCAAATGCTAAAAAAATATTGCGTAAGGAAAAAAAAAACAAAAGAAATTCCATATATTCTCCGCTAGATCTTGAAATATAACACTTTAAGCTTATCTTTTACTTAAATCCTATGTAAAAATGGTAAAAATTTCATCAGTATCAATCATAAGGCGACAGATGTAAACCCAGCTTTGAATTTCATTAGACATCATTTATTCTTTCGCAAGGGAAACTCAGGTGTCCTCGGATCCTCGTAATCAAGAGTCTGATGAGTTATGGCCACATTTTGAACTCGACTGAATTTTCAACTTAAAATACTTTGCAAGGCCATTTGTTGGATAGCTGTTATTTGTCATGTTCTAAAAATTAAGTTTAGAAATTGGAACGTAATTGGCTGACTTGGTGGAGTTATTGGAGAGATTTGGCTGTAATAAAGCTGTCGATTGATGCTGGAATAGTTTGGGAACGATAAGGAGAAAATTCATTTTGATTTTGTGAGGTAAATAAAGTCATTACAAATGTTTGCTTTTTGTACTTGCTAAACTACTAATAGTTGTGTCCATTGGCATTGTGTGGCATTTGCATCGCTTACTAAAGCACGACATTTGCACCTAAAACTAAATATAGAGGCGTTATACGATTTTTGGGTCTGTCAAGTGTGACCATTGGAGCTCACATTCCCTCACTAAGTTTCAAAGGAGTCTTTAACCTGATGCGGGAGAGAGGGGTAATGGGTCTCGTGCATAAAGTAGATGTTTTATATCTTTTATATGTTATGTGCTCAAAGCTACAGAAAGAAATGAAGTGGCCTTTGGGTTGGCCATTAAACCATCCAAAAGATAAGAGTAAATATTTTTAGTCTAGCAATTGTATGCACATTTCAATAAACAAGAACCGAGAGCTACTAAAATACAAATTGGCAAACAAAAAGATAAATACTATACAGGGTCCGCATATAATAGTCAATCAAACTTAAATTTTGATCACTTAGATGAATTTTGAAACTTAAATTAATAAAAATATATTTTATTTTTCGTAATTATGACCCACTCATGAGTCTTAATCTGCTATTAAAATATTATTGACTACTAGCTGTGACCCGCGACTTCGTCCGCGTGGATACCGTTTATTAGATTTGGATAAATACTATTATTATATCCTCCTTGAAGTTAAAACTTACCTAATTCTAAATTTCGTCAAAATCGACTCAGTAGTTTAGCTGTGAAAGCGTTACTGATAGATAAACAGACAGAATTACTTCAAAAACTGTTACAACAAAGCAGTGATCCGCAGTTTCACCTAGGTTTTGTGAAAAAGTATAGGTAGATAGGTATATTACATAGATGATGCCCGCGACTTTGTCTGTATTGAATTAGTATTTCGAGTAGGTTATTTTCTTCTCCAAGGTCTTAACTATCTTTAATAACAAAAATAAAAATGAAGAATCTTCGAAAATCATGACTATTATGTATGACTATTAAATAAAACACTTTTTAACCGGATTTATCGCGTATATTTAAATTTTAAATTTTAACAGTCGCTCGTGACCACGGGGTCTGCAAAGACACCGAAACGTCGAGTTAAAATGTAAAATATAAATTATACGCCATTAATCCGGTTAAAAAGTGTTTTATTTAATGCCTTCAATTTTACTTAATTCATGCAGTATCTTCATTAATTATACTTAGCTTATTGTTATTCTAGGTAAAGCTAAGTAGTTTTTGCGTGAAAGAATAGCAAAAATCCATCCATCCAGCCATTATCAGTGTACATACAATACTACCTATAGTTATATGGCTGCTTTTCACTGCCAAACGGCTAAGCCAATATTAATGTAATTTGGTATAGTAGTTAACAGATACGTTACATTTTATTCCGAAGAAATCTACGGTATCTGACTTCCAAGAGGCAGAAACGATCATGAAATAAACAAAACCTTGATTTCCATTTTATCTCTGTATGTACAGAAGGCAGTACATCAAGCGTTACAAATCTGTCAAAATTTTTTACTTGAATTTGAACTCTATGCCCTCGATAATAAGTTGAAATTGGTTGGGGAAATTTGACAGGTAATGTAACGCTTGTTCCTTCTGTACCTACCTTTATTAAATCGCGCAAAAGCTTGCGCTCGCCTCCCGCCTTTTTATACCCTACCGCCGCGAGCCGCGTCGAGCGCGGATACCGTTACGCAAAAATAATCCTTATATCATTCAGTATTCACGCACGATGGGTTATTAGCGTATTTCATGTATAAGTTTGGTGTTTCTATACCGATTTCTATGATTCTTTTTTTTTTTGAATAGGTAATAATGTTATTTTTTTTTAATTAGGGATGAGTGAGAAAATTATAAACGTAAGAGTAAACAAATATAATCAGAAAGCTCCGAACTGCTAAGCTATCGTGATTTACACGTGTTATTGTGAGTCAACCATAAAATATAGACATATACTGTTGTGGGATATTTTTTATATAATTTTATGAAGAATATTTCTGTCACACATGATTTCTATGTTGCTTTAACCGTTAAGGCTCCACACGCGACGGAAGCTTAAAAAATGAAGTAATTTCTCCCGTTTTTCCAACATTTGCCTTCACTGCTCTGCTCCTATTGATTGTAGCGTGATAATAAGTATACTATAACCTGCCCAGGAGTATGAAGAATAATTTTACCAAGTTTCGTTAAAATCCGTCTTGTAGTTTTTGTTTCTATAAGGAACATACAGACAGACAGACAGACAAAAAATTTACTGATTGCATTTTTGGCATCAGTATCGATCACTAATCACCCCCTGATAGTTATTTTGAAAATATATTTCATGTACAGAATTGACCTCTCTACAGATTTATTATAAGTATAGATAGATATAGATAGATATAGAAGATAGATATAGATAGATAGATATAGAAGATATAGATATAGATAGATAGATATAGATTATATGGCAACCAATAAGATAATACTAATAAGATCATACTAAAAAAGGACTTGACTCGTAGATCCAGCCTTAAATTTAGCTTTGGTAACATACGCCCAAGTACTTGATGAACGGCAGTCACCTTAGACGCCAAATCCCAAAGATGCTTCTAACTAAGGGATTATGTAGTGGCCTCAATGTAGAATAATTAAGTCGAAGGATCAAAGATTGAAAGTTTAACTCGACCGTTACTTGGAGGAAGGGTTTTTTACACCATAGTGTAAATAGGCAAAAGATGGGAGGGTTTGCAAGTTTTAATTGTTACGAGGTCGGCATTCAGTAACTTTAAGTTAATTTAAATTCAGAAAGTCATGCAAGCTAGATTCTTAAGTCTATAGATGGTATAGTCTTATACAACACTAGCCACCACGCGTGGTTTTACCCGCGTAACTTTTGGTCCCGTAGGAATTTCGGGATAAAATATAGCCTAACCTTCCTCAAGAGTTAAGTTATCAAATGCAAAAAGAATTTTTCAAATCCCACTTGTAGTTTCTGAGATTAGCGCGTTCAAAAAAACAAACAAACTCTTCAGCTTTATATATTAGTATAAGTTTACAGAAATTGTGAATTTATATATTTCGTCTCCATATATTTCAAATCATTTTAACGAAGAAATTATGCCAAGAAAACATTTAGTAGTTTTACATTAGTTCATATAATTTGTGTATTTTTGAGTACAATTTTATTTTGTTTTATTTCTCCAGTGACAAGTTGTAGAAAGGAAGAGGTGATAAAAAAATAAGTTGTACTTTTCGATAAATAAGTTTTTATTTTTTCACATTCTAACAACGTTTCGGTGTCTTTCTAGGCACTATGATCACAATCTGCGTCGTACATCCAACCAAAATCGTCCTTTCCTTAAAATAAAGAAACCCCGAAAACTCATCACGGTATTTGTCCCATTTTTATTTTCGATGTTACATGAGTTATAGGAATACTTTGTGAATTGAAATAAATCCCTTTTAATCGTGAACCTTATAACTAGAAGAATTTAAGAAAATTAAGCCTTTTGTTTAGTTTTTATAATAGTAAATATTTAGACTTAATCTTTTGCGTTTCAGTACAGCCTGAATTATGTGTTAGGTAAAATACACACAAGCACTAGAGACTCGCTTTATCTAAAGGCTCTTTGTATTTATTTTCCTCCTTAGCCTTCTTTTAGTTGCGGGAATTTATAGTTGCAAGTTGGCAACACCAACTTTTTGCTTGTCAAGTGAGACGGAACTTTTGGCGGTCGTGTCGACTTGCTATTAATTAATTTATTATCTTGTGCGCGCCTATAATTAATAAGGACATTATTCTTCATCCCGGGAAGAAAGACAATTACGTTTGTTTTTTTTGTATGTTGAAGTGCAAGTGTAATTGTTCAAACTACGTGAGGTGACGCGGGCATTCAGGGAATTATTTATCGAATATATACTGCACAGGCCCTACGCTTCATACGGTTGATTTCAATGATAGCGGAAATTAGGTTTTTTTCCATATTGCATTTACTTTATTTCCGGGGCCGGCCCAGCGCGTGAGCAGCTATCGAAGGAACAAACATCTTTACTACCGCTGTGCTGGCTTTCCTCTGCTCTTTCCGCGATATTCGAGTGAATATTGCACACCTTCTATGGTTAATTTACGCCAGAACATTGACCAAAGTTTACGCAGACAAACTAAAGGTTTGGATTATTTTCTATAAATGTGTATAACCATTATAAAGAAAACTTGTGGTCTAGGTCATTCGTGATTTTACAAAAAAAAACAAATATTTAGAACTTAGGCAAATCGTTGGCAACCTAGTAAATTCGTAGATTGCCGTACTAATTACTGCACTGCAGCTCTGCGTGCACTGCACCGTTCTAAAAAAAACAATAACACAAATCCGGAGAACACACTTTGTTAAACTATGAATATTAATTGGAATCTTTCAAGTTCCATAAATATTTTTTGAAATTTGTATACCTATAATGCCGCTTATTACATTTCTAGTAAATCACAGTTAAAATGAGAAATTCCAAGTTCCTAGCCAATTTGCCGTTTTACTTAGTATGTTTATTAATAAACTCGTCGAATCATGATAAGAGAACACTCAGACCGAACATACCATGGCGACCACAGAATTAATTTGGCTGAACATAACCGAAGCAATCGAGAGAGGCGTTACATCCTATTCGGTTTCAAACAAAGATGGAGTAATCAATAGATTGCAAACTTGAGGGATATACATACAGTACATCCCTAAATTTCGAATTTTGAATAGGTCTATGTAATAGTGTACACGTTAGGTATTTGAGGTCTAGCAGTGATAATTATTAAATACTCTTGCCTGAGTATTATTTTTGACAATGAAAACAATTTCCAATAAGTCAGCTGTAAGGCCGCGAGTCTCTCCAGGGTGACGTTTTAATAACTTTCTGAAGCTGTAAATGTCAACAATTTCAGGGTTTAAAAACCGTTACAAGAACTGGACATAAGAAGTAAATAATTTTTTTTTTACCATCGAACTCACAGAACAGTTAAAAAACCTTTTTCTGTCGAAAAGGTTTTTTAACTGTTCTGTTTTTTTTCTTTTCCTCTCGAACTAGTCCGATTCGTACTACACCGATCCGATCGCATGCTGCACTGGTTTTAACAACGATATTAGTATCATATAATCTAAATTGAATTCCCGGACAATCATACCAACTTCATGGCCTCAAAGTAAGTAAGGCTTGTGTTATGAGATACCATGCTAGGGGAGTCTAGAATATAGAATACATTCAGAAATAAAACAGCTTTTTCTTTTAAATCATTAGATGAATTCTCGTTATGACTTGCTTCACTTCAACTAGAATTGATGGATGTTACCTCAACATCATTTAGACTGATAGTAGCTATGGAATCAATAATTAAAAATAATTTATATCGCTTCTATTATATTTCCATTATCATTCCTAGCTCAGTGACGAAGTGCCTACCTTGTAGACGCAATATAATATGTGGATATAGCTGGAAATCACACCTGTTTGATGTTGTCTATCAACTAAGTTTGTAATCATCGGGATGCCTTTGTTTAAATTGATTGTAGATGTTGTCCTGAAAATTGTATTAGTTATTAATAAATTTTACATATGAGTAGAGAGTTTTCTATTTCAAGAATATTCATAATTATATTACGCGCCTGTGAACTTAGAAATGCATTGAATTTTTTGCAATCGCGCTGAGTCCGAAAGTAGACTATATATTTATTAAAATTCACTCGTATTTAGCAAATTCTTTCTATGTTTCAATTTAAATAAACAAAATTATATTGACCACTAGCATATGTACTTTTAGATAGTTTTCCAATTCAGAATCTGTCCTGTTGCAGACGTGGAAATATTCAAGGTTGAATTCAAGTTCATTTGGAAAAATAAAATAGGTGCCTGTCATCATTTGAATATATCATAAAAGCAGATTATCATTTTTTAAATATCTAATTATACGAAAGATAAATAAATCAATGATTTTAGTAACTAGTAAATATTATATCTAAAGCTATCATATTTTTAAGAAAAGGAGATGATTATAAATGTCGAAATATCTCATTTATGCTAAAAATCTGTATTGTTATGGCAGATAAAATTAATTGATTATTATTTCTTTCTTGTTCCAGTAATTTTAGTCATCTTCCACATAAAAACCTTTTGCGATGAGCACAATGCAGGGCTATAAGGCTGCAAACTGTGATGAAGATAATTTGGTAGATTTTTTTCTTTTCTATGATAAGTCAGTTCTATCCTGATCTAAAGACTTCAACATCTATCATCACATAAGGTTATATCGTATAATTATAAAGAGTAAATATAATATAAATAAGTATAATAAACCACTTCGACACCCAGGAGAGAGACACCCGCTGCACTCTGGACGGCAGCGATAGCGGCGCGTTCAACCGCGACAAATCGCTCCGCTGCCAGCTGGCGTCGAGAACGACCCAGATTCCCCGCGTCGCTGCCGTCCAGAGTGCAGCCCGAGTCTCTCTCCTGGGTGACGAGGTGGTTTAAGCCGTAAACTACCAAGCTGACACAGTGCTGGCTGGTCGATGTCAGAATTTTCAAATCCACAAAATGACTTCTGACAAACCCTAACGACTACTTTATACAAGTCTACAGCACCTGGGACCGACTGCTTATTGTCATTTAAACTTGTGAGCAGAGCACAATAATCTTGGATTCATCGTCTTTCAGCATGCAAAAATACTTCTTATACTCAAAATCACGAGTTATTTTATTTATCCCAATCAGAGTGTTAAAAAAAATCTAAACTAACGTTCCCATGCATGTAAATGGGAGAGGTATATTTAAATCAGGACGCTGTCAAGTTTAAATTATTTAATTTGCGATGAAGATTTCTTTTCTTTTCTATGATTAGTCAGTTCTGTCCTGATCTGATGACTTCAACATCTAACGTCACATAAGGTTAAATCGTACATATATAATTATAAAAAGTAAATATTTTGTGCAAATAATGTTTCATTTCGCAGATTGTAATTACAATTTCGCTGTACAAGTTAATACCATAATTCGCCGCTCATATTTGCGAAGCTTTACCAGAACTTAACTGTGCATTTGTGTGCTTTACATATTGTAATATTATTGCTATTTATAGCCAACCCTGTGGAAGCCCAGCTTTAGTTTGCTTTGCAAAGGCTTAAACAGAATGATCAATGGGTCATTGAAATGAAATAAAACTAATTAAGCAATTAAGCGTACATTTCATTATACACAACATTTTCACTTGTATTTTAGTATTAACCTGAATAAAAAATCGTTATTTGAAAAAACATTGAGTGTGGAATGTGGATTGAATATTTTATCTGACTCTTATTGCTTGGTTTCATGAGGGCTGCTCTTAACTTAAATTCTGTTCCCTACTCACTTCGGAAATAGAGTTAGGGTTCAAATGGTTTTGCTTCCTCCTTACCCTTGTATCATCCATCATCATAGGAGTGCATTGTAATCTCTGTGTTACCACCTTGAGACATATAAACTCACCTACTGTGCCTGACTCAGCATACCTTTATGACCCAGGTTATGGAGTCTCATTTACACCTGCACGCTGTGTTGTGCATGGTTGCCAGTGACGCGTTCTCCTGTCAGCGTCGCCGGAAGCGGATAAAAGATATGTTATTATCAGAAATTTGCGTTCACATTGATACCTAACACCCTAGACCAAGCAGTTTAAGCTGGTAACCCTTTTTCACTGGAAGAAAACGAGGCTCATAGAGAAGGCAAGCAATGCAGCAAATGAAATGTTTTGCAACAGCGCCATTGGTGTTCCTGGAGGATTTAAACGCTCACCATTGGCAGAAGGTGTTCGATTCAAACTACTGACTTAGCTACAACATAGGCGATTAAGCTTACAACTAGAGTCTCATAGGTATTTAATAACTTCACAAAGCTTAAGCTGCACAATTTCAAAAGCATCAGTTGAGAGTTTTAGCCGTAATAACAAATCCAGGGGTAATTTCTGGACAATTTATAACAAAAGTATTTTCACAATATAATTTCAAAACGCAATCATGAGTACATAAAGCAGGTAAGTCCTTTTCGTTATTTTGAATAAAATAAAGCTCATTAAATATAAGCTAATTTCAGAATCACCTGAACTGCATCCTACGGCCGCTGTGTTCATAATTATTCAGTTTTCAATGCAAAGTCGAGTTGCTCTAATTAGAACAGGCGTACTCTAGATTTGCAACAGTTTTATACAACAAGAGAACTTACAGCAGTTTGTATACAATACTGGAACTATATAATTTAAGGAAAATGCCATTTGTTTGCTTGGCTATTGAAGCCTGTTATTGAAAAACGATTTAATCCTTTTTGAGTTTTGAGTATATTTGAGATTTTTTTTATTGAGCTTGTAGTTGTGTTGCTAATAAAGGCAAGATCAGCCGGTGAAATATCTGGTACAAAAATTTTCCAGGGCCTTTTCTTATAAATCCATTGTCTTTAGTGAGCTATAGGCTCGTTAGCCTGTATAGTCTATAATCCGCCCTCAAAAGCTAGGCTTTAAAAGGAAACAATAATTTAACATAACTGAATGGTAGTTTTTGAGAATAGCATTGTCAAAAAATAATAACATATTTTTTAGATGACAAGTCAAAAGTTCATTGAAATAAGTAATATTATATTATAATGTCATAATAATACATAACTTCACGCCTGTATCCCATATGGGGTATGCAGAACAATAAACCATCTGATGTCACGTTTGACAAATTTGGAGGCATTATAATGGTGGAGAGAGACTATTGTAGTGACAGAGGGTCAGCCTATCGCCCACAAAGAAACCTCCAATAAAACCTCTGTCCCTTAACTGACTTTTACAGTATGCCCGGGAAGAGAAGCAGCTGGCGCATTCTATGTTTTGCCTTTGCTTCCAGTCCAGCATGGAAGAAATAATAATAATCTACTAACTAAAAAGTGTTTCATTTAATAAATTGAAAACTAAATACATTACGAGGTATCAAACAAAAGCTATTCGGCTCAATCATATGAATCTATGATAAAAATCTGTTTAATATCGAAATAACTATTACATTAAATCGGTTTCCTTTATTTTGTTAAATTTATATACATTTGTTTAAATGGTATTCATTTATGCTGTCATGCCCAGAAGATAAATAAATGAAGTCTATTAAATTCTGTTGCTGAAAATAAACTTTGCAAATTAAATTGTTGCAAAATAAATAATGAACTGTCTCATCACGTAGATATCATCGATGCAAAAGAGGCTAATTGATTTTCATTGGGTTGGTTTTAGACAAGGTCTGAGTTACCAAGAAATCACGATGCATTTAAGCAATGAAATGAAGTTTTACCTTTCGGTATTAATTAATAACTATTTATACTTACATACATACATACATACATAACGTCACGCCTGTATCCCTTATGGGGTAGGCAGAACACCAGAGGTTACAAGACCATCTGTAGTCACGTTTGACAAATTCGGAGTTCGGAGGTATTACAAAGATGGAGAGAGACTATTGTAGTGACAGGGGGTCAGCCTATCGCCCACAAAAACGCCTTTAAAACCTCTGTCCCTTAACTGGCTTTTACGGTATGCCCGGAAAGAGAAGCAGCTGGCACTTCCAGCTCACTTCCAGCACTCTCAGTCCAGCATTCTATGTTTTTCTTTCACTCCCAGCCCAGCATGGAACTATTTATACTTATTTATTAAAAACTAGCTGTGACCCGCGACTTCGTCCGCGTGGATACCGGTTGTTGGAGTTGGATAAATACTATTATTATATCCTCCTTGAAGTTTAAACTTGCCTTATTCAAAATTTCGTCAAAATCGATTCAGTAGTTAAGCGTTACTGATAGATAAACAGACAGAGTTACTTCAAAAACTGTTACAACAAAGCTGTGATCCGCAGTTTCACCTAGGTGTTTTGTGAAAAAGTATAGGTAGGTAGGTTATTACATAGATGATGCCTGCGACTTCGTCTGTATTGAATTAGTATTTCGAGTAGGTTATTTTCTTCTCCAAGGTCCTAAGTACTATCTTTAATAACAAAAATAAAAATGAAGAATCTTCCCAAATAATAATATGTATAGCTCCTAACCACAAACATAGGTAACTATATTAGGTACATTACAAACATAGGTAACTTTATTAGGCACATTGCGTTATAAACAAATCGGGTGCCAAACATTATTCATGCAATATCTATCTTCATTAATTATAGCTTATTGATATTCTAAGTAAAGCTATATTACTGTAAAGTTTCAGAAGAATACATTCGGCAGTTTTTGCGTGAAAGAGTAGCAAAGATCCATCCATCCAGCCATTATCAGTGTAGGTATATCATGTGTATCTATCTATAGTTATGATTGGCTACTTTTCACGGTAAGCCAATTTAATGTAATTTCTTTTGGTAGTTAACACATCTACGTTACTTTTTATTCTACTTCTAAATCTACGGTTTCTAACTTCCAAGAGCTAGAAATGATCACGAAATAAATAAAACCTTGAGTCCCATTATTTTAAGTTTAACTTTCTTACAATATATCTCTGTATGTACAGAAGGCAGCACATCAAGCGTTACAAATCGGTAATTTTTTTTTACTTGAATCTAAAATCTATGCCCTCGACATTACCTAAGTTAAAATTGTTTGAGGAAATTTGACAGGTAATGTAACGCTTGACCTGCTGCCTTCTGTACCTACCTGTATTAAATCGCGCAAGAAGCTTTATTAATGATTGAGCCCTATCAACATAGCAAAATTTTCTACTGCATACCAACTATTTTTCAGATTTATTATTTTTAAGCCCCTAGTACTTTTACCAGGAGAATTTCCTTAGAATTCTTATTCCCATGTTTATTTTTAGTGTAGTTCAGTTTTTTTTTCTTCTGGCTATCCGAACGCTTTAACATCTATCTAATCTACTAATGCCACGTTACAATATCAAAAACACTGTCCGTTCGTTGCTTCCACGCTGGACTGGGAGCAACAGAAAATCATAGAATGTACCAGTTGCTTCTCTTCCCGGGCATACCTTAAAAGTCATTTTAGGGATAGAGGTTTTATAATGGATAAAGGCGTGAAGTTATATGTATGTATGTTCGTTTATTCTACGAACAGTAGATTTAGCTATCATACACGAAGAGTATAAAGCGTTTCAATATTCAACGTCTTGTCAAATTACTACTTACTATTCTTATAACTACCTACCATTCGTTTGTAGTAGCTTTTACTCATGTAAAATATTGAAACCCAGCATTCATTGATTTTGACGACAATTTAGTTATAATTTACCCCTAGAATAACCCTACCACCTCTGAATAATTGACTAATCCGAGTGAGCCCCGCTTGGTGGTAAACTGACTGTCTCGGCTGACTGAAATTTGCCGTCAAATATCACTACTGCCAGCGTGACGCGTCCCGAAAACATTTTATAAAGAGCCAGTTTTAGAGCCGCAAACGGGTTTATGATAGAACTGGCTTGGCTTCGGTATTCGACCTCATTTTATACTTACCATCAGGTGAGAATGAGGTCAAATTCGGACTTATTCACCGATTTGAAAAATAACTTAGTATTTTTAATATTTTGGAATAGAAAGTTATAAAATTAAACTCGTGGGTAGTCTGACTCCCAGCCGTTACAAAAATTTGGTGGTTCATTCAGAGAAATCTTATTTCCAAGTGAAATAATAAAAGTTGGGTGAATATGGTCATAGGCACCCAGAGTTTGGTAGGTATCTCGAACAATTAACAGCGTAAGTGGCCGGCCATGCCAGCGAATCACTCGCTCGCCCGCCCGCTTCTTATCGAACATACCTACCTATTTTATTACGGAGTTATTTTAAAATTATTATGATATCTCTTTCATTGAAATCAAGTGGTGTCAAAGACAATTTTGTTCACAATTAAATATTTATTGTAAACAAAATAAAAAAAAATATAATAAAAAAAAATTACGCGAGCAGGATCGAACCCACGACCTTAGACTCATGATCGGTCTACGCGCAACTGAGCAATGAGTACTTCTGATCTGTATGCCAAACATCTCCACCATATTCTAGTAAAGTAAGTTTTAGGCATAACTTTTAAAAATCTATTACATTTTTTTTAGATCCTAGATTTTTTTTATGTCTGCAGAATCTGCTCATCATCCTGGACAACTTTTGTTAAGGCATCATATCTATATTTCTTACGGTTTTGATGATCCCTTAAGGGTTCTGCATCAGGTGTTCCAGTAACCGAAATAAAATATACCCTATATGTTGCCCCGGCTTCACAGCTATACATCAAAAAAAGGTTCATTCAAATCCGTCCAGCGGTTCCAGAGATTAGCGTGTGCAAACAGACAAACTTACAAACAAACAGACAAATTTTTTTTTTCAGATTCTTACTCTTTTTTCATTTCTTTATAACCCTAGATAATTTTTTTTGTAAAAATATTAAATGTACAGACACGTTTTTTTTTACTGTTTTATTATATGTATGATGATAAATGAGCTTGCTACTCAGATTTTGAAATTATTTTTGCATTTGACCCCTAGATTTTAGGAATTTTATATTTTATCAGCTAAAACCAATATATTTTACGAATTAAAACGTTAATACAAAATTTACTTTCGTCGGTATTTGCTTTTGCTATAGATACTGTTTCAATAAAAATATTTCTTATTTTACACTCAATTTGAAAGATAACAAAAGTTTTTGTATCACCAATCGCTGTGCACAGATATTTCCATCCTATCTGATCCAACATTACACGACATCTCTGTAATGAGACCAATCCGTCGATTAATTGTAAGCATTTTACTGATTGATACTTATTTAAAAGCACCAAAGGCTGGATATCGAATGTACCTAGCCCACAAATGAAGTTATTTATTGAGTTGCTATACCTACTTTTGTTTTTTTTCAGAAATGAATTTTTAATACTATTTTGGATCTTTTACAGGTCTAAAGTAAATACAGAACCGTTACATTTGGATTGCATATTTTGAAGCTCAAAAAGTTATCACAACCTAAAGGGTGCTCCCGTCGATCTAGAAACATGAAGTTGAACATTTAAGCGTGTCGTAAAAGGCGACTAATCCGAGTGACCCCTGCTAGTTGCTAATAACCCGTCAGCAACTAGCAGGGGCCAACCACCCTTCTATAAAGTGAAATTTGACGAACGGCTGGTGTAGCTATACATTGCCTTCTATGCCAGAGGTCCTTGGTAAGAATCCCGGCGGCGGCGTGTGGGATGAACACAGTTGCTTTGAGTTTATTCTAATAAAAATATGTATTTATTCAATATGTATGTTTATATATTTCTTAAGTATATCAGTTATCTAGTATCCATAACACAAGTTCTTTAAGAAACTTAATTTGGGCTAGATAATGTTGTGTGAGTGTCAGAAATATTTATTTATAAAATCTGCCGTCAAATATTTCTGCTTCGGCGGCGATCTGTTCCGGCAATATTTTATGAAGAGTCAGTTCTTTCCTAGGCCAGTGTGCTGTCATCTTCGACCTCATCTTCAGTTACCAACAGGTGAGGTTGAGGTCAAATGCGGCCTTTATCATTGATTAAAAAAATAGCTTTAAAACTTTTAGGTTTACAGTCGATTTTAGTTTAAACTCTTAATAATAAACTCTGCAATTATGTTTTTAATCATAAATATTGTTTAAGAGAAGGTAAAGTGTCACAGCCTTTGCCATGGTCATCTCATACACTTATTATCGTAGGCAGTTTTCGTAGAAGATTAGAAAATGAAGTCTTTTTTCATGCACGTCAATTGTTCTGGTCATTAAATTAATTTGACCTGGCAGGTATTTTCATAGGTAATCATAGATCATTATCATAGATCATCAATCATGGAAAAGATTTCTTTTTACTGTTATTCATGGTACTTTCAATTAGTATTTTGTAAAAATCGAGGGAATAACTTGTTTAGATATAAATCTGATTGTTCGGGTAACTTTGAAGAAGTATATTTGCTTAAAAAATATACCTGAATATAAACAGTTTTCATCCAAAAATTTAAAAGAGAAGCACAATTTTTTTTTGACAAGTCGTTATACTTTAAAAGATATCCATTAAATTATTCCTATTTAACTGTGAACTGCGATCAAACTAGTGGGGAAAATGACAATAAAGAAAACATGACATGTTCGCCATATTTTGACACCTCCCATTGGCGCGGTGGTCTGAAACGCTACTAGGGGGTTCGATTCCTGAACGGAATAAAAAAAATATGTTCCGGATCTGGGTATTTATCGATATGGGTATTTTTATTCTTTGTTCCTTCCTAGTTCGTGACATGGTATCCCCATATCACAAGCATATTTAAATAACACCAATATTGGTGTTATTTAAATATTGTTTGTTTGTATATATAACACCAATATACAAACAAACAATATTTAAGTAACCCAAATAAGAAAATTTTAATGTCTGGTAAAATTTAATGGTTCAAAGTTACTCGATATCCATGTGTTATGCAAGGAATTTGGAAATTACGATATTCTATCAATAATCTAATGATTACCATTTTTAAATGAAAATCAAGGCAAACACATAAAATCCAAGAAGAATCAAAATGTTACCTGATTTAAACAGCTTTTACATGCTTTATTTTTTTTTATTTTTAAAAACTCCCGTCGAAAATCGCACTATGGAAGTCGGTTAAAACATGAAAAGGGTCTTTTTTATAAAGATCAAAATATTTTAGGAGAACGTTAAGGATGCCGTGTGGATCAAATTTACGAAAAAAAAATTTTTGTTACGTAAATTTATATTTTATAATTCTGATAAGTTTAACAACATTTTATTTTAATCTGTTATTTACGACTAAATAGCAAGAAATAAAAGCGTTTTTCCAACTATTTTCTTGAAGAAATACGTTTTGCCCCGATTTTTCAATAGTCACAAAAATTTGGTCACATAAAAGAATTGTAAAATTTCAATTAAAAGCATATATATAAATATATATATTCTTTTTTTTGTCATAAATTTAATCCACACATCATACTTTACGTTTTCCTAAAATATTTTGATCTTCATTAAAAAAAACACTGTATATTAGAAAGCTTATTTTTTAAAAAGGAACATGATTAACATTGCTAAGTTCCATTAAGGCAGTATTTAGATGTTTTTGGTATTCTTTATTTAAGATAATGTACCTAAAAGGTGCATTATGTTAACATGTGCCATTTTGTCAAAAGTCTGCCAATACAACGTTACCAGGAGAAGCATGCACGTCATCTTACATAATGTTAAAAGTTACTACGTGTGATGACGAGCGTAGCAACGAGGTGCAGTTAGATTGCATATAGGCGCTACACTATCAAAAAAAAATGTTATTGCTTTCATACAAAAATTTAAAAATAAATTTCGATTTTTTCTTTTTTCATATTTTTTCTGTAATCCTCATGAGTACTAGAATACATCCGTGAAGGCATCCGTAAGTATAGGGTTTGCGGGACACCCTGTATATTTCCTATTATATTTCATACAAAACCTGAACGCACCAGGTATTCTATAAATTCCCTAGGTATTGTATAGAATACCTGAATTATAGAGACTCTCACTTTTATTTCACTATAGCTACAGCAAAAAATCATACATTTGTCATTTATATTAAAAGGATAGGACGTTTGTCTTCCATGCTACCTGATCAAAAGTGCACATGGAGACTATGATGGTACACATCCATCCACGAGAAATCTATTCCTATAATTGTGTATTTTATTACAAAAACAAAGATATACAATTATGATACATTAAGGGAAATTTATAAAACTTACAACAAAATGCGCACTATTAGATGATTAAACGAACTTCTAAGTGAAGTTCTATCGCTATTATATGAGTCGCTTCATTCGAAGATATTATATAACAGGTAGTCCTTTTTAGGTACTAGGTAACTTCGCATAATTTAAAGTATCATAAAAAAAATACTGTGGTGGGGCGCCGCGTGGCATGATCCACCCGGTTCGCGCCAAGCCCTCATTCTTTAGAGACCCTAAACGAAACTTTTAAATGGGTTCTGGGGTGGGTGGGTACGTCATATCTTCGAATGAAGCGACTCATATAATAGCGATAGAACTTCACTTAGAAGTTCGTTTAATCATCTATTATATTTCGTCGCTTCATTCTTCAGATATTATATAACAGGTAGATTTTCAGAGATAGAAAGTTTTGTTTAGGTATATACTTGGAATTGAAATAAGTAAAGATATAAATATGTAATTACATATTTTATTATTATAGTACTTAATAATTAGTATTATTACATAATGAGCTTCAAATAATCTTACTTTATTTGAGTCGCTAGAAATTATAATCAGCTTAAATTAATGAAACTTAGTGATAGTCTATTTATAGACACATAATTTTTAATGTAGTAATTTACTTAATATCAAAATACGTAATATTCAATAACTATTTTTAATATTAGGTTAAGTATTGTTCATGTCTCGATTAAGTATCGACAAAGCAAAGTTATTTTGTTGATCATCTAAAGGCCGATGGTAAAACTTTGTGAACACCTGTGAGTTTTGTGTCCACCCGGCCGTTTTTCGAATGACATCGACACTGATACTGGCCGCGCGCGCGGCTGAGGTCGAGGCGTGTCGTGTGCTGTGCGCGCTAAAACGCTCATGTCAATGCCGCTCGTGGCGAGCGTTTGCTTAATCCATCGACTTAGCGTCTGACTTGATGCAGTTCTGTGGGGAGCTTTGAATGTTACGAAGAGATTCCCGGAGTTTGAACCTCAGATATTTTTTGTAATAAAAATATATTCTTTTAAAGTTGATACTGGGCATATGTTGATATTGCTTTGAAAGTTTGGGAGAGATATTATGATGGGCCTTATGGGCTGTTCACGATTTGGAGCGGAAGTCTTGATTATATCTGTTATAATAATATTTACTTTATCAGATTGAAAAACAATATTTTCTAATTTAAGTAAAGACAATGTCTGTACTCTTTGACCGGTACATAAAGCTAATAATGTAACGAGTTTTTTTGTAATATTTTCTAATGATAAATTAACATTTGGATACCAAGATGACAGTTGATTTAGTACTAAATTTGGATCCCAAGTAAATGAATATTTAGGCTTAATATGTTTAGTTTTATAGGCTCCTATTAAGAGGCGTTTAACACAACTGTTATCACTTATCTCTTCTCCTAATAAAAGAGATAATGCAGATCGATGTGTATTTAATGAACCGTAAGAACATCCCTTATTAAATTGCTCGTTTAAGAATCAAAGAAATAATGGAATGGATTTTTCGAAACTATTAATTCATAACCACACTTCTTGAAACCATAACTTCAATGAGACGTTGTACTGGCGAACAGTAGTGTCTGCGAGCGAGGCGAGCATCAACGTGAGAGCCTCTGGTGGGCAGCTGCGCCGGCTGAACGACGCCCGGAGAGCCTCGCGGCACCCAGGGTAAGGCTGGAGTGCAGTGGGTGCTGACTCCATGGCTGGGAAGGCCAGAAGGGGAATACAGGTACCCCTTCGGCTTTATCATCAATGATTTTTCGTATACATTTTAATACAAGAGAAAAGGGAGGAAATGCATAAAAATCCAAGTCAGCCCAGCTTATTGTAAATGCATCAACTGCGACTGCATCAGGTTCAGGCTTCCAGGTGACAAATAATTAACATTTGGCATTGGCTCGACTTGAGAACAAGTCGATCTTAATGGGCCCGAAACTATTTACAATAAGTTGGAAAGCGCTATCCGAGAGGGCCCATTTCTGGACTCGAAATCTGCTCGATTTTCTTTGGTGTTAACATAAGAAGCAAATATCCATAAATTGCGTTTTTCACACCATTGCCAAATTTCTCTACTTAAAATATTCAAATGTGGGAACTGAATACCTCCCATCCTATTAATGTAGCTAATGGCGGTAGTATTGTCAATACGTAATAATATTGCGCAATCTTTTCCTTCACTAGCTATACTTTTGAGACCTAACAAAACCGCGAGTAATTCTAAAAGTTCATGTGATTTTCTTTTTCACTGTTCGTCCATGAACCACTATATTTATTATTTTGGCATACTGCTCCCCAGCCTGTCCCAGATGCGTCGGTGTAAATTTCTGACTTATAATTTTGAGTAATGATTGGACAAGAAATAATATTAATATTATTTTTCCACTACCATAAATCTTTTAGTAATATCTTATTAAGATTCATTTTCACCTCATAGTTTCCTCCGAACTTATTTAAGGCTAAAAACTTTTGTCTCTCTAATATTTTTGTATATAAGAATCTATATTTTGTGGTTGGACAGGCTGCGATCAATACACCTATAAGTTTAGCGAAATTTCGTAATGAACAAGTTTTAAGATTAATGTACCTATTTATTAACTGTGCAATGTTATGCCGCTTATCGCCAGGTAACGTAATAGACATCTGTTCTGTGTTGAACATAAAACCTATGAATTTGATTGACTTTTTTGGTACAATGTGACTTTTATCGAAATTTACAATAAAACCTAGACAATGTAATAACTTCAAAGTTTCTCTTACATTAATCATGCATTCTTCATATGTATCTCCAATAAGAAGATCGTCTTAATAGGTAGTAGACTTAAAACCTTGTTTTCTCAAATGACTCATTACTTCACGCATATTTTTTGTAAATACCCACGGAGCTACCGATAATCCATACGGCATTGCTGTGAACTCGTAAGTGATCGGCTCAGACGAATCATTTTCTTGGAATTCGAATCGTAGGTACTTTCTGTCACTAACAAAAAACGGCATAAGTAGATATGATTCATTCATATCTATGTTGGCTAAGTATCCATTACGAGGCTGTTTTATAAGATTCCATTTTAAAATGTACTTTTGTTACGAACTTGTTTAAAGATTTTAAATTTAGTATAAACCTTTTTTCTCCGTTAGGTTTCGGAGCTAAAAATATATTTGAAATAAATTGATCACTCGAAGGAGAACAAGGCTTTATAGCCCCTAAGTCTAATAATTTATTTATAGCTATTTTCATGTCTCTTTTTTCACATGATGACAAATTATTTTTAGGAATAGAATACTGACAAATTTGAGTATCAAATGGTATTCTAAATCCATAATTTATCCACTTCAATATAACTTCGTTTTTAGTTACTTTCGTCCAACAATCATAAAATAAATTACTTCGACCTGCATGTACCTTGATTAATGTTGGGTCGGAGCACGCGTCCTGGACTAAGTCTGCGGCTGGAACTTGGCGTTGAACGCAGAGTTCGATTGAGGGCGCCGCTGTGTTTGAGCTGCTATTGGTTTCCTCTGACCTCCCCGCCCCCCCCTGAACGACGGGTAACGAGGAGGTCCTGTCCAGTTTCCCTGCTGAGACGACCGGTTGACCGTTGATATTTGAGAGGAGACTGTTTTGGCTGGGCCTTTTTTAATTAGGGCTCCCTACTTTTCAATGGCTTTACTTGCCTTTATTTTTTCCGGCAACGAACTTCCGAATAAAGTTTCGTCTCTTTCGGAGTCTTGTATAACATGTTTAAAGTTTGTATCCAAATTAGGTAAAATCAGTTTTACCCTATCTTTGGTGAACATAAAGTGGAGGTCTGATAATAGGCAGCATCCATCACTTACGTGACGGAAGGCCTTCATTTTGTTTTCTTCCTTCTCAGGGAGGACGTCCATCTCTCGATTTATGGTGGTAATACCGTACCCCAGCTGTTGCTGAAAGTTTTGGATTTTTTTTTTTTTTTTTTGTCACGTGCTCGTGCTATGTCAATTATGGCTGCTGATATTTCAGCATTTATTTCAGCTATAATCGTATTGAAAACAAAAGGTGATCGATAAGATCAAATAAAATTTATTAAATTCTACATCATTACGATATTGAGCGGATAACGTGATATATCTATTATAGATTACACGCATTTTCTGCTCTGATTTTTTAAATAACCTTGGAGGCGACATGTTTATGTCTAATTCATATTAAAAAAACGCCCATAACGTTATTACAGACAACGAGATAAATCTCCTTGAGATTACCCGCATTTTCTGTAATCGTATTGAAAACAAAAGGTGATCGATAAGATCAAATAAAATTTATTAAATTTTACATCATTACGATATTGAGCGGATAACGTGATATATCTATTATAGATTACACGCATTTTCTGCTCTGATTTTTTAAATAACCTTGGAGGCGACATGTTTATGTCTAATTCATATTAATATAACGCCCATAACGTATTACAGACAACGAGATAAATCTCCTTGAGATTACCCGCATTTTCTGTAATCGTATTGAAAACAAAAGGTGATCGATAAGATCAGATAAAATTTATTAAAGTTTACATCATTACGATATTGAGCGGATAACGTGATATATCTATTATAGATTACACGCATTTTCTGCTCTGATGTTTTAAATAACATTTTTAAACCGAATAAGTAGGTCTTACCTTGTAAGATTTCTTCTTCATCGGAGGAAATAATTCGCTGTTTCCGTTTTTTATTTATTTTTTGTTCCAACTTTTTTATCTTTATATTATAATGTTGAAGCTGTTCTTCTGCTGTACGTTTAGGCATTTTGTAAAAACTTAAGTAAATGACGTATGCTTGTTACCATAGATGAATATAAGTACTAAAGTATAGATGACCGTCTCGCGGTTTTTGCACTTTAGCGCCACACAGTATCCACTCTAGGAACCTTTTTGACCAAAACAACCCTAGAATGCAGCCCGGCCGTACCGCCACTTTCAAATTTTCAGAAATTCGTAGTACCAGTTATTACTATTGTGCAAACTGCGCAATACTAATAAGTTGAAATAACTGCACAAAGTATGATGCTATGCGGGTAATAAAAAAATATGCATCTCAGACAATTATTTATTTTTTCTTAATTATTTGTGTTTGATATAATAATTATAGGCCATAGATTTGTTCGGGTCGTTTTCGTCAAACTCAATGCTTTTGCCACACAAATTGTTCACCTCCTTGCACCAGTCATTCAAAATCAATGCAATTCCTTTTCTTAACTCACTATCTCACTAGAAAGTCAGCATCCTATGTAAAAATATTACTTCACAAAAGTAAAATCTTTGATTTGAGATCGTAAAAACGCGAGGATTGAACACTCTACTCAACGTACTTTGTAGAAAACACTAACAAAAGAATTCAGCAACAGAAAACACACAGAAAAATAAGCAAATGCAACTAGTGCAAAAATTTTATTGGTTGAATACTATACTATAAATACGCTGCCTGGTGCTATAGATATATCGATATCGAACGCAGAAAAAAAAATACAAAAGTTCCAGTAGTGCCCGGCGCGTAGCGCTAGTAGTAATAGAATTTTGGTATTTGTATGGAAGACAAACTAGCATGCTTGTTACCACGCACGAAAAAAGAATGAGGGCTTGGCGCGAACCGGGTGGATCATGCCACGCGGCGCCCCACCACAGTATTTTTTTTATGATACTTTAAATTATGCGAAGTTACCTAGTACCTAAAAAGGACTACCTGTTATATAATATCTGAAGAATGAAGCGACGAAATATAATTGTTAATATATAGTGTATCATAAATATCAACGAGAAGCAGAAAACGAGCAATAGACAAGGTAACTATAACAAGGCTACTATAGGTAAGGGTCCCAGGGTTCGTTTGAATTTCAAAATGATCTAACACTAGTAAGATGCTTAATTTGATTAGGGAGAAAAAAAATGTTTTCCGAGCCTTCAATATTAGTGTTTGTAACCTAATAAAATTTTAGTGATTAATGTGAACAGTAATAAAAATGACACCCGTCAAGCAACTTATATTTTTTATTCCTAAATAAAACTCTAGGTAATTTTATTTAAGTAAGCTTTCATTAATCGCTCTCAGTACCTAGGCTATCTCCCGTTTTTGAAACCCATGCGCCCCGTCTTTTACAAGTTCCAAACCCTTTTTTGTGTAGTTTGAACCATGTGCTGTTTACAATTTACAGTTCACAAAGAAAAAGACGTTCTCATAGCAAAAGACGTTAACAAATGCAAGTGTTAATTAGTGTAGTTAAATATATTTGTTGTTCTCAGCATCCTATGAATACACAATGAGTTATACAGGGGGAGTTCGTGAGACGCTGAGAAGGTCCTGGCTTCCTTAGCGATGCCAGCGAACTGTTATTAGGTTAATAACTTTGTGATGCTTAGTTTTTGATATTTTATGAGGTACTAGCTGCTGCCCGCGACGTCGTCTGCGTGAACGCTATGCAGCACCAAACGCACCTACGATTATAACACTGCTAGCGTGATAATATGTAGCCTATATGTTGACCCGACTTCTTAACTATCTTCATGCCAAATTTGAAGTAAATCCATGCAGTACTTTTTGAGTTTATCCCGGAAAGACAAACAGACAAACAGACAAACAGACAAAAATTCTAAAAACTATATTTTGTGTTTCTGTTTCGATTGTAGATCATACCCCAAGTATTCTTTTAAAAAAATATTCAATGTACAGTTTTGACTTTCCTACCATTTTATTATATGTATAGATTTACAAAAGAAAAACAATTATAAGAAGGTACAGTTTCAAGATGCACAACAGATTTTGCTGTTTAAAAACGATTAGCTCGATTTAAACTTTAACTTTGAAGAAATCGGCGAGCAATTCTGCAATATTATTTATTTCTATAATTCTAATGACATTTGACTCTAGTTAGGGATTCTATTCTTATTTGAACAGCTTTACAATGTGTTGCTTTTCAGCCAGAATTTCAAATAACGGAGTCTATGGTAAATCATACTTAACTATAACACTATTACTCTGTGGACCGAACGACATCAACCGAATACAGCTAACGGCGCTGATAACAGTCGATCTCAACTCGATCCTGATCTCCATTCGATTTGGTTCGGGAGTACCGACCAGGATCGAAAATCAGAATCAAATCAGAATCGAGAATCGAAATCGACTCAGGTTTCGGGAGCAGGGACCGGAAAACCCCTTTATTTGATTAAGCCTATTGATAGGGTAACCCTATCAAAATCTTACCATATGGAAGTGTAACCCTATTGATATGGTAAGCCTATCGACGTGGTAACACTTTGAATAAAGTTAACTACTTTCGGATGCGCTTACCCTGTGATAGGGTTAGCCTATTTCTATCTCTTTCCGCGCATGCTGTTGAATTCGGAATTATAATTCGAAGTGCGAGATTGAATAGATGGTGATATTTTTGATAATTTGATATTCTTAGAGATTAAATTTGCCTGCAGGTTTTAAAACCCTATTGAATCGGTAACCTTCAATAGGGTTTTCGATAGGCTTACTGCTTACATGAAGCTAACTCTATTGATATGGTAAGCCTTAAATTAGGGTAAGTCTTCGATACGGTTACCATATTGATAGGGTTTTTTAAAACAAGTCTATGAAAAACCCAATCAAAAACCTCTTTAAGGGTAAGCGGTTCCGGTCCCTGTTCGGGAGTAAGCCTGCAGAACCATTTAAATCGTAAGGCATACAATAAATTATATAATGATATGCATTAAAAGCCACCAATAAAGTTTTACTAAAACTGCTACGTCTCGCTTCTCAATCACAATGCAGTATAAACAAAAAGTACTAAAATAATATTGCGAAGATCGCACATCATATTAAAACCACTACGAGGCACTCATGAGGAGCTAGGATAGGTTTTAACTTCAAACTTTGAGCTCGACTTGCGCTTCTTGTTCAATATTAAAAACTTTAGCGAGCTCACTCGAACGGAAAATCTGGAGAGCGGAGAATGAATTCATTACATATTTTGATATTTACACAAAAACTCAGCAAAGTTTATCAGAGTTTTTGACAACAAACGCAGGTGGCGTTGTTCGTTCCAATCATGAAATGAATATTACAGCCTCATTCGCATCTCTTGACAGAGCGCGAGTGAAATGACTCATCTCCGTTCAGCGTACGGTCAGTGTGAAAACTGCTGGAAATTATCGATTGATGCCATGTTTCAATATCAAAAAACTGTTAGTTTTGCCTAAAATAAGTAGAATAAGCTGTAAGGCGAAGAAAAAAGCGTTTCAATATTCAACGTCTTGTCATTTAAACGACTACTTATGAATGGGAGGATAACTTATAAGGATTCGTATGCCACTTTTTTGGATGGAAAATGTCCTCGTTGGTAGGTAAATGAATATTTGTTAGAGTAAGAATGATCGCAGCTTGTGTAAAGTCTGGCTAACGAAAAGAGACAATGGGGGTTTATGCAAACTTTTTATATAGTAACTTATTCTGGTGTCAATCGAACGGTTGTTGGTGATTTTGGTAATTGAGATTTTGCAATTTTCATATTTGTAAATGAATAAAAAAAAAAATTATAGTTTCATAACCAATGTACTAAACAGCGATACCAGTGACTCTGGCGATTCATTCCATATAGAAATGCAGGATTCAGATTTTGATTACAATGAATAAAAATAATTATTGTATTTTATTTTTAAGACGGTTTTTTTTAATTCGCCAGAATTTTTCATTCTCTACTTTCATTAGCCAGACTATATCGCTATTTTTACCTACCATTCGTTAGTTTCAGCTTTTACTCATGATAATGAGAGTCCGACAATACTGAAACATGGAATAACAGTACTTTATTTTATAGAAAATAGAAAAAAAAAATAGCTAAGTGTGGGTGAATGTAATGCTTCTAATAACAATAAATCAACTTTTGCATTAGGAATTACAATGTGTATCCTGAGTGTCAAGCAACTGCTGTGTAAAAATTAATATAAAACTGTGTTATATTATAATATTTATTAGCAAAGTTTGAAATTTTTGGGTTTTCAATAAAATTTATCCTAAGAAGTAAATTACTTGGCCAAAAATCAATAGTTCTGGTGATATTTTTGCTCAAACAAATTGTCATATTTATAATAAGAATTGTGTTTTTAATGCATAACTTCACGCCTGTATCCATAATGGGGTAGGATGGGAAGAACACCAGAGGTTATACAATCATCTGATGTCACGTTTGACAAATTCGGAGGCATTATAATGGTAGAGAGAGACTATTGAAGTGTCAGGGGGCCAGCCTATCACCCACAATAAATCTCCAATCAAATCTCTGTCCCTCAACTGATTTTACAGTATACCCGGAAGAGAAGCAGCTAGTACATTCTATGTTTCTCTTTGTTTCCAGTCCAGCATGGAAGAGATGTTCTTAATTGTGTGTTTAAAAAATAAGAATAGAAGAACATCTAAAAACATTTTCCAATATAAAAATTCAACACAAAAGTCAACTTATTTTTCAACTTTAAATTTCATGTTGTTTTAGAATTAGAAGTAAAAAATAGTCACGTGGTTTATTTAATTTAACCTTAGTTTTTAAAGTTTTGGATACTGCTCGAATGTTCCGAAACGTTGTTCACTGAGTGGGCTGTCTCCAACTGACTGATGACTCTAACAACTTTACAAAATGTGTCTATTCCTAATGCCGTTTTGGAGTTTTAATGTCGCGTTGTGTAAATGTTCTGAAATTTCCGTGAGTTTCTAAGTGTAAAGTTTTAGATTGATTCCATTAGCTGCTTGTTAAACAGTCGACTGATATGTTTAATTTTAATGAGGGTTTTAGTGTTTGTGACTAGAGACAGTTTGTCACAAAAGGTCTGATAGTTTTATAATCGATGTGCGTAGTAACAGAATTGCTTTTAATGCCGCAGGTCCTGGGTTTGTATTTTGATAGGGGGGAACATTATAGATGTCTGCATATTGGGCTAGATCATATATTGTGAATTTTAGAAATCTTTATTTAGTACTCTGTGGAGTATTTGCTGGGTGTTCGCTTATGGCAGTTCTGAATCTGAGCTTCTGATTCTGAGTCTCAACCATTTAAAACAATCTAAGCTGCTTCGGGTCTGGGTATGTACAAAAACGTCATAGACAGTCTAGGTCCACTTTGCTTTCTCCATTATGTAAGCTTAATAAAACTTCGTTTATAGCTGCCTAGTTTGCATAATTAATGAATTTTCTGAGTAGTATGAGGGAGTGACTTGTAAATGTGAAGGTATGAAAGGATGGCAAATAAACTGATTCATCAAAAATATTGTGTAGCTTGAAATAATAAATTGGTTAGTTTATATCCTAATATTTCAACGGGATATGGATTTCGGCTAGTGAAACCATGGTCAATGTTACATGTCTAGTTTTATGTTTAATTCTTTTTATCGCTGAGTAGCCTTAAAAAAGTATCTTTTAATGCATACCCATCACCGGGTCCATATACAACTTTTCAGCGTTGTAAATTTTTGAGGTAGCCCATATTTTAAATAGCGTACGTACTTTCAGTAAAATAGTTATTGATTTTTTTAAAGAATGTGGCTACTCGCCTTTTGGCTAGTATTTTAAATGTCTTAAGTGTCTGTCAATAAATAAACATCTACATCTACTATTATTTAAAAGAAAGAACGTTTAAAGCCTCTTTAGGTTTACAAACATCAGTCTCAATTAGCCGTGGAACGATGTAAGGGATTTCAATTAAAGAGGGATGTTATTGCTTAAAAGACGCAGCGCTGTCCACGCCAGACGGCCTATTGTGTCCGCTGCACAAACACAGCTATCCCATTACACTGCCGGCCTAATTTATAGGGTTTAGAGATTTGTAATTGTTTTATACATTAGAATTATGTTGATTCGTAATAAACACGTTATTGTAGTCCATGTGAAAGGACACGCCTGGGCAAACTTAGCATCAAGTAGATGCAGTGCTCGCTTGCCGGCTTTTATGTGTTTTCGGTCGCTCCCGACCGCTCGTATTTCGCTGCCCTTGTTGCCTCCCCCGTACTCGTGCCAAGCTCTTATATGAAAGTTTTCTCTCGCGGAGGTTATGTGGTGTCGGGGTCATTCATCTGCCCTTTTCAGGGTGGACCCGACGCAACTGCTGCCAGCCGAAGCATCGCTGATCAGGTGGATACGTAGCCGTGACAACTAAGCCTGATCGTCCGCCATTCACCTAGGTCCGTACTAGGTCGTTCTTTCTTACAGCGCAGTTTGTGCAGCCGTCTTGCCGTACATCGGCACGTAGGTTTCCGTCTAGGATAGTTTTCCTTACAGCATACTCCATTCCCCCGGTTCCAATGGATTCTACCGGGAAATCCACGGTCAAAATCCTTCAGGAACAATTTTCAAATAAGTGAAGATGAGGTCGGAGACGACAGCACACAAGCTTAGGAAGGAGCTGGCTCTTCATAGAACATTGCCAGAACACATCACCGTCGGAGCGGTGATATTTGGCAGCAGAATTAATATGTAGGGTGGTCGCTAACCAGGCGGACCCTCAAAGGCGCACCATCAGCACGCGGAAGTCACTAGTGAATGGTAATGAGGATATGAAACGAGTGAAACGAACGAATGTTAATGACGGACTGCTTTATTGGTTCAAACAAGCGTAGCTGCTGTACGTACTTATAGCTATATATGCAACAGGTTACATGGTAAGTAGGTGATTATTAATGTCGTTCTGTGTTTAATGTTTTATGTTGATACTAGCTTTATCCCGCAACTTCATATGCGCTTAACTACCCTTCTCGTGGAAATTTCAGAAACTATACAACCAGACACCCACTGAAAGAACCTTTATACCAAGTATCACACCCATGCACTCAAGGAATAAGTGTTTTTCATACAAACTAAAAATCATCTATTTTCCGTGCCCGTGGGAATTTTGGGTTTTTTTTTCGTAGCACAACCAGTCACTCTTTGAAGAACCTTCATGCCAAGTATCACATCCGTACACTCAAGGAATAAGATTTTTCATACAAAATAAAAAGTCCAACCCCTTCCCGTAGAATTTCGGGAATTCCTTCCATAATACAAACAGAAACTTATTGAGGAACCTTTATATCAAGTATCACATCCGTGCACTCAAGGAATGGGATTTTTTCATACAAAATAAAACATCAAATATTTCCCGTTCCCGTAAGAATTTCGAGAATTCCTTTCATGACACAACCAGACACACATTGAAAAACCTTTACACCAAGTTTCACATCGGTGCACTCAAGGAATAAGATTTTTCATACAAACTAAAAAGTCCTATATTTCCCGTTCCCGTGGGAATTTCGGGAATTCCTTCCTTAGTGCACCCCTCCATCCCCTAAAGAATGTATGTTCCAAATTTCAGCTCTCTACGTCCAGTAGTTACGGCTGTACGTTGTCTGTCAGTCACTCAGTCACTCAGTACCTCAGTCACTCAGTCACTCAGTCACTCAGTACCTCAGTCACTCAGTCAGTAACGGAACAGTTTTATATATATTGATTAGTAAACTTGAATTTAAGATATTCGAATTACCACAATAAACAGTCTATATTCATCTTTAAATACGATTAATATAAAAATTATATCTATCTAATTCATGTTTTTTTTTACTCTGTACGCTGCTTTTTCTGTTAGCGAATTCTTAATTAATTAAGGCATGGACGGCATCAAAATGTGATTCTGATTGAAATGCATATTTATTATAGGGTACATCATTATTTACTTCTTAAAATTTGAATATAATAGGGTTACACATATTATTTCCTACAGCTTGCACCACAATGTTGCAGCCTTAACGCTCTTTTCAGTTGAAAAACAACGATAGCAAGCTAAGGGCTTTGTTCCTAAGCCTTTGTCTTCAACGAGATATTATCAAGATTTACCTGTTCACCTGAATAACGTCCTGGTATTTATTTCAAAAGTTGTCAAATGTTATTTTTAATTAGCAGCTTTGGTACAGGTTTATTGTTTAGAGAAGCTCTAGGGCGGAAAGTTTTAATAACGGTTTATAGCAAATTAATAAATAAATTGAGCATGCGCCACGGGTTAAAAGGGTTGCGAGGAATAGTAACAACTTTACTGTGTAGAAGTTATCACTGGTACTGAGTTTTGCCATTTAATTTTGCATCTGTCATAAAAAAATAATCAAGGAACGTATGTAATTGCCGCAACAACAAACTAACTGCTAGGACATCGGCTATACTGGAAGTTAAGCCGTATTTGCTTCTCTTATTATTGTAATTTTAACATTATCATAAAGTATTTATACAGGGTGATCAGGGTTACAAATCTCACTGATACTAGTGAAATATTTATTTTAATCCCATGATAAAAACATAACTAGGCACTTCTTTACAAAATTACCTCTGAAACAAAATTAAAATAAGATGAATAGGTTCGCAGATCTGATGGCGTAGACAAATAGTTCAACAAGAGTTAAAGTACTTCTGAACTCCAACCAAATAGGTTAAATTAATAATTTGTTCTGAGCAACTAAAAGGTATAAGGTTAATCCTGAGATAAACTTTTGAATATTTAAATCTCCGTTGTGATATTTAAGCCATTCATTAGGGAGACTGCCCATTACTAAAATCAAAAATAACTTGATAAAGACATACATACATACAAACATAACTTCACGCCTGTATCCCTTATGGGGTAGGCAGAACACCAGAGGTTATAAAACCATCTGATGTCACATTTGACAAATTTGGAGATATTATAATGATGAAGAGAGACTATTGCAGTGACAGGGAGGTAAAGCATGTCAGCCCGCCCGCAAAAACGCCAATAAAACCTCAGTCCCTTAAGTGACTTTTAAAGTATGCCCGGGAAGAGCAGCAGCTGGCACATTCTATGTTTTTCTTTCGCCCCCAGACCAGCATGAAAGAAAATTGATAAAGGCTTGTTACTACTATACTTACTATATGCTAGTTCACTTGACCTGCTGCAGCTTAAGAGTGGGGATATGTTTTGTGTACTGGAACATTTCAAACGTCGGAGGGCGCTGGGCCCCACGCTAAAAAAGGCTTTATATTGCATATAGCCAATGTATCTAAATCCATGCTGCAAGCATCCTTGGAACTTTTGCGTGTCAGTTGATATTTTCTCACCACGACTCTTACTTGGTGGAACTATGCTATTTCTTAAACATTGTATTGATATAATAGATAATCTTCTATTGTGTAGTTGCACTATAAATTGAAAGTTTTCTCATGCGTTTGAGTAACTGAAATTTGATTTCAACACGATGGCACTGGGTACTTTTTATGAGATACTCGCTTAAAAATAAAATATTCGTGACATGAAATATAACTCAACAGAAAATCACTTCACTAACCATTTAAGAATCATAAGTTTTATAAGAATCAGTATTTGAGTCTCTCAATAATCGATCATTCATCTTTCAATCAATAGGCGTGGAATAGAGGGTCCAATGAACGGAATGAGAACCCTTGAGTTGAGAGTCCTCGTTGTGAGGGCGTAGCACTCGCCAACCCCGTGCCGTGCGATCCATTTATGAGCTAAACGTCTGATGGTATTGTTATTTTGGTAACATTTAATGTTGTTTAGAGTAAGTCTTTTTGTATTATTTGATTTCTGAATACAAAGAATCATTAGCTACTTATACATAGGTACTAGAACTATTCAAAATTTAAATAGATAAAAAGCTTTGTAAACTACACGGCCGCTGTAGCGATGGGGTAGCACTGTTTGTCTTTAAAGTCAGGGGTTGCAGGTTCAATCCTCGCGAATGCAAATATTTTTGTTCGTGGAGATGTTAGTTTGCATTGGTCTTGGTATATGTATGAGATGTATGCATATAAGAAACAAAAAATTGTAAAACAAACGCATATACCGTCTCCGTTCCGTCGTGGGTAAATTATGAATCCGTTGACTCGTTGTCATAAAATGGACTCATAATGATTTAAAAAAAATAATAATTAAAACTGAAATATCTCTTTTATTATTTGATTTTGGCACCAAATCTGGCATAATCACATACTACATAACTAAATTTGTTCCAAATGACCGGTACAATTCCTCCTTACATTTATTTCCAGTAACCTTTATAAAATAAATTTTAAAATTACAAAAAATACTGTATGTACTCTTGGATTTCAAAAAAATATACATGCCATATTTTTTCACTACCCACAATCAGATACCAAGTATAAATTCATTCATGGCATAAATTGTATACGAATTAAGATAGTATATTTTGGATGCGTTCAAGATAAACGTTCGGTATTATTATTTTTGAAAAAAACAAAATAAAAATTTTAAAAAACCCACGACACGACACTTAAAAAGTAATTAAAAAGAATAAAATAATTTTAAATCTCCCGACTGAAATGATTTATGTGACGAGAGATAATTAACGTGAAAAGCTTTTTCAAAAGTTCATTTGATCTCACACAGAGTCGGTCATATTATGAACAACATACTATTCGTTTTCATAGCACTTCCCTACGCTTACCTATTCGGTTCTCGAAGATGTAGATGTCGCAATAATTGAATTAATTCGTTTTGTAGTTTTATATTGGAATTTAAAATATTGATGGCAGCCCTCGACGGATTTTCTTGCTCTTCTTATAAAGTTCATAGGGAGCTGAATACCCATGTTATTGCGACATCTACATCTTCGAGAACCGAATAGTTAAGCGTAGGGAAGTGCTATGAAAACGAATAGTATGTTGTTCATAATATTACCGACTCTGTGTGAGATCAAATGAACCTTTGAAAAAGATTTTCACGTTAATTATCTCTCGTCACATAAATCATTTCAGTCGGGGGATTTTAAATTATTTTATTCTTTTTAATTACTTTGTAACTGTCATGTCGTGGGTTTGTTAAAATTTTTATTTTGTTTTTTATTTCAAACTTTTTAAAGAGCATAATATAGGTACCATACATTACATTACACAACACCTCGTTCCTCATCAGCCCTCTGATGTCCCCACCACCGCTGGAAAACCCATGTAGTTTATTTAAATACATAGTGAAGTATTATAATAAGTATTTACAACTCAAATTTGCTGGTGGCTCAACTTTGCTGGGACTTTGTTGTAACGTAACTCGATATCATATTACGTAGAATGGTTTGTGCAAACCAATGTTATCATTCTTCAAAACCATTGGTCCGATTTTAATGCGGTTTTCAGTGATGGCTTTGGATTTGTTTATCTATGATGTCATGAGTCTCTATGAATGATTTCTGAAACTAATAATTACATGGTTGTTATTACAAACAAATGTTTACTGCAGCGCCCCCTGATGAGTTGTTACCGTTAAACCTATTTAAGAACATTATACTAATCAAATCCAAAGCTATAATTGAAAACGGCATTCAAATCGGACCAAATGTTTGCAAACAAATATTTACTGCAGCGCCGCCTGGTAAGTTGTTACTGTAACACCTATCTCAGAACATGCGCTAATCCAATCCAAAGCGATCACTGAAAAGAGCATTTAAATCGGACCAATGGGTTTGCAGATAAACGGTAACATTGGCTTTTACAAACAAATGTTTACTGCAGCGCCCCCTGGTGAGTTGTTACCGCTACGCCTATCTAAGAACATGCACCAATCAAATCCAAAGCGCTTACTGAAAACCGCATTAAAATCGGACTATTGGTTCTGGAGATAAATGGTAACATTGGTTTGCACAAACACCCTCTCACCCCAAACGCATATACCGTCTCCGTTCCGTCGTGGGTAAAAAGACGGTTGACCTGTTGCACACACCTTTTTGACAGAAAACTTTCTGAAGCTGTGCCAGATATTTCACCTTTGTAATTATGTGACTTATCACAAGTGTACTTATGATTTTACTAGCGACTCACTCAGTCTTTACCTACGCAGGTATTTAAGAGGACCAAAATTGAACAAATAACTGACCATAATATACTGACTGGCTGTTCGTAAAACAATGCTGACACACATCACCGCCGGAACCACGATGTTCAATGCCAGACTTTAGAATAGTCGATACCTAGGCTGAACCTGAAGGCATTCCAAAGCGGTGTCGGGTTAGTCGCTTTTCACCACACGTTTATACAAAAGCGGGAGATCGATGCTTAGTCGAGCCTACGTAGACTATACGCAAAGCCTTCTTCAAGAAATAAAATTCAAAAAGTTTTATTCATCTTAGGAATTTCACACAACACTTGATGAAGTCAGTCATCACATACTTCGGCTTTAACTAGTTGTTGATAATTGTTAAATAAGATATTAAAGTAGAACAAGAGACAAAAAAAGCCGGCGGAAAAAAACTCTTGGCACTCTTTTTCAGTCAGAATTATCAAATTAATACAAATAGGTACAGTAGAAATAGACCGTGACATGAAAAAAAAACAAACACAATACAGCTAATTGTGAGAGCCAATGTCATGCCACAACCAAATTGCTTACATAGCAGGTGCAATGAGCTATGGGTGCACAATACGAACATGACAAACTGGGACCAGAGTATTTGAAGAAGACTGGAATGAAATAGTCGTAGTATCATTCGCAAATATGTATCTTAATCGTCCTTGCAAATCATATTTGCTTTAGTACAAACCGAATTGCTATTTTTCGATAGTTTTTAGTTTATTACATTTGGACAATCAAACAGACGTTATTTTTATAATATGTACCTAATACGTATTCAAACATTATTTTAACATACTTTGCTGCTTGTTGCATCATCTGCTTTCAAAACCTTATAAGACGTAATTAGAAAAATACTAGCTGTTACCCGCGACTTCGTCCGCGTCATTTTTTACTAAGGACGTGTATATTGTAGGAATATATGTTTATAGACGCGATATTTTATTACAATACGTTTCTATAGACTACGTTTTTTGTTTTACCGTCTTTTGACTTTGACATTGGGAAAAGCAGTTTTTCTCTAAGTGCACACCTTCAGTGTCTGCCCTTGACTTTTATTTATAGTCATTGCAAAGGCGGGTTTTAAAGGGAACTCTCTTTTAAACTGAAACGGCAAGTCTGTTGGAATAATGGGAATACGTGGAATCAGAACATTTTCTCCTTTTGCCGTTCCAGTCATAATTGATCCTTTAACGATGTTTTTCCCCAAGTGCGTAATTTGCAATCGAGTGCCGTTGCATAGCCGAGGTGCATCAAGATTACGCATTAATAGAATGGGGACACCAACTTTCAACCTCAGGTTATGGGAAGGCACGCCTGATAATTCTAGAGAGTTAAGAAACTCGACAGGGTATGATGTTACGTGTTCTGTATCCATTACATTATCTACAGAGAGATGTTCCACGACGTCACCTTTTACTTCTGACATAATATTTTCATTAATCTGTCCAGCAATTTCGTTCGTTGGTGTTAAAATTGCCCTTTCACACAACCATTCTTGGTCTCCCATATTAGTCCGCAGATCAGGATATACGTTGTTTTTAGATCGTAAGTGCTGCCAACAATATTACAGAATTCGTGATTCAGTGTGATCATACCTTTAATGTCTGTGGCCATACGATCTTCACCAATTTTCAGGAGAGTGGCTGCATACAGCCCGATTGTGAATCGTTGTGCAGTTGTACTCTCATATTTGTAGTCAGACTAAATTTTTGCACATGCGCCCATAGCGTAGAGGCCTTCAAACATGCGTTTATTTCAACTGCCGGTGAACCTCTAGTTATCACGGGTAGAATCTGTCTGAAATCACCAGCCAAAAGAACAACCATCCCTCCCACAATACTTCTGTTGCTTTCGATGTCTTGCATTGTCCGGTTTAATGCTTCGACTGCTCTCTTGTGAGCAGTACATAGTTACATTACAGTTACATTACAGCAGTACATACATTCATCCCAAACCAACAACTTACATTGCTGCAACATTCTTCCGCGCTCACTATTTTTACTTATATTGCAAACTGGGTTCATTGTTATGGACTTATGGTAAAAATTACTGTTAAATATTTTTCCTACGCAAATTGTGCCACCCCCGTTAACCTCCATAGGGGTTGATTTTCAAAAAACGCTTAGATATGTATCTCATAATTTGTATTGCAGAGCATTATTTCAGTGTCACGCAAAATATTTCAATAGAATTTTCCATACAAACTTAGCCACCCCCTTTAATGGGGGTGAATTTCGAAAAACTCTGAAATACGTGTTTCATCACATTAATTCAAAGTTTCACGCAAAAATGTGCATAAAAATATTTTTCTCATACAAACTTTGCCACCCCTTTTAATCCTTTTAGGGGTTGAATTTCCAAAAAAATATATGCCTATATCCTTTTCATGAATGCAAACTATCTACATACCAAATTTCAGCAAAATCGGTTGGGTGGTTTAGGCGTGAAAAGGTAACAGACAGACAGACAGACAGAAAGACAGAGTTACTTTCGCATTTATAATATTAATATATAGTGTGAATAACTAGGTATACCACACATTCACGCGACATTACATAATCAAATTAAGTTTCGATAAGGAATTAATTAAATTGAAAATAAACTCTAGATAGCAGATAAATAAATTATTACAAATGCTAAATAAAATAAACATACAATCATCCATGACATGATGGTTAATATCCAAAAAAATAAATACAATCACAAAAATCTAAATCCCCAGCCAATCACACCAACTACATGACTTCAAAACATTTGAGATACCATGTAGCGAACTACTAACCCAAAAGAAAGCATAGTATTTGAGACACCATGTAACTAGGGGGGAACCCAGAATATAAATACATTTATAGATAACGCCCAGACACGGACCTTTTTTTTCTTGTTCCGTGCGGGTATAGAACCCGCGACTTTACGATTGGCATAGTAGCATCTACACCACTGTACCATGAAGATCGTCAACCTGTGTTTACCAAACAAATATACACTCCAACTCAGATTGAAACCAAACACCTCTTAGAAGCTGTATATAAAATAAAAGGCCAGCTAGATATTTGGAGCAAAGACTGTATTTTAAATTATTAATTATAATGTGCAGCCGCCATGCACAACTTGTAGAAAGGAAGAGGAAGAAAATGGCGGGGCTGCCAGATAACAAAAACAAAATCGTAGGAATTACCAGTAACAAAATAGTCTTAAAATTAAGTGTACTTTACATAATATGACTTGACTCAAGAGCTAAATTTTACTGTTAGATATTTATTTCTAACAGAAGCCAAAGCTTGAATCACTGTACCAGGAAAAGTACAAAATATACTATAGTGAGTGTACTGGATTCCAGTCATGTCCCACCTTATCATTTAATTGACCGCGCGTGACCTGGAATTTGCGTTCGATTGGTTCACGCCTTCGTGTCCGATAACCACTAATACCCGCCAACACTGGTTAAGATAAACGCATATCGGATAGAACCACTGAAATGTATTTACGTTAATGTTACCTATTTTGTATTTAATGTTTGTGCAGTTGGTAATGAAACAAATGGTGGGTTTATATCACGATTGATTCAGTTCATTATGTTATTACTGAGCAAAGTTTTTTAGGACTTTTCCATTTACAGATATTTGATGGGAGACGTCTTTGTAGAATGAAAGAGTTTTTTGATTTTTTACAACTTTTTTATCTGATTGTGCAAGTTTTCCTTAGTTTTGGATTAGATAGACTGTTAATTAGTTTAAAATATATCTTATCCTAAATAACTGAAAAAATGTGCTAATTAAAAAACATCTGACCAGATCTCGAACCTGGGACCTCTCGTTTACCGGACGAGTGCTTTTCAACTGAGCTACTGGTGCCTGGTAGCACGCCTTGCAATTATAAAGCACTTTTTTGTTTTTACGTTTATTAGCAAATTTTTTCAGTTATTTAAAAATAATTGAGATCTTAAATACAAAAAATTAAAAATATTCTAACCTTTTTTGCATATTTTTTGAGAAAGGTTTACTGTGTGGAATCGTAGAAAATATGCATTATTGCAGTGAAAGAATGTTGCTGGTTCGCATGTTGGATGTAGTATTCAGGTTTAAGGGCTTTTAAGCTATTGCATAGCTTCTATCGCGGGCCTTGAGCGTGGGTATCGTGGTAATCAATGATATTATATAAAACAAAAGCAGATATGTATAAGCACGCGCGTTATGAAGACTCAAATACGAGCCAAATGGTAGGTCTTGTAATTAGTCTGCGTCGAGCGCAATCATAAGCGTGACGCACTTTAGGTTCCTGTGTCCTCACCAAAATAAATATAAAATGCCGTCGTGTGCGTTTCGGAAGTGTACCAATTATAACTCTAAAGTAAACAAAATGCAAGGGATCTCATACCACATGTTAGTATGTAAAAGTACTTAGATTTTTTAGTATTTGTAAATTATTTTTTCAAACAATCTAATAACTGATGCAGGTAAAGAAAGAGATAGCGATCTAGTTTTGACGCGAGAGCAACGCGAGAGCGATAGATGCGTGCTCTGCGAACATAGATTAATTAGTGCAGAACGAATATTGATAGTGAATAAAATGCCTACAATTAAAGTTCAGGTGTTCTTTATTTTTACTTTGTTTTGAAAGTCATAATTGATAAATACACAAATATCCTCCATTCCGCACATAAAAATAACCCCGAAATACAAAAACTTTCGAAAAGACAAAAAAGAAATAAATTAAAAAAGACATCTTTTTGAAGGTATATAATATTCATTGTATTTCTATTTTTGATTGTTATTTCAATATTAAAATTTTCAATAAATGTTATTTTCTATTATTTCTTACCTATGTAATTACTTTTCAATCAAGTGTCCACTCTACGACTGTAAATATTAATCTATGACACAAGAAAACATTGAAGTGCAATCATTAAAACTATAGCTATCTCTTTCATTTGCGTGCTTTTTCTTATCTGTTGTAATACTTATCAGTGAAACTTGTCAATGCATGCAGTTTTTGATTGCTCGGAACAGTATAGAACGCAAATTACTATGGACGTAACATATCTATAGTTTATAATATCATTGGTGGTAATCCAGAAATTCCGTAACGAAAAAAACCTAACACCGCCCACTCCGACCGGCACAGCGGTGATACTTTGATTTCATAACTTTACATGCGGGCTTTAATAAACAATCAGCGCTATCTACTAGGAACTTGTGGAACTTCATATTAGATCAAACATTACTGCATTAATAAAATAAATAAATAATTATAATTGCATAAGGTGATAAAAAATGCTATGCAATAGCTTTACCGTGGCAGTCTCCGAGTGCCACACGTCTTTTTTTAATTCATTTTTTGTAAGCCAACGTAGTCTGGAAAATATAAAATAGAAGAAATATAATCAAGCTTAGTTCAAGGTCATCATTAATAAAATAAGGCATATCAAAAGATCAAAAGCCTCAACAAAATGAATATATTATAATAAAATGCCTTTTCTTGAGTCAATCGTAATGAATAAATCTTCAATTAGTAGTCATAATAATTTAAAATTCTCGACAACTACTCACCTTTGTGCTGATCCCGCCGAACGTTTCTGAACTATCAATACCACTTTGGCGAAGGGGTAAACCTATCTGCCTCAGACGCCAGTGGTTGCGGGTTCGATTCCCGCCCGGAACAAGAAAAAAAATGTTCCGGGTCTGGGTGTTTATCTATATATGTATTTATATTCTAGGTTCCCCCCTAGTTCGCTACATGGTATCTCATAACACAAGCTTCGCTTACTTTGAGGCCACGTAGTTGGTGTGATTGTCTGGGGATTTTATTTATTTATTATATGAGAAGAAGCCACGACTTCTAATTGTATTAAAGTTTATAGAATACATATTTGACTAGTTAGTATTGTAAAAGAAACATTGTTATCTTAGACAACAATCATGCCTGTCTAGTCGTACCACAGGATCGAAAATTGATAAAATTAACTTGTAACAGTACTAACAAATATGTCGTTATGACTATGCGCAATATGAAGACATAATCTTTATATTTTATTTCAACTTTAAGATCTTAAAAATATTAAAGGAAGAGCGATCATGTAGGTTATTTGACGCCATGTAATTACCACCTATTACACTATTTCTTGGAAGTAAGAAGTTTATTGATGCAGTAGGGGGGCAAAAATTGGTGTACCACTCTAAGGTTGGTTGGCGCTTGCAGATCTGACAACTTCTAATAAAAAAAAAATTGATAAATTTCGTTGCCTAGGAAATCAAATCAAAAGTGAGGTACAAAACTTTCCTGGTCAACTGTACCTTAAGTAGGTATGTAAATAATGATGATTCGTATTATTATATATGACGTACATGATGTAAATCCAAGAAATAAGGTCAATCTAGCCGGCCATGATTAGGTGTAACAGACTTCTTAAGGTTCATTTAACTTATTGAAGTTTATACTAGTCATAATTATTATGTAGATATTTGTGTCTAAATTATCAAATTTAACAATACCATACTATATTATATAAAACCTTTAAAGCGTCTCGGGGTTGTAATAAAAATACACAAATTGGACGTAAAATAATACTGTAAGCTTTACGCATATCCCTAGAGAATTTATACTGATGCCTCTCTAAATCCTAATTTATAACATAATGTTATATTTCAAGCGGGCCTTTCTTGAGCAAGTTTGTGGCCGCGTTCACGGTGAATAAACCGGAGAAAAAATAACTTAAATATTTCATAGTATCCGCGTATATTTCCTGTTTATTGCTCCTTATTTGTTCCTAAATGTTGTATTTGAGTAAACAAGAGATCGGATTTCAAGGAAATATGTTCTGAGAAATTGTGATGAGAGTTAAAGTGTTGGATTATTATGAGCGAATGTTGGGGTAATTGATTGCAGGAACGATTAAGAAAATCTTAGAAATAATAACTCGTGTAAAAGTCGTGAAAATTCTGATCTTTTTTAGACTGCGCGAGCATCGACCTAAGCTTGGCTTGGTCTATGGGAAGTAAACAAAGGTCAGACCAGTTTTAACCGGTTTTAACCCGTAACGTGTTGAAGTTTATATTAAAGCTAACTGACACCACTCAACCACCGAATTTTAAACATTATTTTTCTAATGTTTTTATGTTTGTGCATTTAAAATGCTCAGTTATTCTTAAATAAATGAAAAATGTGATAAATAATAATTAACTGACCAGGATTCGAAGCTGGGACCTCACAAGTTCTTTACAGAAATGGTGAATCCCAGTTAAAGTGAAGCATTGCAATGTTTTAATAATGTTTTTAATTTTTTGCATTTAAAATGCTGAGTTGTTCTTAAATAAATGAAAAATGTCATAGGTAAATAAAAATTACCCGACCAGATTCGAACCTGGGACCTCTCGTTTGCCGGACGAGTGCTCTTCCTAGTTTTCGTTATTTTTCTTTCAAGATTATTGCTAGAAAATATAAACTCAGTATACAGTATAATTTCAACTTTCAAAGGGGATAATTGTTACTGCAGTGCTCAGTTAAAGAGATCACTTATGTGTTTAGTGATGCAGCATCATGTCTCAATATCTTGTTTCTGCAACACATTAGATAAAAAGCTCAAATTCTTATGTAAAAGACACGTTTCCGTTTCTTTTTATCTGGGGCTAGAATGATATATGAAAGAGAAAAGGTATATAAACGAACAGGAATCACTTAATTACAGATAGATGACATATTTAAAAAGTACAAGTTTTATAAAAAATAGGTTCACCGAACGTAGCAATTCCATTCCTTCCAATTTCAAGTGACAGGTTTGTAAAAAAGGCATGATAATGACAGCTTTAACAATAATATAATTGACAAAAATGGCAAAATGTAAAGACAAACCAGTAGGCATTTACATTAAACTTTAAATTGTTTTATGCTCCATTAATTAAGCTCACTGTAATTTTTCGATATTTTTATCGATACCAGCATAATTTGAACACTCAAACCTTGCTTAAGATATAAAAAAAATATTTAATTCAACCGTTCATCAAATATTCCAATTTGGAAACATTGCCTTTGCAATCTTATTATAACTGACGACCACTTTAGCGTTGGGGAGAACCTCTCTGCTTCAAACGCCAGTGGTTGCGGGTTCGATTCCCGCACAGATCAAGAAAAGAATGTTCTGGGTCTGGGCGTTTATCTATAATATAATGTATTTATATTTTAGGTTCCCCATGGTTCGCTACATGGTATCCCATATCACAAGCTTTGCTTAGTTTGGGGCCATGTGAGATTGTTCGGGGATTTTGACGACCGGCTGGTGTAGCGGTAACATACATTGCCTTCTATGCCAGAGGTCCTGGGATCGAATCCCGGCGGCGGCGGATATTTGTGTGATGAACACAGATATTAGTCGGCAAGTCATTCATGTTTATATGTTTATTTAAGTTTATTCTAATAAAAAATATGTATTTATTCAATATGTATGTTTATATATTTCTTAAGTATATCAGTTATCTAGTATCCATAACACAAGTTCTTTAAGAAACTTAATTTGGGCTAGATAATGTTGTGTGAGTGTCAGAAATATTTATTTATTTATTTTATTTATTTATTTATTTTTTATTCACATGTATTTTATATCACCTTTTGTACATCATTTTTCTTTGATGTTTTTCTGTATTATTATTGCTATATAGGGTTACTGGTTAAGTTGACCTAGATCTGTTAAGGGCATGTAATATTCGTCTTTTTTAACTGATTTCTCTAGGAAAGTCGAAGTCGGGAAGTCGTCGTGGCGCCATGGTTACTGTGTGTATCAAACGAATTCACTGGTCAAGCAACGTTCGGCGCGGTCGGTACTTGGATGGGTGACCGCCGAAAATTCATTTCTCACGGCGACTTCCGTGATTCGGAGGGCACGTTAAGCTGTCGGTCCCGGGTGCTGTATACTTGTATCAGTAGTCGTTAGGGTTTGTCAGAAGCCATTTTCGGCGCCCTGAAAATTCTGACCACCCAGCACTGAGCCAGCTTGGTGGATTATGGCCCATACCTCCTCGTAACCCAGGGGAGAGACTCATAGCCCTGCAGTGGGCTCTTTACAAAGAGTCGTGATGATGATGATGACTACGAAATACCTGACTGTTTTAGAGATCGACTTTTAACTTTTGTTGTCGAGTTGTAAATTTTGTAACTTTTATTTGTTTAACTGACCACGTACGTAGCTATAACTACTGAGCGCAGAGAGCATGCATTATGGAAGAAATTCCCGAAATTCCCACGGAAATAGAAATGTAGGACTTTTTAATCTGAATTATGGCACTCAAGAAATACGATTGTCTTGAGTGCAGCGATGTAAAACTTGGTAAAAATGATCTTCAATGGGTGTAACAATGAAAGTAATTCCCGAAATTCCCTTGGAAACGGGAAATATAGATATTTATAGTTTATGCGCTTACAAAGTCGCTAAAAGCTCGAAAGCTCGTCTTTAGAAATAAAATGTTGTATCTTGCAGCTTCAGATTCAGTGCTCGAGAATAGTCATTCCTTTACCACAATTAATGTTTTAGTGTCACTTTGACTCTACAGGAAGTTTTCTTTATTTATAAGAAAAAACAACATCCAGACTTATCTGTACAGAACTTTCTCAGAATAAGTTGCGAAATCTTACGAAATCTTTGGTAATTTGAGTGCAACATACATACTTGCACTACAGCGACAACAAGTGAATATAATAATAATAATCCTTTATTGTACACCAACATAAAGTACAAATTAAAAAGATACATTTTAATTTAACATTAGCACAAAGGCGGCCTTATCGCTGTAGAGCGATTTCTACCAGGCAACCGAGTCTTGACAGGATAAGGTAGTGTAAATGAGGATAGGCGTTGGGATACAGGCTATAAAACAAACTACGTACGAATAATTACATGCACATACTTACTAATTCTGTAAGTATGTGCATGTAATTCAATCTGCCTGCGTCTCAATCTGCCTGCAATCTGTTTTTCCTGACCACTACAGTCCTGGAACTTTTAAGTGTCGAGTGAATAGGTTTCTCGTGGATGGACGTGTAACACCATAGTCTTCATGCGCACTTTCCATCAGGGGGCATGGAAGACAAACGTCCTATCCTTACAATATAAATATATATATATATATATATATATATATATATATATATATATATATATATATATATATATATATATATATACATACATACACATATTAATACATACACATAGGTACATTCTAACACATGACATTAAGGTGAACAATGTTTCACAAGGTAATGTTGTTTAAGCATTCGTTTAAACGTGTTAGGACTGCAAGCTAGGCGGATCTCCATCGGTAGCTCGTTCCACAATGATACTGGTCGGACAAAAAACGATTTTCCCAGAAAGAAGAATATCTTATCTACATTGTGTTATTTATCTTCATCTAGAGCATTCAAATATCAATAATACACACATAATATTCATGTGTGACTTATCCCTCGTTTGGCATTTATCTCACTTGGTGGCAAGTAAAGATGAGGTCGATGACTGAACTGGTATATTCTATGAAGAGCCTTCATAGAATGTACCAGCTACTTCTCTTCCCAGACATACTGTAAAAGTCAGTTAAGGGACAGAGTTTTTATTGACGTTTTCGTGGGCGGTAGGCTGACTCTCTGTCAATGCAATAGTCTCTCTACATCATCCTAGTACCTCCAAATTTACCGAACGTGACATGAAATTAAATTTTATAGCCTCCGATGTTCTACAAACCCCATAACCCTGCTTACAGTCGTTTTGCTGATGATACTATGACTATTTTATTCCATTCTTGTTCGAATACTCTGGTCCCAGTTTGTCATGTTCGTGTTGTGCATCCATAGCTCAATGCACCTACTATGTAAGCAATTTGGTTTTAGCATGACATTGGCTCTCACAATTAGCTGTCTTGTGTTTGTTTATTTTCTCATGTCATAATTAATTTGTACTGTATGTACCTATTTGTATTAATTCATAAATCCTGATTGAAAAAGAGTGCCAAGAGTTTTGTCCGCCGGCTTTTTTGTCTCTTGCTCTACTGTAATATCCCATTCAATAACTATCAACACCTTGTTAAAGCCGAAGTACAAAATTGTGACGTCATTAAGTGGCCATTCGATGGTCTTATGATGAATAAATATTTTTCATTTCATTTTCATTTAATTTGCATTTCATTTCATTTCATTACAGGCGTGAAGTGGTGATAATTAGCGACAGATTTTAGATGAATGGATGACACTAACCAAACGAACTTTAAAGGTTTCCATCCACCAAGTGCGGCACTTGGATTATTACAACACGCTCGTCCAGGAGCAGTAGTTCGACTCTATGTAGCTTTTTAAGTCTTAGTCCACGTTTTAAAAAAAGAGAAAGTTTTATTGCTCTTCTTTAAAAGATTTGTTACAAAAGTATTTGTTATAAATAATGGGAACCATTATTGCAATTTTTGTTTAATTTTTAATAAATTTTTAACGATTAATTTGACGACCGGCTGGTGTAGTGGTAGCATACATTGCCTTCTATGCCAGAGGTCCTGGGTTCGAATCCCGGCGGCGGCGGATATTTGTGTGATGAACACAGATATTTGTTGTCAAGTCATGGATGTTTATATGTTTACTTAACTTTATTCTAATAAAAAATATTCATTTATTCAATATGTATGTTAATATATTTCTTAAGTATATCAGTTATCTAGTATCCATAGTTTGGGCTAGATAATGTTGTGTGAGTGTCAAAAAAAAAATTCTATACATTTTCGTTTATAGATGTTCTATGTCACGAAGTCCGTTTGGCTATGAATGTTGTCAAGCGTGCACATGCACATTGTTTTTGTGTGCGTAACATCGAGAGCGTTCAGTCACAGTGCACATATCTACAGTAATTCAACTTCAAATAAACGGACGAAACGCGAGCTATACCTTCGCGGCTCGGTCTCGGCATGCGGCCAGTCGCGAGTATCTGCATGTCAAATCAATTGTTGATTGAGCTTTACTTTAATATGCGGATTGTTTAAACTTTAAAATTTAATAATAATCTTTTCGTACATCTCAGACGAGGTGCAAGTATTTTTCGGTCGCAAATTTATAAGACCGATTTGTTATTCAAACGTTAACATGGTTTTTTGACATAAAACATATTTTTGTTGAACACTTCCTCTTCAATTCACAAATTTTTTTTTTTTTTTATATAAGCACAGAGTAGGCAAATGTAATTTAGATGCTGAAGACGGGCAGCCCTACTACATGTGAACGGACCATGGCGTTATTTCAAATATGCATTTATTTCAAAGATGCAGCCGAGTTGAATTACTGTAGATATCTGTACTGTAGTTCAGTGTCACACTAATTCAGTGTCACAGTAATTAATGTTATTACTTTTACACACACAAGCGCGCTTGTCGGGATACGTCACTACTACAATCAAAGCCGAACGGACTTCGTGAAATAGAATATCTGTACATATATTTTTTTTTTTTTTTTTTTTTTTTTTTACTTGAGGAAAACGTGCTATCACGTCCCCGACCGCCCAAGGGGGAGCGACGGGGTATGTGGGGATGATCCGGCAGAAGGCCAGACCTACCCACTAAAAACCTCAAGGTGTACCTCATCTGCCATAGACGGAGCTCACGGTACCGCCATTAGCATTACCCGCGAGCCCCGGCAGATTGCGCTCAGATTTAGCCGAGCGCCCCCCACGTGGGAAATAGTCCAGCACACGAGACCATTTCCCCACACATAGCCCTAATAGCCGCAGCAGGTCCCCTCACCCGCTACGGCTGGCTATCGGGAGGGAGAAGGTGAGCGTATCTCCTTCTCCGTCCCCCCCTCCGCCTACGGCGGATCGGTGCCGAAGAGGCGTCATCCTCCCGGCACCGCTCCGCCGCCTCCTTCTGCGACATTACGTCCTCGCAGAAGGAGGTCATGGCCGCCCAAGCCTCTCGACTCCCTAGCATGGCTTTAACCACGCTAGCGAGCGAGAGGTCCTCTCCGACGACAGACGTCAACTCGTGCCGCAGCCGACCCCACGCCGGACACACCACTAAGGTGTGCTCCGCCGTGTCGTCGGCCGCCCCACAATGGTGACACTCTGTCGTCACCTCCCTCCGGGCGACCCTGTGCAGGTAGTGACCGAAACAACCATGTCCGGTCAATACCTGCACAAGGCGGAAGGTCAGAGTCCCCCACCTTCGCTGCACCCACTCAACGAGGACCGGACGAATCGCATCGATCGTCCAGGCCCCGTAAGCGGGCGCAACGAGGGACTCTTCCCATCCCCTAAGGAGTGCCCTCCTGGCACTCCTGCGGACGCGTGCCACCTCCTCGGGACAGGGGCGCTCGCCCGCATCCCTCCTCCCGGCTCGGTACCGGTAAACGGCACCGAGCACTACCGCCTCGAGTTCCCACGGGGGGGCGCTTGCCAGGACGCAGGCAGCCCCGTGGGAAATCGAGCGGTACCCTCGCGATGCCCTCACCGCCATGACCCTCTGCGGCTTCCGCAGCAGGGCCCTATTTTGGCGGTTGAGGGCATCCTGCCAGATGGGCGCTCCGTAGAGGGCCATGCTTCCCACAATACCGGGGTAGAGCCTACGGCATGGGGAACCAGGCCCCCCCACGTTCGGCAGCAGCCGCCCCAGTGCAGCCACCGCCTTGATGAGCCGTTCGGCCAGCACCTTAAAATGCTGACCGAAGGCCCAGCGCCCATCTAAGATGAGGCCCAGATACCGCATTTCCCTCTTCAGGGGTATCCGGGTCCCATCCATCATCAGCGTCGCACCTGGAGGGGGACCCTGCCGAGGCCCGTGAAACAAAAGGGCCTCGGTCTTCTCCAGCGCGACCCTGAGGCCCAACCTCCTTATGCGACCCACCACTAGGGCCGCACCTTCCTCCATCCGAGTCACTGACTCGGCGAACGTCCTCCCCTGGGCCACTATGAGGGTATCGTCAGCATAGCAGAATACGCTGACGTGGGGCGGCAGAACGCCCCTCAACACCCCGTCGTAGCCCAAGTTCCACAAGAGCGGACCGAGCACCGACCCTTGCGGAACCCCACACCTCATGGTTCGCCGCGTCAGTGACCCCCTCCCGTCGACGTAGATGACGTCCCTGTCCCGGAGGTAGTCCTCCAACAGCCGCCGCAGGTACAGAGGCACCCCGTGAAATCGGAGAGCCTCGAGTATTGCACCGAACGGCAGGCTGTTGAAGGCGTTGGCAATGTCCAAAGACACTGCCAACGACCTCTGCCCCCTCGCGGCACCTTCCGCGGTGAGGGCCTTCAGGGCAGAGACGGCGTCCAAGGTCGACCGCCCCCGTCGGAACCCGAACTGTGCCTCGGACAGGTCAGGCCCTACCCCCTCGAGGTGCTGGACAAGCCGGGATGCCAGAATAAATTCCAGCATCTTGGCCGTCTCATCCAGCAGGACCAAAGGCCGGAACGCCGACGGACTGTCCGGCGACCGGCCCTCTTTCCCGAGGAGGCAGAGCCTCCCGTCCTTCCAGAGCTTCGGAAACCGTCCGGTTCTCAGAGAGAGGTCGAACAATTTCCGAAGCTCGGATCCCAGGGTTTCCACCGCTACCTCTAGGATCCGTCCGGGCACTCCATCCGGTCCGGGGGCCGTCCTCTTCCTCCCCAAGCGGGAGATGGCATTCTCCATCTCGGCGTCCGAGATGGGGGGAACCTCAATCTCCCATGCCACTCCCGCTGGGGGAGGCAAGGAGTGGTCGGGGCTGTTAGGAAACAGCTCTCCCACGACCACCCTCAGGAACTCAGGCTGGAGAGTCTCAGTGAGGGGCCGTCCCATGGCCCGGAGTTTGTTCCGAGCCATCTTATAGGGACGCCCCCACGGGTCCCTGTTGAGACCCTCCAGGAGTTCCTCCCTGGCCCGCTCCTTAGCGGCGCAGATCGCCGCTTGCAATGCCTTCTTGGTGGCCTTGCAAGCGGCCACCCGCCGCGCCTCCTCCGCTTCGTCGCGGTGGCGCTGCCGGCGGTAGTGCGAACACTCCCGCCAAGCCCGACCGTGGGCGTCCCGGAGTTCAGCAATCTCCGGAGACCACCAGTACACGGCCTTGCGACCGCAGTGGACCCTCGCCCTGGGCATTGCCGCATCACACACCGCAGTCAAAGCGGCGCGGAAGCGGCCTGCGCCCGCGTCCACCGAGGCCGGGGCAGTGCGCGGCGCACACCACGCCTGGACGACGGCCGCCTCAGCCGCTTTTTCGCGGTCGAGCCGGGCGATCGCCCAGCGCGGGAAGGCAGGGGGATGCCGTGGAGACTCAGCTAGGTGCTGTTGGACGGCAACCTCGAACCGGATGTACCGATGGTCCGATAGGGTCACCGGGTCCACCAGCACCCGCCAATTGCACATCCTGTGTGCGATCGCAGGAGAGCAGAACGTAACGTCCACCCTGGACGATCCCTGCGGTCGCACACAAGTCGGCACTGTCCCTGTATTCAAGAGGGACAGTCCAGCCTCCACAGCCCATTCCCCCAGGGCCACGCCGAAAGAGTTGGTGATGGTGTCACCCCACTGAGGCGACCTCGCATTAAGGTCGCCCATCAGAAGCAGTTGGTCGGGCCCCATACGCCCGACCAATGCGTGGAGGGAGTCCAAGTACTGCTCGTACTCACGTAGCGGCCTATTAGGGGAAAAGTAAACACCAATAATGGTGTACTCCCCCCACCTGACCGCCACGTATCCTGGACCCCTCTCCCTGACAATCAGTGCGTGACACCCCCCCAACCGCACGACGATGGCCACCGTGCCGTCTAAGGAGCAGGCCCAATGCGGTCGTGGAGCCACATAATAAGGCTCCGCCACGACCGCCACTTCGATTTCCCACTGTGCCATAGCCTGCAGGAATAAATCCTGAGCAGCGGCGCAGTGGTTGAGGTTCCCCTGGAGGAAATTGAAGGACCTACCCATTACTCGGCCATTTCAATTTCCTCAGCCGCCTGCTGGGGCACCGCCGTTTGAGGAAGCCCGACACCGCGGACCCTTCTCTTTTTGACGGGGGGAGGGTTGCAACTCCTCCTCCCCATCACGTGTGCCGACGGGCACCCAACGTCAGCACATACCGCGCATCGTGTGACGGCAGTGCAGGCGGCGGCCTTGTGTCCCGGCTGTCCACACCGGTGACACAGGTCCGATCGGTCGACCGCTGATGGGCACGTGGCGCGGACGTGCCCGATCCCCATGCACCTATAACAGCGCATGGGGCGCGCCTCGAGTGCCGTCACGGAGGCGGAACTCCAGCCGACAAGCAGGCGACCCGCTCCCACTATCTTTTTTGCCGCGGTGACAGGGCACCGGACAAAAATTGCGGCCATTCCCCGGACCGACGCCAGAAGTGCACCCGCCTTGACTTGCTCGGGTGCACATTCTCCCCTAGACGCAACTGCCGCCACCACATCCTCAGCGGTGACGGAGTCGTCCAGCCCCCCAATCCGCAGCTCGGCCAGCTTTTCCGGCCGGTCCACCCTTGCGACCTCGGCAAGAACAGCTCGCAGCTTATCCGCAAGCTGATCTGCCTTGTCGCCACTTTGGGTGCCCGGGACCTCCAGCATGCGGGCTCCCGTCGCCGACTCTCGGATCTTAACCGTGGCAATCCCCAGGTCAGCCAGCCGGATACTCTGACGCGCAGTCAGGATTGCCTCTTTGTAGCTCACCCCTCTTTGGATGGCCTCTGGAAGCAGTGTAATTACCACTGCAGAGGACCTTGGAGGGGTGAGCTTCGGCTTAGCTGCCGGTGGGGCAGGACGCGCGGATGCCACAGCTGCCAACAGCCGCTGGGACTGCGTTGTTGGCTTGCTTGGGGCAGGAGCTGTCACCGTCGGAACCACCGGGGCAGACTTCTTCTTGTTTTTCTTCCTCCTGGCCACCGTGGCCCAGGACGCCACAGGTTGCTCGGCCGAGGAGGGCGCACCGCTTTGCACCGGCACATTATTTTGCACCGGTGCACTGACTGGGGGCAATACCTCGCGGGATTCATGCGCCAGAGGGGGGCGCAATTTTTCGGCCGGGAGCAACGATCGGATGTCCAAGAGCTTGGCATCCATCATTGATCCCACCGACGCCATAAAATCCGGCAAAAGAGCAGCCTTGAGGTCTGCAACCAGATTGGTTGAGACCGGTTCGGCAGGCTGGGAACTTTGGCGCTCCCGTCCCTCCTGGAACTCCCGTCTCAGGGCATATATCTCGGACTTAAGATCCTCCACATGCCTCCTGAGACGGACATTATCCCGACGGAGATTACGGATTTCATCCCCTTCGGTTCTCCTCGAGAGACATTCGATAATGTCGCTCAGGTCACCGGCACTGTCTTTTAATTCTCTCACATAGGTACCCTTCAAATTATTTGAAGTTGTAGCCAGTGAGAGAATTCTAGCCACCTTCACACCTGCCCTCTCTCTTATCTGGTCTGTTGCCAGCCTCTCAATGTCCAACTCTTCCATAACGGGAAGAGTTGGACTTTCCTTGCGGAAAGTAACTTTTAATACTTCACCGCTTTCTCCCGTCTCCTTGGGTTTACTACCTTTCCCCTTTTTAGGGGAACCCTTCTTCCCTTTTTTGGTAGGGATAATTACCCTCGCATTTGCGTCTGCTTCCGAGCCCGAAAACTCCGTGTCAGAAAGGATTCCGCCAAACTCCGAACTCCTTTTTTGACGAGTACAGGAGCTTCCGAGCTCCGAACCGCTGCTTTCGACGATCTCCATCGACAATCCACTCAAAAGCGAGGAGGACCTCCTCTGCGACCGGGTCCTGACTCCCACACAGCCCGCACTGCTCCCTTCTCCGACATTGCGGCTTCTACCGCGGCTTTTGCCCTTGCCAGGCAAAACAAAACCTCTACCTTCACAGCCGCTTTCTTCTACGCTGTCACAGCGTCCCACGACAAATAATTTGCCTTCACAGGCATCTCCTCCGACTCCACCCTTCTCGGGCACAACACCAACTCCGCCCTTCACAGGCCCATCGTCAACTCCGCCCTTCACAGGCCCCTCGTCAACTCCGCCCGTCTCAGGCTCAACGTCTTGTGAAAGTTTAGTATCCATAATAAAACCCACGAGTACCGCGTTCGTGATATTGACTTAGTCGAGGCAGTGACGCGGTGCCAAGGTCAACCCTACTTACACCTGGGGATCGGGAGGTACCCAGGGTTGGTCGCTAATTGGCAGAATTAACCCACTCTGCCACCTCCGAAGAGGCAACCGATCGCCGCGTTTCCCAGCGATCGGTCTTTCGGGGTTTTTTATAGAGGATGTCTCCTCACGGTCCGGGCGGTTAAGCCAAGACCCCCGTTCCATCAAAGCCGCGAGACATGATCCACGACACTTTGACGGGTTACGGTTTTGGTGGCAGTGACAATTTAATGACCACGCGACGGCAGTGTTAGTGCTCGCCACGCCTACCACCCCCTCACCCCGATACCACTGCCGCCCGCTACGGGTCAGACGCAAGGTACCGGAGGGGCACACTGCCGCCCGATACGGGACAGACGCAGCGCGCCACCATCGTAGGAGTGATTTGGCTTCACCCAGTCGCTGGATTGCGACGGGCTACTGAGCCCCCCCGCCACGACAAGGCACACTCCACTTGGGGGGGATATTTTTGAATACCTATTTTGTGTACTAACAAACTTATACAACCACATTTTATGTATAGAATATACTAGAAAGGTTTCCAATTGACAAAGGTACAATAAGAAGCTTGTCAATTCGATTGCGACCTTTCATCCATTCAGACATTTCACAAACTTCAAAAAAGGGCAGGTTATAAAGGGTTATTTAGACCTTTGAGGTATAAAGCTCTGTTTAAAGATTTTTTCTTTATGAGGATAAAAGATAAAATATTGTTCCAAAAAAAATAAGGTTTTTAGGTTATGCCTTCCTGAAACCTTCATAAAGTATTGTCATTTTGAAACTTGAGTGCATTGTATTCTATGTCACCTGATGTCATGAAGACTAAAGTATTAAATATCCACTCAAGAGTAACATTTTCCCTCGATATTGCAAGTAAAAAATAGTACTATTTGTAAATAAAACACTTTTTAACCGGATTTATCGCGTATATTTACATTTTACATTTTGACTCGACGTTTCGGTGTCTTTGCAGACCCCGTGGTCACGAGCGACGGGGTCTGCAAAGACACCGAAACGTCGAGTCAAAATTTAAAATGTAAATATACGCGATAAATCCGGTTAAAAGGTGTTTTATTTAATAGTATGAATCGCGAAAACTTAAGACAATATTATTAGTACTATTTTTGTTCAGGAAGAAAAGTTTCAGGAGTTCGTTTCACACCTCAAGGAATCATCTAAATATTTTGATCGACTTTTAAGAATATTTACTATGTAGGGATTGAAGTTATGTCTACGAACTATTAATAACAGTTTGTGGGATCAATTTGTTCAAAAATGAACACACACACTTTCTCGAAAATGTATTTTGTAATACCTATACAGCCAAACAATAATACCTTAGGTATCTAGATAACCTGTAAATATTCATTTGTCTTTAAAATTTCACTTGTTATTTTTTTCATTGAAGATAAAAATGTCAGTTTGGTGATCGTACTAATAATCATCAAAATGAATGGAAAGATAACCTACGGACGTACATTCGTTTTCTAGTGAATCACCCGATTAAGGAAAAACCAAGTTGAAATCACAAAGACCCATTTATCGTCTCAATATCAAACTACCTAAAGCAATTGAAAATTGATATTAAATGTTCCCTTTTCCCATTCTGGGCAAAATGGGCCTAAATAATGAGCTTTAACCCATTCCATCACAAAGAAGAGGATATAAAAAAAGTTTCAGCCCGGTTAAAAGTGGCAGCTCCGGTCGCAGCTGCTACTAATGTGTTCAACTTTTTGATAAAGCAATGGTTTACCAAATATATTGGAGTGAAAAACGGTGCAATTTAAAACTGGGATACGGCTATTTAAGTATGAGACGGAGACTATTAATTACAGGCTGTATTTCTTAGGTATGACGATAAAAGGGTTTATAAAAGTGATATTTTGTGGACATCAGTCGTTTAACTGTGCTTTAAAGGTGGCAGAGCTTTTAGTTAAATAGTTTCATTTATATTTTACGCACCGTTTACCCGTAGTTAAATTAATATTGAATGAATATTACTTTTAAATATATGGTATAGCGAATCAATCCCAAAATAATTCCAGGTCCTTTTTAAATCATGAATGATCAAATAAAAACAAAAACACTTTCGTCATAATATTTATTTTAAATTTAAGTACAATTCTACCAATATATAGGTTTTAATTGGAAGTTGCGTATTCAAAAATCATAAATTATTACTATAAAAACAAATTGGAAATTTAAACGACAAAGTCACGGCTTTCAACTAGTCAAAGATAAACATAATCTCAAACAAATTGCGATAGATATCAATATTTCGATAAGCGATGTAATACCGACGTGACCTTCATCTCAAAAGTTATTGTGAAGAGATATTTCTTATAAAAAATATATGATAGTTGGGTTTTCTTCAGAAGTCTTAATATCGTTAAAATGTTCGCAGCAAAACTGGTTATATTTTCCCTGATCGTAGCTATTGGTCTCTGCTCTGATTTAAACGTTGGAGTCAGTGTCAACAATGAAATGGTTTATGTAGAGAAGGTGGAATTGTCAAGTGTGCCTTTGAAAGTAAGAACGAAGAATGTCTTTTATAGTGATGAAAAAAATAGAAATATTAAGGTAAGTTATTTCCTTTATTAAACAAGTTTATTTGGTTAAGGTTCAGCATAGAATATCTCTAACATCAACAAATTAAAACCTATATTGTATATGTTAGATATTCAAATATTTTAAAAGCTTTATTTTGCATTTTATAATGCTTAATTTTATCTATAAAAATTATGTTAAAAATATCTATGTTAAGTATAGTAACTATGCTGTTAGGTTAATGCGTTATTTAAAATTTAATGTAAAGTATATTTTTGAGGAGCTATTTAAAGAATTTCCAAAACTTTGTCCAGTTTATTTATGAGCTAAATAGTATAAACAGTTTTTCCCCGTTTAATAAATATTTTACCTCAATCTTACCATTATTTGGAAAGTGATTTTGGGGTCTAAGATAACAAGTACATGCGCTTGGGATTTTTGCCGCTTGATGATAAGCGGAATTTGAGTATTTTTCAATGTTTTGTTGGTAAATATTTTTAGCTTGATCAAAATGGTGCTGGTGTGAAACCAGCCATATAATTTACTAGCCATCGCGCGCGGTTTTACCCGCGTAACTCTTGATCCTGTGAGAATTTCGGGATATAATATAGCCTATAACCTTTCTCAAGAGCTGGGCTATCAAATGCAAAAAGATTTTTTCAAATCCCACTTGTAGTTTCTGAGATTAGCGCGTTCAAACAAAAAAACAAACTCTTCAGCTTTATATATTAGTATAGATTTGTAGCATCGGGAAGTATGGGAAATGCTTGTCGTATAATATACTTAACGAGTACTGAATTATTTGAATACCTGTAAATAATTTGTTACAGGGTCTACAAGCTCTAGATTTGAGTTTTAGTGATGCAAAAGCTACCGTCACTGCGGGAGGGGTTGGTTTCCCGTTTGTCAACATCAGGATAAAAAGTGAGAGAGGTTCAGGACTTAATTATCAAGTCCTTATATACGCATAACTACTTTGATTTTGTCAATTATTGTATTGTGAAATATGTATCTTGAAATTTATTAGTTATTGATTTAGCATTCTGTATTATTTGTTTTTTTTACTTGCTTCATAAAAAAAATGTTTTGAATATAATGTGCTACACGGTCAGGAGTTTATTTTAAAAAAGTTGGAGAAGGTCAATACATAAACGCCAGTAAAAAACCTGTATTTATTTACTGTGTGATAATATTATTTTTCATTGAGATATTTAATAATATTGGATAATTATGCATCGTTTTTGAACATTCTCGTTTCATATGATAGAAAATACTTCAGAGTTCTTAACTTTATTTTATTTCATCGAATAGAAAATGGAGAATAGTTTCGTTATTTACGTCGATAACCTTGTACTTCAGTAAAATATTTTACAAAGATTTAAAAATGGTTTTCAATTCGTTGATTGTAACAAACAATGTATTGAGTGTTCAGAAGAAGAAATTAAAATCAATCCCTAATTATTTTGGTTCCTCGTAATCGAAAAATGTTCAGAGCAACATTTCAGATAAAATTATGCATATAAACATATTGTGCTTTCTGGCAGCAATGAGAATCGATGATATGCTGATGCGGCAACCAGGTATATTACTGACAAAATGTTATTCTCACAATCCTGCTCACCAACCAAATTCATTTTCATCTTTAAATATAAACTTAGAATTTTTTTCAAATGGTAAATGAGTAAGATTCATCCAATCCTCATACGCTGAGAATCGCTGAGAATCGGCGTTTGACCATCGCACCTGAAGGTAATGAGCATGAGGTCGATGATGACAAAACACGGGTTAAGGAAGAAACTGACTCTTCATACAACATTGCAGAACACATCACCGCCAGAGAGGTGATATTTGGCAGCATTTTTTTTATAAAGCGTGGTCGCTAGCCAGCCGCTCCTTAAAGTAGAGATGTTATATTAGGACCGAATTTTCATATTCCTATTAACTTATACAGGGTTAATTTTAATTAACGCAACACCTCTTGAGGGCAGCCTCTCCACATCAATCCCAACAACATTTGTTTTACGACTTTATACAAATCTTGATAAATAACACAAAAAATAAAAACAAAAAAAAAATTGCTGCGCATATTTGAGTGCGCAAGGTACGTGGCATACCTACACTCAAAGTTAATAGAGTTACGCCTCTAAACAGAGGCTATAACTATTTTTTGTGTATGAAAACTAAAAAATTTAAAACTATTAATTTTAAAAAGTTGTAGAACAAATGTTGTTACGATTGATGTGGAGAGGTGATGCGCTTATTAAAATATATATAAAACTGTTCCGTTACTGACTGAATGACTGAGTGACTGACAGACAACGTACAGCCGTAACTACTGGGCGTACAGAGCTAAAATTTGAAACATACATTTTGTAGGGGTGCACTAAGGAAGGAATTCCCGAAATTCCCACGGGAACGGTAATTATTAGACTTTTTAGTTAGTATGAAAAATCTTATTCCTTGAGTGCACGGATATGATACTTGGCATAAAAGTTCTTCAAAAAGAGACTGGTTGTGTTATGAAAGGAATTCCCAAAATTCCCACGGGAACGGGAAATATATGATGTTTTAGTTTGTATGATAAAATCTTATTCTTTGAGTGCACGCATGTGATACTTGGTATAAAGGTTCCTCAATAAGTGTCTGTTTGTATAATGGAAGGAATTCCCGGAATTCCCATGGGAACGGAAAATAGGACTTTTCTAGGATCTAGTTCAAAAAATATTCTATATTCAACCTATTTATTATGTAATATAATGATTATCGCATTCACTATTATTTGACTATTATTGAAAAACGTAATATAGAAATGTTCGTATTACTGAACATAACATTTCTGCCGTTTACCTATTATGTATACCTAATATGAATATATTAGTCACACCTCTACTCTGAAGGGGTTCGATTTTGCTTTTCTGCCCTAGATAAACCTGTTAAGAATAGTTCGCAAAAATAGTGTAAATATTTATGGATGTTTCTGAAACTTTTACACAAACACTGTATGTTGCAGAAGTTTCCTATAAAGGCAAGAGATGGCACTGGGAGTCTATTAAATCGCGCAAGTACTTTTCGATATAAATACCATATTATGTAAAATAAAAGTTTATTTGTCAGTTCTAAATACAGCACATAGATCTCATCTAAATGTGTTTGTTTTAATATACGGTCGGTAACGGAATCTTAGTGGACACTTTACCATGGTAAAAATTTTGCTGCTTTTCTCATACATTGAAATCTAGAATGAATGGACTAATTAATTCTCTATATTTCTAGAGGTGCGAAGTGTTGATTAATATATTGATTGAAATGATTAAATTAAATAATTGAAATAAAAAACAATCATTAATTAGGTAGGCGAGGGTGAGGGAAGCACGTGCCAACATTTTCTTGTCATAAACATGAAACTTTCCCTGAACATTCTTGTATGTTTTGTGTTTCTGCCTGAGTACCAAGAACCTGGATGCTCCAATATGATACATAGGTATGTTGAGGTCGGAACTATTTGTTCATACAGGTAAATGTTTTGTTTTGTTAATACTCAAGAATCTAACTCAAAGCATGGTGCTCTGGCAGAAACACAGTATATATAAGAATGTTCAGGGAAAGTTTTATGTATATGACAAGAAAATGTTAGCACGTGATTCCCTCACCAGTACGCTCGCCTATCTAATTAATTATTGCTTTTTTATTTCAATCGTTTTAATAAATTTAATTGTACGAGATCTTGTACACATATTGATCGACTTTTTTTACTCGTGGTAGTATAAAAACACTTTTTGTGTTCTGGATAAAAGGGCTGTGTCATATCTTACATCGAAGCTTACCACCTAATCGCTCAGGGTCAATTAGGCACCGCTTGAAATTCCAAGCTCCATTGAAAGTTACACAAAATAACTTCTTTACACTACAAAATTGCCTGCTGCATGCATATCTGGATTCACCCAAAGAGAATAAGACCTCAAATACTGCAGTTTAATGTATTATATCTACAGAAATTGTCTGCAAAAATGAAACATCCGTCTTGACATTCAAATCTTCAAATTCAAAATTAGTCTCGTGAATTAGACCATTATTTTGAATACAAATCCTTATGAAGAAAAAGTAGTGTGACACGCAGTTAAGTATTTATAGCTCCATGTCAAAACCAACACAGAATTAAAATATGATGAACACAGTTTTGCGAAAACTAAAACGAATTCACAAGACAGTCCTAAAGCCGCAATACCTACGCATTATCCCGAAGATGTGAAACTATGTAAAAATTTTGGAATGTCAAGGGCAAAGACAAGGGTGGTGACTAGTCAAAGATAAACACAATCTCATACAAGTAACAACAGATAACGAATAGTTATTGTGAAAAGTTAAAAAATATCATTGTTGAGTTTATTATCGTTATTCAAAATTCAAAAAGTTTTATTCATCATAAGGCCATCGAGTGGCCGCTTAATGACGTCACAATTTTGTTCTTGGGCTTTAAAAAGGTGTTGATAGTTATTGAATAAGATATTACAGTAGAACAAGAGACAAAAAAAGCCGGCGGAAAAAAACTCTTGGCACTCTTTCTCAGTCAGAAATATACAAATTAATGCAAAATATAGGTACAGTACAAAGTGACCATGACACGTAAAAAAACAAATACAAGACAGCTAATTGTGAGAACCAATGTCATGCCACAACCAAATTGCTTACATAGTAGGTGCATTGAGTTATGGATGCACAACACAAACATGACAAACTGGGACCAGAGTATTTTAGCAATTATGGAATAATATAGTCATAGTGTCATCAGCAAAAACGTCCTGGCGCCACTAGCAGCACCCGTTCACGAGTATAGCGCAAGCACCAGCCATCACCCTCCTTAACCATTATTTAGGAAAGAGGGTGACCCGACACCCGAAGCTACTTGACAAGAAAATAAGTGAGTGGATCAGTCACCAGTATACCATATATCATACTGCACAGCCATGCCGTAAACGAAATTAAGAAGTATTTAGATACTTTTAGAAATATCCTGTAGCGTGCTTAATCCCATGCCTTTTTATCAAAAAGGCACTTATTTTACTTTTAAAATAAGCTTTTTGAGACAGAGTGTCTTTAATGTTTAATTTAAATTTATTGAATGCCAGTGATTGAATTAACCTTCGGAATTTTGTTACACAACTTATAACATAATGAAGAGATAATACTTAAGGGAATTGTATGTTTGGTGATGTAGTTTATAAGTAACAGTAACATAAATTTGTTATCCTTACGGTTCGGCCAAAAAACAAGTTCAAAGTTTAGATCAAAATGTCTAAGTGTCAACCCTACAAACAGCTTTCGATGAAACCTATTCGATAACAGATGGCGTAAAAGTAAAGTGATGGGTAACTAAGACTAAGATACTACAAAGTTCAGCCAGTGCGGGAAAGGTTAATATAAGGTCACTGACTGCGGCACAAGTCTTGTTTTAGCTTATTAAGTTGACTAGGGTTGTCAAAATATTGTGTTGTAAAATAATTAAATAAATTTGTATGAAAGCTTATACCAGCACTGACCATGTTAATTCTTTAACTGTATATTCTACGTATGGTATAGAAGCTAACCCTTAAGTTTTATATCTCCATTTTATTACACGTTGTTTATACATATTGATATTCCAATAAATGATTTGCTGCTTTAAGCCAGCCTTAATTTGGGAAACGCTAACTTATGGTTGTTCCTAGTCCTTACACAGTAATTTTTATCATGATTATCTTTCCTAGTTTTAAATTTATTACTATTCTTATAAATATACATAATGCTTTCATAAATATATTGTGATGCAAGGGTCAAGATACCAATTTTTTTAAACTTTTCTTTTAGAGATTCTATATTTCCAAGTTTATACATTCCACGAATAGCCCTTTTCTGCAGTGTAAATATCGTAACAATATCTGCAGCATTGCCCCAAAGTAGGACGTTATACTGCGAAAATAACTAAAATATACCAGCTTCGCCATATTAACATCAGTCAACGAGCGAATTATCACATTAATACCACTGAAATTTTCGTAACAAAGTAGTTGTATTGCCCCTAATCGTAGTTATAGGGCTGTGTTAGATACTGCTAATACTCAGTTAATATATTCAGAGAAAGTCGAAATCTCGGGTATACCCTGGAAATTAAGTGTTAAGAATATCTTTCATCAAGTAGCAAGAAATAGAACTATTAAGGTAAGTTATCTCCGTGATTAATTAAACAAACGCATGAATGTGTAAGTTCAACATAGAATAACTTTAGCTCTCTCGGATAAGAACCTTGATTTCATATAATTTTGTAGGAGTTTGCTCATATTGTGCTGAAACATAATATGCTTTTATGCGGGTGTTAGTAGTGTACCAATGAAACATTGCTTTTTTGGGGTTTATTATTAAAATTTTAGTATCTAAGACATAATAGTTCTAAAAATAATATCATTTAATCATTTTTGAAATTTACTTAATGACAACATAATTGTTTGAACTTGTATAAATTAGTACTGGTATTTTTATTATTTAAGAGAGTTATTTAGTTAGAACGTATTTCATAGGTTTTCAAGCATTATTATTGCCGTAATAGAAAGTAAAGATCCTAATGTGTGCCAAAACTAAAAATCAAAAGTTGCAATCTGATGAAAGGATCGTGTTCAAAAAAAGTGCCTAGAGCAAATATATTTTGAAATTCCGCTTCGAAGCTTGTGTATAAAGTTTTTGAATTTGAATTAGTTTATTGGAAATTTGTTTTATAAAAGGTTAAAAGGTGAAACAATGTGAGGGTAATAAAGTTATAACTAAGGTTAATCAATATTGGCCTTCGTTTCCAAGAAATGTTTGTGGTCAGTACTAGTGGTTCCGAGAATTGTTTTGTTACAAGCTCAAGTGGCTTTTATGTCCGGGCCACTGCCTGTGAATTTGCATTATTATTTATTGTCATAATAATGTCAAAAAGTGAAACAGGACCTTCTAAGGCTCTGCTGTCCATCTATAAACGTTCTGTATCTCATGAGTCGTGATAGTTACGGCAGTTGAATTAATGTCCATCTTCCCGCAATAACAACAAATAAGAAAATGTGGAAAACAATTAATTTTGAAGGTATTTTCAGTCACTCGTGACCACGGGGTCTGCAAAGACACCGAAACGTCTATTCAAAATTTAAAATGTAAATATACGCGATAAATCCGGTTAAAAAGTGTTTTATTTAATAGTATGAATCGCGAAAACTTAAGACAATATTAGGTATTTTCAGTTTTCTATCGTCGTCATTAGATTGTGTTGTTTGTATATTAAAGCACGAAAGTGCTTATCTGATTGCTGTGTGATATAATGGAATGCTGGACTGAAACAAAAAATGTACCAGTGGTTTCTCTTTCCGAGCATACTGTAAAAGTCAGTTAAGAGGCAGAGGTTTTATTGGCATTTTGTGGGCGATAGTCTGACCAACTGTCACTGCAGTTTCTATACATCATTATGATACCTTCACAGTTAAACGTGAATTCAGATGGTCTTATAACCTCTGGGGTTCTGCCTACCTCGTAAGGGATACAAGCGTGAAGTTATGCATTTATGTATAAAAATGCCGTATTTTAACTATCGTTGATTGATCTAAAAACAATTAACAAATTATGAATGTTTCAAACTGTTTCTTACCAATGAACCGCTCTGCATATAAACAAATGTAAAAAAATATCACACTATGTCACAACGCTCAAAGTTTGTACCGTACCTTTTATGAACACAACTTTTTCAACACAATAAAGTAGGAAAAAAGTTGTAAAACATATTAAGTGAGCGAAAACTATGCAAATGTTGGGTTCCAATGGCTAGCAGCGAGAGTCGGGTGTCACGGCACGTCAAGCGGACACGGATTCCTACTTTAGGAGCTGCGGATGATATTTCTGAGTATAGCAATATTTTAAGAATTTGTAAAGCTGCTGAACATGGACTGAAAAAGTTCGAATTAGTAAAAATAAATAAAGACATTTTAGAAATCTTAGGAAAAGACATTTTTCTGGTGTAGAAATAAGTAAAAATAAAAAGAAGCACTTTTTATCCGGGTCTATCGCGTATAATTACAATTGAAATTTAACTCGACGTTTCGGTGTCTTTGCAGACCCCGTCGTGACAAATTATACGCGATAAATCTGGTTAAAAAGTGTTTCATTTAATAGTATGAATCGCGAAAACTTAAGACAATTTTATAAGAATACATAGTACGGGTACTTTTAACTAGGCCCTTTTTAAGTACCTATGTCGTCAATTTGATCGGCATACGTTCGCCTAGGTTGGCCCCTTCCAACATGACCATCCAATCGTGCTCTGTACACCTCTTTTCAAACTAGATTTACGACCAAATTGGCGAAATAGTTAAAAAGGGCCTAGTTAAAAGTATCCCTAACCGGAGACCATGTATGAAACGATTAATGAACGTGAAAGAAGCGAAAGAGACGCATGTCTAGATCGGAGCAGTTGGCGTTCCTTAGTCTCTGCCTACCCCAAAGGGAGACAGGCGTGATGTTATGTATGTATGTATGTACATAGTACAATGAATCCCTATTTTTACGGAATGGGATAAGTTGATGGTAAACAATTTTTTAACATATATCATTTAGCCTAAGATAAGCCTAACATACAGCTTCTATAATTAAGTTACCTTGCTAATTCCGCGACTCGTACTTGCACTAGTGATGCGGGATTTTTGTGCGTTGGTTCACCGCCCTCCCTCCCTCAAGCAAGAAGCAAGCAATGCAATGAACACACACTTGGAATACTGTAGCCCACACTACAAGCTACCACCACAAGTTGTCATAGATTTCCGCAAAGTAACGCCTGATTCAATCAACTAATATACAGCATAAAATAGGGCCAAGATAAGTTGATAGAGATTTGATTTGAGATGGAGAGATGTTCTGTCTATGCATCGTCAAACCGTTGTAATTTATTTATTACATACATACATATCTTCACACCGTTATCCATCATGAGGCAGGCAGAACAGCTTTGGCTTTAAAACCATCCGATGACATGTATGACAAAGGAAACTGAGTAAGCCTGGGCCACAGGGTTAACAGGTTGACTTTGGTCTAAAAAATAGCTTATTTTATCTTTATTCAAAATACATAAAACCCCTGAAAATGTAGTGAGGAGGAAACAAGTTAATTCAAGATATGGAAATCGCTGTCATGGGTTTTTAATATGGATGAATAACTAATAATATAATTGAAAATACGCTGAGTAAAATTGAAGAAATATTAAATGAGAATAATTATAAGGTTAAATGAATGTAAACTAACCGCGTTAGTTTTATTTTAAATAATTATTTTGTAATTAAAATAGGCGAAATTCTTTATTAGGTTTGGCAATGAAGAACGAAACTATGGTAATTGACTCGTTCAGTAAGTCAATCGATCTATTTGTTCACTCGTTTGTTTGGTTTCTTTCCTTGCGCTTGAGTATTTTCATGGTTTTTTCTATTTTTAACGACTTCATACAATTACTACAACTTGGTTGACATGATGTGAGAGCCAGGGGGAGTTTACTAATTTATTAGCCAATGCTGTCGATGGCAGCCGGAGCCAAAGTGGGACAAATCTATACGTATGAATGAGAAAGCTTTAAAGTACTTTGCTTTGACGTAAGTCTATATGTCAATCTTCTCAAAAGTGACAATAAAAGACATCCATCGCCAACGACTGACTGACGCCATTTGTAAAAACGGTTCATTGCGTTAACTGCGTAATTTCAGCAACCCATTTTTAATTTGAAAACCTGTAAAATTTTTGATTTGAAAATCTGTAAGCTGTGTGTTTTTACGGAAGTGCTATTGGTTCAGTGCGAAATTGACATTTAATCCTAGTTTTACAATTTAAGATATCCGTCTGCCGTTTAAATTGGCCAATATTTTTTTTGACAAAAAGTATCATTTTGTATAGATAGACGCTAGGTAATGGGAGTATATTTAGTTTTTTAAATAATGTTTTGCAACTATCTCTATAATTCGCACCACATAAAGCTCTAATGCATTTTTTTCTATAAAAATGCTCTGTGGGCCTCTGTAGAGTTCCATAAAAAGACACTGCAAAGACACCGAAACGTCGAGTCAAAATTTAAAATGTAAATATACGCGATAAATCTGGTTAAAAAGTGTTTTATTTAATAATAATTATACACTTAGTTCCTATCTTAGAGTAGTAGACTGCATAGATTACTACTGTGTAAAGTGGATCTATTAATACACTGAAAAGTTGCGGATGGCATTAACTGAAGCGCTAGTGAGCTGTATGTATGCATTTACGAAGTATGAAGTAATCGTTCTTCTCTCGTAAGAGAGTATATTGTTCCATGTGTGAGAGATTTTAATAAAATAAATAGATAGCCCTAAGAAAAGTGAAAGTTGTTAGTATCAATTTATTAGTTTGAATATTTATTTAAAACTATAACTAATAACTAAGTAAGTATAGGTAATATCTTATAATGTCCTATTTTATCTAGTATGCTATCTAAGTAAAATGTGCTACTATTTATTTTTAATTATAAACTCTCTAAATAACAATAAGAAAAAGAATAGCTTTCGGAAGTGATTCTAAGCTCACTTAACTTCTGTATATACCTATAGACTAAATTATGGATATCTCAATTCCTCAACACTGGTTTATCTTGAAAATTTCGGTGATGAAACATGATTATATTTTAAATAAAAAAAGGAAATGTCAAGTTGTTAACACCGTGGCCCAGCAATGTATGGAGCAGGTTCTGTCTCCTTTGGAGTTATTATGATAATGGAGAGAAATTGCAGATGTCAGACCGTTGCTTACAAAAACGATTATAACTAATATAAACTATTAGGTTATTTTATATCGTTCCCATGCCACAAAATCATGGAAAAAATGAGTTTCAGTGAACTCATAGAAATACGAGATATTAAATTTTTAAATGGCTGTCAATCAGAGGGGTGCGGGTTGCAAGCCCCATTTGCATAGTATTTTGTACATAAAATTTGACGTACTATACGTGGGTGAAGTATCGGAAATCAAAACCCTAAGACACTGTATATGTATGAAAGGTAACTGTCAAAAAGTGCTAAATAAATAAACAATATTTTTTTGGCATCAGCTCCTAGTAGTGTATCTGTTAATCGTTGAATATGCAGGTTCGTGGGCGTGCACCAAACTCTTGTAAGCCTTTGTTAGGCTCTATATTGGATTCTCTGTATACCGGACACTTTGATACGTTCGTGGACATACTATAGTTATATACATATTAATGTTATACAACAGGTATGTATTCAATATCACCTATCAAAGGAATTTATATTACAGAGCCACCTTTTGAAGTAACATTGCATTCAAATTTAATTATATTTGATGATACTTATGAACTCTAAGAAAATTAAATGAAAATCGAGTCCATAATATTAGAGATTGAGACAATAAATTTAAACCAATACAAAGAGCGCTTTAAATGTGATAGAAAATTAAGAAAAGAGGTTTATCATTTGAAGAAGTGAATCAAGATTTTATTTTATTCAGAATATTTTTATATTCTGAATATTTTTATACAGATTATTATACAGATAAACATTTTTTTTACTTTTTTGTAACTACGAGTAAATTTAAAGCTTTAAATTACCCTACCCACTCTTTTTATTGAGTGAAAATGGTTTGAATGTAAGTGGATCTATTTACAGGGTGACTGAGGTGGACGTGATAGTTTGAGATCATAGAAAAAGAGAAAAAAAAAAATAGTTATTTACTGAGTAAACTTGACCGAAAGTTACAGAATTCATTACGCAACGCATGGTAACATAAGCGTAATACAATAGATATTTAGCGGGTGGTGTTGCGTTGACTGAGGCAGCGCGTCGGGAAAAGTAAACTAATGTCTGTTTATTTATAGGGAATTCTGGTGAAAAATTAAGGACCTATTTTTGTTACATAATCATGATCAAAATCGACTACAGAGTGCTCTCCTTTAATATCTATCATTTGTCTCGAGTCACGCTGTATATCACAAGATAAGGAAAGATCTGTTTCTTCATCTTCATTTCGAAAACCAACGCTATTCATGTATTGAAACTACTTTTGTGTGTGTTACTGTTTTGGGAAACAAATATTCTATCTATTTATCTATTTTACGGCAATCGTTTACAGCAAATTAGTCCGCTGTTAGTAATTTATGTTTTTATAAACATTGAACAATATTTTGAACCATAACAACAACACTGATGCCCGTAGAAATCAGCTAAAGTCATTAATTTCAAGTGTATTAAACGAGCGTAGACAAAAGGAATTTTCTGACAGCTCATAAAGATTAGTTCAAAATACATCTATAGATGGCACTTTTAAAAAGCCGAAGGCGTTAAGTCTGTATACTATAATGTAGGTAAGTGGTATCTATCATCTATTTATAAGTTCAATTTCTGATACAGACGTCAATTAATTTATTTTACTTATAAAAACGCAGCGTGGAATAAATGGCTATATAACAGACAAGACTTCGCCTTTTTTAAAGCGCCATCAAAGCGGCTTCGATAAGCCTTTTGTACTATTTTTGAACCGTTTTGTGTTTTTAATGAGCTGTCAGAAAATCTCTCATTGGGGAAAAATAAGTGTACCTTATTGCACTTAGCTTGTCGAGAAATCTTTAAATCGACTCGACTCGATTTCTAACAGTTTTTATTCCCCACAATATGAAAACCATAAATATCCTTAACCTTTTGTTATATTTTTATTCATAAGAGAAATGTATGATTAGGTGTAAGTTTTCCGAATAATTTAAAATAAAATAAAATAAAATAAAATCTGTTGACTGGCAAAAATCTTAATAAACCAAGCTTCAATAATTCCCTGTGCAAGTTACTGAGTTTTTGACGTTGACAAAAATGACAAATCTTTGACATTGCTCGCTGTAATGATTTTGTTATAACAAATCAAAAAGTAAAAAACAAACAGAAAATGGCATAAATAAATGTAAAATTATGCATTAAATGCAACCATGTTCTTGATCAAGATGAAATAACCAGCGTTACTTCTCTGTGCAATAATTGCCCGCCATTACTCCACTAACATAAGTATCTATGAAATTTCGCAACCATGTAATTTTTTAACTTGACTAATATCGAATAAACAATATAAATATTATAACATACAGAACAGTGAAAAGAATAGAGTGAAACAATGCCTTATCCTTTGAAAATCATGGTCCCGGTTAAACCACAGTCTCTATCAAAACCACAGAAAAGAATCTATGAACACGATTCTGACCCCAACTTGATAAAAAACTCGAAACGAAAATGTTTTTCCACCAGCAGAATATATGCAAATAGTAATAGAGAAATTAATTCAAAATTAGATGAAATAATTCTATATATTTCCGAAGTTGAGGAACAATATGAAACCTTGAATAACAAGCATAATACTCTAAGTAATGAGTTTAAAAATTTACAAAAAGAATTAAACTTGAACAAGAGGTACATTCAAAGGTTAGAAACAAAAGTAGGAATTTGTCCTGCTAAAAAAGTTGGGATTGTAAAAAAAGAAGATAGCGTTAAAAAAGAAGAAAGCGCTAAAAAGAAACCATGGTGGAAGAAACCTTCAAAATAAAAGATTTCTGAGAAAAAAGGGGAGCAGAAATATGTGGATTTAGCAATAATCGCAATGACAAATACCCTAATAGCAATAAAATATCTTGACTTCTGCTTTTGCCTATTTTTTTTTTGTAATAATCTGTTCAACACAAAAAATAGTTAATTTTATTATAGAACAATAAAGTTAAAATCTCAAGATATCCAGTCTGTTATTTGATATCGACAAACAACGCAGACGGGCGCTTTTCTTGATTTTATTATTAGCACCAGTGTAGAGGTGATAGTGTTGATGATCACTCCAGCCGATTTTGGCATGGTGACCACTTTGACTTCAGGATGGTACCTTCTTTTTTTGTCTGGAGGAAAACGTGCAATGACGTCCCCGACCGCCCAAGGGGCAGCAGCGGGGTATGTGGGGATGACCCGGCAGAGGGCCGGACCGAACCACTAAAAACCTCCAGGTGTACCTCATCCGCCATAAGTAGAGCCCACGGTACCGCCAATGGCATTACCCGCGGGATCCGGCGGGTTGCGCCCAGCCTGAGCCGAGCGCCCTCCAACATCGTAAATGGTCCAGTACTTCAAGATGGTACCACAGAATAAGTAATAGTACCGGTACAGAAGAATTACTCCGCAAGAAGATCTAAATAAATTCGAGTCTTGCTACGACGCGATACGGTGGAATTCAGCTCGCACAGCATTACATACCTGCAAATTTATATACCTAGAAGTTTTGTCTCTTTCTATCGCATGCCCTTATCTTTTCTTACGCTGTTAGGGTTGCTGCCTAGTGAAGAATAATTCACCGATGTAGGTATTACCGATGTAGGTATTACTGTTATTCTACCTTTGTAGAAAATATTATTTTAACTTACCTAAAGTACAAAATGAAAAAAAAGTTACGACGAATAATTGGTACCTAATACTACCTATGTTTTGTTTACTAAATTTAACATAATCAAATCTAAACATAATCTAATTGAATTTGTTTCTTTTTATGTCCATTTTTAAATACTATTTGCGACCTCGATCATAGAATTACTGTGAGTGCTATTAGGTAGGTAGGTATCTACAACGTCCCGACGACGGGCGCGCGCGTGACACACGACCCATTCGAAATACGCCGGCGGAGCGCTTCGCTGTAGGTAAATAACGAATGTACCGTGCGGAGTGAGCCAGGCCTGATGGTACCTAGTGCGTTCGTACGCTTGAAAATGGTTGAGTAGCCAATTCTCGCTGTAAACTACCGCAGCACACTTAGTGCATGTACCTAATCATACATTGGCAGCAAGCGAGTGGGAAATAATTTTTACTGTGTTTAGTGTCCAGGTCAACTTTTCGTTGCTCCGCGAAATCGCTGTCGCACTTTTGTACCAGCCTGCGCCACTCGGGACGAAGGCCCAGTGTAAGTGTTAACTTTTATGATAAGGTATGTCATAAAGTCCGCACAGCGTCGTAACCGTCTTTGCAGTTGAATTATTTTTAAATACTTTTGCCAACTTTGTTGAAAAAACCGTGATAATTCGGTTCATAGGTAATTAATCTTAATATTTGATAGCTCATCGAAGGCTCTGAAAACTCTTATCCTCTTACAAATCGGTTTATTTGTCAAATTTGTTCCGTATTGTCGAATATTACGCCAAACATACAAACAGTTGCTTCCTTTACAAGATAAAGAGCTCAAAAAAAGTGTGTACCTATATTTATCTTTTGTTTTTACTTTACTAGTTTCAGAATAGACGTAATTTATAGAATACTAGCTTTATCCCGCAACTTCGTATGCGCTTAACTACCCTTCTCGTGGAAATTTCAGAAACTATACAACCAGACACCGACAGAAAAAACCTTTATACCAAGTATCACACCCAACACTCAAAGAATAAGTTTTTTTCATAAAAGCTAAAAATCATATATTTCCCGTGACCGTGGGAATTTTGGGAATTTTTTTCGTAGCACAACCAGTCACTCTTTGAAGAACCTTCATGCCAAGTATCACATCCGTACACTCAAAGAATAAGATATTTCATACAAACTAAAAAGTCCAACCCCTTCCCGTGGGAATTTCGGAAATTCCTTCCATAATACAAACAGACACTTATTGAGGAACCTTTATATCAAGTATCACATCCGTGCACTCAAGGGATGGGATTTTTTCATACAAACTAAAACATCATATATTTCCCGTTCCCGTGGGAATTTCGGGAATTCCTTTCATAACACAACCAGACACACATTGAAAAACTTTTACACCAAGTTGCACATCGATGCACTCAAGGAATAAGATTTTTCATACAATCTAAAAAGTCTTATATTTCCCGTTCCCGTGGGAATTTCGGGAATTCCTTCCTTAGTGCACCCCTACATCCCCTAAAGAATGTACGTTCCAAATTTCAGCTCTCTACGCCCAGTAGTTACGGCTGTACGTTATCTGTCAGTCACTCAGTCACTCAGTACCTCAGTCACTCAGTCAGTAACGGAACAGTTTTATATATATTGATATTTTACTGTCCTTATTAAGCATCATGATACTCATATTAGAGACATGAAAGCGCTACTTAAAGCTACTTAAATACTAAAACCAACGACATTTTTCTAAATAGAAAAAAACTACTGCACAGTATCGTAAAGTTCAACCGAATTAAAGAGCAAATCGTAAATTTCCGTAGATGTAGACGTAAGTATTACCTTTGTAGAATCTCGGCTTAAGCTCGGATTATCTCTTCTCCTTTACAGGGAAAGTCTGGACTACTGTGGTACTGAACTAATTTGAATCGTCGATATTATATCCATACCTTTTGATTCTATTGGTTTCTAAAATAAAAACTGAGTTAGACAAGAAAATCGATTTGTTTTAATAGAAAGAGTAGTGTTTTTAACAAGTAAAGTTTGAAAAATAAGTCTCGAATCAAGAGTCCTTCCTAGAGTTTTGGCGTGGAACAAATAAATCACTAAATCTAAGAAATCTTTTCTTTTATAAAAGTGTTAGGTATGGTTTTGAAACTCCATGAAAACCAAACCTTGAATCAACTGTTCATAAAATTTTTTTTTGGTATATCGTGGATCTTATACCCCGTACCCATAGATGCTTTTCTTTAAGTTCCGAACCAGATCTTTGTTAGGTCAATAAGCGTCTGCAAAATATTTAATCCTGGAAAATGAAGACAAATAACTTAAGACAAAAAAATACAATTTTGACTAAGTTAATATTATGACCTATAAAATGTAATTAAATAATTAGCGATAGTTACATACAACTTCTGGTTAGTGAAATTGACCAAAATACAACGTACATCAATATTGACGGTAGAATAAGCTGCACAAAATTTATATTTAAGAACTGTCATACTTACCATATTCTGCGAATAAACTTTTCTATTCTAAATAAGCAGAAACTAAATTACTTACTATCTCTTACATACATACATACATAACTTCACGCCTGTATCCCTTATGGGGTAGGCAGAACACCAGAGGTTATAAAACTATCTGATGTCACGTTTGACAAATTTTGAGGTATTATAATGATGGATAGAGACTATTGCAGTGACAGGGAGTCAGCCTATCGCCCACAAAAAGCCTCCAATAAAACCTCAGTCCCTTAACTGACTTTTACAGTATGCCCGGGAAGAGAAGCAGCTGGCACATTCTAAGTTTTTCTTTCACTCCCAGTCCACTATGGTATACTATCTCTTATTCCAGACAAATTTTAAAATTTACAACTAAGCCAACTTCATCCCAAAGGACACCTACAATGAAACAAAGGTTCTTCAAGACGTCGATCACTAAACAATCAACTCCCAGTGATAATAAACCAATATCACAATATTGACGTTTCGCGCGGGTGCAACCGAAGTTTAATATAGCGCAATATGATTCCTCGGAGGAAACACAACGGTGCTGCATCGCTTATGTCAAATTTTCTAGAGATCTTAAACTGAGATGATAATATGATTTAATGTCAGACTGGCAGCTTTGGAAAGGTATGCTGGGAAATGTATTTGGTTGGTACATTGGTGTAGTTTTAAAACGTACAATGGAAAGTTTACAGTATAATTTGGTAAACGGTGAGGAAATAACAAGGTGAGCTCAGTTATTTAGCTATTTCGAGCCATATCGACGACCACTATGGCGATGGGGTAAACCTGTCTGCCTCAGACGCCAGTGGTTGCGGGTTCGATTCCCGCGCGGAACAAGAAAAAAAATGTTCCATGTCTGGGTGTTTATCTATATGTGTATTTATATTCTAGGTTCCCCCCTAGTTCGCTACATGGTATCCCATATCACAAGCTCTGCTTAGTTTGGGGCCATGTAGTTGGTGTGATTGTGTGGGGATTTTGTTTATTTATTTATTTATATCGTATGGGAAACCGTTGTGAGGGCAATTTGAAGATTTTCTCATACAAGCACAATCCATTTTGTAATTTTTTTACCAGAACTTTTTCTATCGTGAGCTCGGAGTCTGCAAAGATATTGGAATGTCTTCTTCCTCTTATTAAATATGGCAATCAGCCGTTGTTATGAGTCGACAGACTATTTTTGCCAGTATCGCGTGGGGAGGGCGTAGACTTATTGGAATGTCAAACGCGATCGGGCATCAATACAAAATAAAAACTTGATTATTCAAAATGTCAAAAAGCCTATGTGCCGAATCAGGTCTGTTCTTATTTAAACTTTGAATCTTATTACCCTAAACAAATAGAATAGATTTGAGTGATGAAATAATATAAATCAAGCCTTATCAGCACAATATGATGGTTTTCCCACCATATGGTCCGCCGTATGCATCTTTGTGGCCATCTTTGGCAGTGGTTCAAGTCCATAACTCAGTATTATTCCCCTGCATTTACATGGTGGGAACGAGGAGTATGGGTACGCGATATTTCCGTCTATTTAGGAGAAAATAGATAATGATAAATTAAAAAAAAATAGATAAATTCGATCTTGAAATGAAAATACTTACCAAAGTAAATGTACCTAATATAATCACAACAAAAAATCGCTATGCCTTAAAATTAAATAATTTAATACTTAATATTGAAAAAATATATGCATTAAATTACGTATTTTTAGTTAAGATAAATAAATTAAATGGTTTTGGTACCTTTCCGCGTTCAATCAATCAGTTCAGCACCTTTCCGCGTTTGATTTGAAAGAACTTCTAACCTACAGCTTTTTTAGCAGATTTTTGTGTCGTGGCTTGGTCAAAGCAAATTGAGATTCAATAAAATGAATAGTTTTCTATTCAAGGATTTTCTTTGCGATAGTTTTTAAATAAAATTTGATTTCTTAAATTATTGTATAAAATATTTGGTTTTTATACTTTCACTTTAGTTTTAATATTTCTGGTAAATGAAATTACAATATATTATATTCGTCAGGTATTAATCATTAAAATCCCCAGAAAATCACACCGTAAAAATGGCCTGAAACTATGAAAATTTTGTGATATGGGATACCATGTAGCGAACTAGAGGGAACCTTGACTATAAATATGTAGTTACATATTAAAGTCTTTGTAATATTGTATCGCGTACATTTTTTTACAATTAATCATAACTACCATCTGTTTTTCAGTCTACGAGCGCAACATTCAGAATTCAAAGACAGACATAGACTTTTTTCATACGATTAAATGAAATCCACTTAGAAAATGATTATCTAATATATAAAATTCTCGTGTCACAGTTTTCGTGTCCATACTCCTCCGAAACGGCTTGACCGATTTTGATGAAATTTTTTGTGCTTATCCGGTATCTTGCTTATCGGTGCTTTGGCGTTGGGGTAAACCTATCTGCCTCAGACGCCAGTGGTTGCGGGTTCGATCCCCGCACGGAACAAGAAAAAAAAAAATGTTCCGTGTCTGGGTGTTTATCTATTTATGTATTTATATTCTAGGTTCCCCCCTAGTTCGCTACATGGTATCCCATAATACAAGCTATGCTTACTTTGGGGCCATGTAGTTGGTGTGATTGTCTGGGGATTTTATTTATTATTATTTATTTTATCTATGAAAATCGGCCAACGTCTATTTTTTTTTTATTTATATCGCAAAACAACGTTTGCCGGGTCAGCTAGTCTTATATATAAAATTCTCGTGTCACAGTTTTCGTTGCCATACTCCTCCGAAACGGCTTGACCGATTTTGATGAAATTTTTTGTGCTTGTCCGGTGTCTATGGGAATCGGCCAACATCTATTTTTATTTTATTTATATGGCAAAACAACGTTTGCCGGGTCAGCTAGTATTTTATAAAATGAACTTTGAAAACTTAAGAAAATATTATATGGTATTCGTAAGAAAATGCAGTTTGCATAAATACTGACACTTTTCATTGCAGCGTAATTAAGTTCAGAAAAATGGTGCCAGCAAAGATAGTAAAACAAGAAGTTTTGTTTTAGAATTATACCTCCTTTGTAGAGTCGATCCAAGGAGGTTGTAAAACAAACTCTTTTTAATTTTCTTTCGTCATTTTTAGTGACTTCATTTGTTTCGTGTTTCATTTTTATACCTATGAAACTGGATTATAAAATTTGTCTTTAGTATGATTGAAGGGATTAGGAATTAAAACTACTCGTAGAGGTTACTTAGGGCATTCACCTCTAAGTATAAATTCTTAAGTACGATAAATGGGGTGATCTAAGAAAATAAATAGCTTTGTGTTGAATTATGTTTGTTGCTCAAATATTAATTAGTCATTTGCATAATGGATGTAAATTAAACGAGTATATTTTAATAAGAACTACCCCTGTAAAATTTCTACAGAGCGTTTATAGGATAGGTATGAACGACTGTGATGCAAAGGGAAAACTATAAATATAATAACTATGTTTCACTCGGGACCCGCTCGTTCAACTACATCGCCATCATCGTTTATAATAATAATAATTTATTTATTACCTTAACATAACAGAAAACATAAAAACATAACAAAATTTATTTGGCTATAACTAGTATTTGAAGGCTGTAGCCTACACTACCTGTACTATAGGACTCCAGGCCTCCACAGATGCTGTTGGGATTAACCTATGTTTTAGTAAAATAAGTTATAACGTTTTTGTACTGTGCATTTTCAGGAAGTTTTTCGAAAATAAGTACTACTCATGCGTTGTTTGCTAGGTTGATTTTATCTTGGTCTGCTTCGAAGTCGCAGCTTACTCATTGAACTCAGACCATTTGCCCTACCCACAAAGCCTGATGAATCCACAACTAGGCTATAAAACAATTTATTCTCGAAAAACGAGATGAGAAACACAGTCAATATTACCTACAAATTTTCAACCTACTTCCAAAAAAGGATGAGGTTCTCAATTCGTCTGTATGATTTTTTTTGTGTCGTTTTTACACGATATTTCGGACAATCATGAATCGATCGAGGATTTTTTAATGCTCTGCATTTGTTGATTATTAAGTGTCAAATTTCTTTCCAATGTCAGCTTTTTTTAGGGTAAATTTCCTAATGTGAAGTATTCATTACCGTCATCTGTAACTGCGGGGGAAAAACTAGTACGTAGTTGACTCCGTACATCGGCAAGTTCTAGTGCCAATAATAAAATCGCGTCGACAATGCAATAGAAGTAGCAATATGTAAGATGAAGGTACCTTTACAGATAGTCAAGCTTTACAAAACGATGATCAGTAACATATGTATAACCAATTAGTCTGTCATAGTCGACTAAAAGTAGCTCTTATAACCCCAAAAAGTATGATTGTGATTTACCTTGGATCCGTCAAAGTTTATCTTGTTACCAGTCATCTTCAAATACAGCCTGTGACTATATATTTTGGCTGTTAGTTACAACAAGCTAATTACTCACTGGTCGGTCACTAACTGTAACCAAATCGTCACTTATCTACGGTCTACGGATTACGAGATTGTTATAATATAAAATACTAGCTGTTTCGCGCGGTTTTACCCGCGCCATTTCAAATCCCGTAAAAATATCGAGATAAAAAGAAGCCTATTTGCTATTCCAGACTGCAAACTATCACTATGCCAAATTTCATCCAAATCAATTTAGTCGTTTTGCCGTAATAGAGGAACAAACATCCAGACATGCATACATCCATCCATCCAAACTTTCACATTTATAATATACAAATTTTTAGTATGCTTTTATTCGATAGATGTCGCTGTACGTCGATTGAATCGCGCAAAAGAGTAATAAATGACTTAGCCATATTTATTTAGTAGACTACTTTTACTCATCCTCACTTTCTCAATTATCATATTAGCAGGATTAAGAATTATTTATTCTTATTCATGAAACTTCTAAGATGTATCATCTGTAATCGAACAGTTCAGTACATGAAATATGATATAAGTTCCATCTGTGCACCATTTACAGATATACACAACTTTTTAAAATAAATGACAGCCAAATGTATGGTTTACCAATACCAGTAGGCAAAAAGAAGTAAAAGTGAACAATAATAAATTGATGATTTGTTACAGCAAAGTGACAAGAAGTGAATAATCAGTAAATACCCGATGCACATAAGATATCAATGTTACTTAACTTACTGGGAAAGTAAAAGCAGTGGAGTATCTTCTTCCCTAGTTCCTTCTGAGAACAGTGAACTACATTGATTGGAAACGATTTAATTATTTACTTCTTGGTTACCCCGTAGAAAAGTACATTATTCCAACTTTATTTATAATTAAAACACAGTGTCACAACAACTGCAGCGCTAAAATTGAGTGTCAATTCAGTGATTTATGGCATTTAGTGCTCTCAACAATTCCGTTGCCATCAAGTCTCACAAACTTCTTAGTATCGCAAAATTTTCATACTTACCAGTTTCTACAAATCAAAATCAAATCAAATCATATTTATTTGCATGAAAATGTGTACAAAAGCTGGTTGAATATGTTGTGTGGATCAACAATTTCTGCTGATAGTCAGCGTGCAAATGTTAATTATAAACTATAACATTAATTTTCTTATAGGAAATATGTCATAAAAATATAAAATGTCAAAGATAAAATATAAAACTACTACAGAGAATTCAAAAAATATTCTGCAAAATAGTATACATTATATATAACATTTATTACAATACAAGCTAGAATTATACATGATCAATCTAATAGGTACGTGATATTTTGTTACACAAATCGTCACAGTATTTTTAATACGACTAGCAACAGATGTGATACTGTAAAATACATCTAAATAAACAGTCCTTCATAACAAACAAAGGAAACTTCTCAGTATTTAATAAAAAATACAGAACCAGCAGTTTGAACATTTTATTATTTCAAGAGTACGTGTGTATCCTACTTTTTAATTTTGTTTCCTCGACGAGTAAGTCGAAGGTGCTCAACAGTCACGTCTCATTTTTACTACCGCCTCAGCTGTTCGGCGTCGAAGCCAATTGGAAAAAAACTCCCGATTTAATATTTCATCGGGGCCTCTTCTCATGTCCGCGCTCATTGGGGAATCAATATATTTTAAATTCTAATTCTTCCTCCCTTTTACAACTTCAATCGATTCGGTTGAATATAAAGTTACTCGGTGCGCGTGTTGACTTGAATTTACCGCATGACTATCTACTTATATTGAAATAATCTACTGAATATATAGTAATATTATGAAGCTGAGATGAGAAAGTTGAGATCATTAGTTTGGATGACCTAATCTTTTTAGGCAATTTTTGTAATTTTTTGCGGGCAGTTTTTGGGAAAGTTTATGTACTTAGTCTCAAAGTTATCATCTCATTCCTTCGTAACAAAGAGTTACTCGGTGAGTAAACACGAATTCATATTAAAGTATGATTTAATTTTTGGATTTCGTTTTTCATCTTCATTTGGAAATCTTTTTATACCTTGTTTGATCGCACCAGAGAAGTTCCATATTGTTATTAAGTACTGAAAATAGAAATAAGTTCATCTTGGATTTTGAAATAAACTAATATTATATTTATCTTGGTCTAAGGGTTAAAAATTGGATATGTTTGTGTATTTTTATCTTTATATTTATTTTCTGTGCATATATTAACCCATTAGCCAGTAAACATAAGAAAAGTCGTGTTGAAACGTTATTTGGACTAAGAAACTTGAATTAAACGTTTGACATAACTATTTAACAATAAACACACAGAGAAAATTAAAAAAAAAATACAAATTGAAAACTAATTTATGAAAAAACAACTTTTAATATCTTCGCGTACAAAACGAATATTTTTTCTCATAACCTTACCTATATTTTAAAAGTATTGAAATTCTCAAAAACAAAATTAAATTTGTGCATGAAGCTCCACGTTTCAAGTTCTAATCTTAAAGCTCAACTTCTAAGGATCACTTAGAAACTGTATTCGCTTCGAACACACAACTTGCTCACATTGCTTATCCAAGGTTCTAGCAAAGCAAATACTGCGAATGCTTCTGCTGAATAAATGGTGAAGTTAATATCATGGGTTACTGTTGAGATCTTTCAGGATACGGTTTATGCAATTTGAAAACTAAAAAATTTATTTTAAAGAAAAGTCAATGTCGAATTTTTTTTTATCTTGTAGGTACATTTACATGCATTTGTAAGTAACATGAGATATACATCTAATATATAAAATTCACGTGTCACAGTTTTCGTTGCCATACTCCTCCGAAACGGCTTGACCGATTTTGATGAAATTTTTTGTGCTTATCCGGTATCTATGAGAATCGGCCAACATCTATTTTTTTTTTATTTATTTATAGGCAAAACAACGTTTGCCGGGTCAGCTAGTGATTTATAAATTGAAGCGAATCTATATCTCCACTTCAGAAATTCGATCTGTTGAAATAAAACGGCAAGAAACTCAACAGCAGCAATATTTCAAAACAGTACGTAGGATTGTTTTTACTCAGCAGCCAAATTTAAATATTATTTTCTTTGATACGATACAAACGTGCCTGCATGTTTATTTAAGTACCGCTCAGTACAAAAAATTAAAGAAATATGGTAACACATTTTTTTTTACAACTAGTCGCTGTTGATGAACATAGCTACTACGACGCGGCATTTCATTGATAGTACCACATGAGTAGATTATCTACTCATGTGATAGTACTACAACGTAGTACTACAAGATGTTTTGCAGTAGTGCGTAGTCGTCTTTATTGTATTTATTCATAATTTAGAGCGACCATACTTTGCTGAATATGAAAGCAAATATAAATTAATTTCCTTTAAAAAAAATACATACCTTTTTTAAAAATCGTTTCTATGAATTGTACTGATGGTGTTAAAAAAAAATTGCCGGTGACTAAAAGGCAACCTTGTATAATCAAGGCCTTTAATTGTCCATATATTCAGAGGTAGGAGCCTTTTTTTACAGAACCTTTGTTTTCTATCAATATTAAATCTTGAATATTTGTATTATGAAAGTGCATGTAAATTGACTCAAAAACGGCTGAGTGGAGATTACTGTTACACCGCCTAGTTAATACCAAATTCAAATTTCTTTATTGCGTATCACTGTACAGAAAGGATTTTGAAATTATTTGTGGTTCTAGTGACGCCCTGAAGGGCATTACATAATGCAGATGCCTCTCATGCAATACATTTTTCTTAACCTAAGTTTATCTAAATAGTTATAACACTTAATGCTAGTTTTAGTTGGTATGTATATAAGTACAATATACGTTTATATTTCTTTATTAAATAGGTACAGTATGTGTTTATTAATTTTAATTGAGTTCTATATTTATCTTGTCTAATGTGCCATCTAGGTATTCCTTAACTGTATAGTAACATTTTCTGATAAGCAATTGTTTGAATAATTTTAAAAATTATTTTTCTTTGGTTTTATTTTTCAGGGATTCCGGGAGGTGATTATATTTCCTCGCTTCATTCTTCAGATATAATATATACCATGTAGTATCCCTGGGTACTAGGCAACATTCGCACAATTTTTAGAGTTATAAAATAATTTTTACTCGTCATCCCCATACACCGTTATCCCCGTACACCGTCCTAGCGGCTGCTCATTCCCGTTTTGTGCTCGGTAACGCTCGCACGCGCACTACTGTGATACACGATGCCGAAGAGAAGCGCACAGTCACGTATTGAACGTTATGAACATAAAATAAGGAAGTTAATTGAAAAGGAGAAATGTCGAAAAACAGTTTCACCCTTTGAATCATCCCCCGATTCTAACCATGAAGGTGAGTAAAATATAAGATTTACATAAATTTTACTTGACATACTGGTATATATTCACAAAAGCGTTCAATAGCATTGATTATTTTGTGATGAGATGCTTTGGAATTGACTGCGAGTCAATAACATTGACATTTCTTCATCACATCATTATGGTCTATATTTTACGCATCGGGGTTGACTGCGAGTCTCCAACGATGACGTCAGCAGAAAATACGACAATATCAAATAGATATGTCGTTCATCTGCAATATAAAAACTCAAAAACAATCGTTTCTGAGTTTAACTTACAACTACCGTCATTTTACGTAGCCTAAATAAAAACTTTTATTTTAGGTGATGAACAGCAAGACGCTGAATATACACACGAAATCGAACCGATTTTGGATCCCACGGCTTGCTCGTCCGTGGGCATCGAAGCGTTTCCTGACCCCCTGTTGAACACTGATATACAGAATGACCAACCTGGCCCTAGTAACCAAAACGAGACCGCTAACGAGCTAGACCCTGACATGTTATCCGCTCTCGGTGAGACTATATCAGATACCCCTGAATATGGCGATAATATTCATGACAACTTGTCAAAATTATGGACGCCACTTTTGTCAAAAGGATTGCCAAAAGAAATAAAAGAAAAAAATTTGCGAGATTATTTAGTACCAGATAATTGTAAATTTTTACAGTCACCTAAGTTGAATGCGGAAATATCCGCCGCTATTCCCGATATGGTACGTAACCGCGACAAAATAATAGGGAATATGCATGTGATTTAGAAATGGACAAAAAAAATTATGTGTAATCTTTATTGCTAAAGAAATATACACACATAATTATTTTTACAAATTATCATGTTTCTATTAATAAATTTAATTATTTAAAAGTAGTATTTTTTAAATTCCCTCTCAAATTTTCAAAACACAACGCTATTGGCGGAACGAAACGTGACGTCACCGTTCACTCGGGATGGGTCGTTTGTTTGTATTATTGTTGTTGTTGAAGGTTATTCGCATTGTTTTACCGCTGTTTATGATTAAATTATATGTGTTTTTTGGGAATTATTAACTGAAAGCAGAGACTAATTGTGAAAAAAGACTTGCCACAATGACTGAAAGCGGTTTTGTCAAGGCGCAGTCGGATAATCTGCCTAAAATTGATGTGTTCATGATGATTACGTACTTTGCAAATAATTCTGACTTTACTTCAGCTGAACTAAGAGGAGTAATGCCCGTCTGCACTAAACTTTGACAGCTCCTAAGTTGATGCTTAAGTCTCTAGGACGTGCTTACGAACAAAAATTGCGTTGCACTAAACTTAGGTCAATGCCTAAATGCTTAAGAAATTCTTAACTTTATGTGCCCGATTCCCCATGCCATAACTTTAGGCAAGTCTTTAAGCATGATCGAAAAGTTATGCCAACACAATAGTTAGATTTTTTCATATACATATATTTAATAATTTACCATGTTATCTTTTAGAAAAAACTTCACTACGTAGTTGGTGAAACTTCAAAAATATTAAATAAACCTGAGAAACATAACTTCCCACAATACTTTATTTGTATCATTCTCATTACTTTTCGATCATGTTTTTGATAGAACGTGGATTGAAGATTGAATATTGAAATACCTAAATTTGTACCTACATTCCATTGACCTATACAATAGAACTTAATGCTACATTCCCTCGCTTGAAAAATTCTTCCCTGGTGAAATCGTTGCAAGTTAATTTGTACCTGACTAAAAACATGACTATGATTAATGAGTTGGACGAATTCATAAATTTCTTGGACTTTCTCGAAGATTTAGACGATGAAAACCCACAACGCAGGACACGCATTCTGAGGACAAGAGGAAATCCTCTTGAAATCATGAACGATATCGAATTTTACAAAAGGTATCGTGTGTCAAAGGAAATATTCCTTTTTATACTTCATAAGATTGATGAAAGTCTGGAGTACGAGAGTGACCGGTAAGTAATTACATACTAAATGTTAGTAGGTATTAAGTATTTTATTGTAAACTAACTTTTTCCCGCAACTTTTTGTAACCTTCCTGTAGTAATTTCAGTAACTCCTTCCGTAGTACAACAAGACAACCATTGAAAGAATCTTTTTACCAAGTTTCACATCTGTGCAATCGGGGAATAAAATAAAAAACAGAGGCAGAGGCATCTGCATTATGTAATCTAATAAACTTTTCCTATTAAACTTCAAAAATTTTTTAAGTTAAATAAACCGGCAAAAATTACAAAGTGACATGAAGAACCAAGTCATAGATAAAAATCAAAGACAAAATAGACTTTTTCGTTCATTTCGTTCACTTACTTAGGGAACGATCGTTGTAGGAGTCACTTAAGCTAAACAAGTTGGTGCAGAGCAATTCAGCGTAAGTCAATGATTAGGTGTGACTTAGTTTAGGCGTGTCATAACTAAGCTTATGCTAAGTGGAGTTTAGTGCAGACGGGCATAAAAGCTGCAAGGTAAATAAGTTTTAGATAGTCAATAAATTTTCATATTCCTTATTTTTATACTGGGTGAGATGAGTTAATCAAGTAATTATAACCTAAAATATACCTACCGCTAATTTTACTTTTTGTGCCAGATCTGAACGAGAATCTTATGGTGATTCAGCCGTTGGATATGTACAAGTAAAACGAGAGAAAGATATCTGCGTGGTAAAGGCTAAAATAACACCTGAGCACAATGTCCGTCAAAAATGTTACAATGTGATTACTACTTGCAATGAGAGCGAGGGAAATATTCTGTCTGTTCAATGTGAAGATTGTGCTGCACATTTAGGTAAGTAATCACTTATTATTATCAAATTCAGGATAAGAACATGTTACTGTATCAAAATTAAGTATCAGTAATATTCCCTCATACTTATATTATAATGGAGGATGGATGTATGCAAGCATGTTTCTTTTCGGAAAAGAAATATACAATACAAATACGCTTATTGCCAATAGAAACAAAAGGTAACCAACATGAACAGTCAGATGTTGCAATTTGGGCGGTCTTATCACTAGCAAGCGATTTCTTCCAGGCAATCCTTTTTTCATACCTAATATAAAAAAATACTTGACTAAGAAGAGGCTGATGGGCAGTGCACTGTTAACTTATTTATAATTAACCTAAATTAAACTAAATAAAAGATGTACATACATACCTTACTTACATACATCCATCCTCTCAATTTTTCACATTATAATATTATTATATTTTAAGGGAATAATAGTTTTAATACTGATAATTTCATAAATACAATTTAATAATGTAAATGAAATAGTTCCCGCAAGAAACATGATAAACAAGTCTGCAGGCAAAAGGTATTAGACTGTATAACAATACTTTTTTTGTTTTAGGTGGCTGTAAGCATGCCATTGCTTTCTTAGCCTGGCTTCACAGACGCAGTGAGGATCCACCATCTACAAGTGTAGAATGTTATTGGAAAAAGCCTAAGTTATCTTCGGTAGGCACAAGCTTAAAATTCATGAAAGCAAAAGACATGTGTTCATTACCAAAGACAAGAAATGATTCAAGCAGATCACAAAATGTCAGTTTTCTCTCAATGTTTATAGATTACAGTAAAAATGTTGATAATATGGATAATCAACTTATGAAATATTATAAAGTACCAAATCCCTTGGAAAAATTGTCAATTCATTATTTAATAAGTAGCTTGCAAAGTAGACCTACAAATGCTCAAGAATTTATTGAGTTTTGTAAACAAAAGATGGATACAAATTCTTGTGAGGAAGCTGCACTTGCAACAGTTGCTCAAAATGATTGTCCATTGTGGTATGAACTTAGATATGCTCGTATAACTGCTTCAAAAGCTCATGAAGCAGCCCACTGTAAAACATTTCATGGTACATTGACTGAATCTATAATGGGGGCAAGTAAATTAAAAGACACAGAAGCAATGAAAAGAGGTCGGTTTCTCGAAAATGAAGTATTAAAAAAGGTTGAACAACTGAGAAATATTAAAATTAAAAAGTGTGGCTTAAAGCTAAGCTCAGTTTATCCCATTATGGGTGCTTCACCTGATGGGCTAACTGATGATTATGTTATAGAAGTGAAATGCCCTTTATCTGAGAAAGCAATGAGTCAATACATTAAAGAAAACCAAGTCTCTTTCAAATACAAAGCACAGGTACAACTTCAAATGCATTTTTACAGTAGAACTAAAGCTCTGTTCTGTGTTGCATCAAGTGACTTTGAAAGTTCAAAAAATATTAACATCATTGAAGAACAATATGAAAAGGAGTTCTGTGAGGATCTGTTAAAGAAATGCACACTATTTTGGTCCAATGCAATTTTTCCTATTTTGTTTAAATAAAACACATTTATATACAAAATAAAATTACTTCTTTATTAACACATCCTGTAAATTAATTAATCCACAAGCTATTATTATTACTTCATCTATTACAGGGATCAAGTTATGATCAATACATGCGTGAGGCAGTAACATATGAAACTCTCTTAGTCTACCTATGACACGTTCCACATGTATTCTTAAAGCCGCTATTTGCTTTGATTGCTTGACATCTTCTTTTGTACTAGGTGTAGATTTTGAAACCGAGGGAGGTCTTACTAGGGTACAATTCTTGTTTGTTAACAGACATGTCAAATCTTTAAAACCCCGGTCTGCCATAACTGCTTTCTGAGGAGGTAAGTATTCAAGAAAGCCACAGTCTTCTACTATCATGACATCTGTTGCCCTGCCACTGTATCCATCAGATATATAATTAACAAGACCGTTTGGAGTACATGAAATTAAATATTTTAAAGTATTACACTTCTTATACTGCGACCAACTTAATGATTGATGCACTGGATCTGTAGGTTTTTCAATTTGTATTTCCAGACAGTCTATTATAGAAACAACATTAGAATACCTAGCTCTGAATGGAATAGGTAATTTTTCAAATATTTGTGATGGTGTTGGCCAAACAATCAACTCTTTCAATGCCTTTGAAATGATTACAACACTTTTAGAAAAAATTCTGCTGATTGTGCTCTGTGAGTATCCAAAGTTTAAAGCCAATAAATTAAAAGATTCATTTAATTTTATTTTTCTTAATGTAATAAAAATATCTATAGGTGGAATGGCTACATATTCACTTAATAGTTTTATTAAATAAAATGTGTTCTTTGGTAAACCTAATAACATTTTAGGTTCCCTTTCTAAAGCAATTAAAGTGCCACTACGCATTATGTTCTTAAATTGTAAGTCATTGTCTGTTTCATCCTCAATAAGCCAACTTGAATCAGATGAACTACGCACTGGTTCATAATCAGTTGATAATGCTGAAGACTGGGAATTAACACTAGTTACAGAAAAAATATCAGCAGGGTTATCTGGGAACAATTTTCTTATTATAGTAGAAGACTGAGCAGATTTTAAAGGGGATGTAGATATAGTTTTAGATGGTATAGAAAACGGAGATAATGCTATACTATTTTTGTTTGCTGTTAAATTCACATTTACACCTTTACTTCGATAATGAACTTTACTAGTAACTTGAACAGCTTTGTCAACATGCATTTTTTTACTAGTAGCTTCAGTATCTATTTTAATCTCGGGACTGTTCAATTCTATGTCCATACAGTTTGGTATTGATGCCGTACTGGGACCAGCTTCAGCTAGAGCTTCTTCAACCAACGCTTGTCTATTCCGTTTTAAAGCACCTTTTCTCTCCGGTGGTAGCTGCAATTGATCTTTTTTCTGACACTTGAATATATGTGGTATAACACCTTTTTTTAATAATAATGACACTTTTTGTCCATGTTCCAATGCCATTATTTTGTATTTAATAAGATTTTCTGTATCTTTTTCAATCTGAAAAGCAGAAATAATTTATGTGAGTCCAAATAAGTAGACTTTTGAACTACTTCAAATAGGTGTCTTACTTAAATAAGTGGAATAGAAAACTAGTACATATATATTATATAATCCGATATGCTATGAATCAGAGATAGGAATGTTAAAATGTTGAGAACATCTTTATGAACTGTTTGTTTTAGTCAAGGCTTATAAATAAAACAAATTTGTGTATTGTAGGTCACTCAGTAAAAAGGATTACTTAGATTATTTTTCAATAGAAATTACCAACCGTGCAATCAAAGAAAATTAGTTAAAACGTTTCGTGATCAAAGTCAGGTGTTGATCAATTAAAATCATAATGTTCATAAATTTGTAACATTAATAACTAAAAACATTGGCAAACAGAATACCTAGTCATATGAATAAATAATTATATTTTTTAGGTTAGGCTATTGTTTATATTGTTCGCGAGTCCTAATGAAAGATATTTCAGGTACATTCATGTTTAATACTCACCTCAAAATGATCTTCACAACAATATAAACTACTTAAGCACGATACATTATCTCTCCTCATCGCCTTACACCACTTTTTCCTTAAATTTGCATCTTTGGGCATATGAAAATATATTTTGTCAGGTCCATTTTTATTGTTATTTTCGCACATAGGGACAATACAATATTTATAATAAGCTTTTGTGTGCTCGTCCATTATAATAGTTGATATTTAATCACTTTAAGTTCAATCACTCACTTTAAACTGTGAATCAAATCAAACACTTCGTTGTTACCTATTAAATTCTAGTGGACGGTGACGTCACAAAATAAGCGCGCCAAAATGGTGCGTTTCAGTCGTCCGAAAATGATAGCAGTTTTAATTATTTTTTTTCAGCTTATTTAAAAAAATTGTGCAAGTGTTATATTTTTTTCTGGTTATATAATTACTCATAGAATAGTTTAAAAAATTAAAAAAAATACATGCATATACCCTATTGCCGCTTCCCAGCAGCAGCTGGGCCAAGGAATTACAGCCATCAATAGAGGCCTTGACATTTTGTTAAAAGGGGCTGATAAAATCCAGGCAACTAAACATCTAAGTAATGCCTGTAGAATACTATGTGACTCGCATAAATTAGTTACAAACGAGCGCGTGAAACTTATCACGCCTAGCTTGGACAAGTCTATCATTAATATGATTAAAGAGTCCGAACGAGATGAAACACTGTTTGGTTCATCCCTGTCTGAGAAAATAAGGGCTGGCAAAGCTATCGAAAAGCAGAGCCAGCAAATTAAGAAACCGATCCCCAAACCTAAACCACCGATGTCTCAGTCAAGCACCAGGTCCGCATTCTATCAGGGAAACGGGCCAGCGGCTCCCCGGTACCCACCGGCAAACAGGGGGGGTCGAGGATCATACAGGAGACCACAGCCGACATCGGTTTCCCGCCGGCCATACCAGGCACCAGCGCAGCAGGCATATCGAGCTGCGACCAGCGACAAGTCTCGTGCACCAGCACAGAGTCACCGTTAACGCAGGTACATTCGGGTAGGCTTACCCACTTTTATAACTGTTGGTTAAAAGTAACAAATAATAAAGTTGTACTGGATTGGATTAAAAACGGCTACAAAATACCATTTATACTACCCGTAAACCAGTGTAATATACCTCAAAATAATTTATCAAGTACTGAAAAACATGACATGTTAGTAGCCATAAATAAATTGAAACAATTAGGTGCCATAACAGAGACTAAATTAACACGAGATCAATTTATCTCTAAAATATTTCTTACACCAAAACCGAACGGTGAAAAGCGCTTTATTTTGAATTTAAAACCATTGAATAAATTAATTCAAACGGACCATTTTAAAATGGAGGATTTTCGTACTGCGTGTAAACTAATACCTTACAATGGATACTTGGCTACCATCGATTTAAAGGATGCATATTTTTTATTACGAATACATTATTCACATCACAAGTACTTGAAATTCCAGTTTCAACCAAATAACTCGTCTAATACTTTCACTTATCAATTTTGTGTTTTACCATTCGGTTTGTGTGTAGCCCCTCGCGTTTTTACTAAACTTATGAGAGAAGTTATGGCTTATCTGAGATGTCGTGGATTTACATCGGTATTCTATTTAGACGACATTTTATGCATAGGTAATACATACGATCAATGTGTTGATAACGTGAACAACACGTTAAAATTGTTAAATTGTCTTGGGTTTGTTATTAACTACGAAAAAAGTTCTGTAATACCTCAACAAACTTGTAAATTTCTCGGCTTTTGTTACGACACAAAAAATTTAAGCATAAGCCTTCCGTCGGATAAACGTAGTAAAATTGCAGAGTTAATCAAAAAATTTACAAAATTAAAGTCGTGTTCCATACGCGAGTTCGCTCAGTTGATTGGTACTCTCGTTGCCGCCTGCCCAGCCACCAAATATGGCTGGTTATATACTAAAATTCTCGAACGCCAAAAATACCTGGCATTATTAAAAAATCATAATTACGAAAGTAAAATGAATTTACCTAATGTTATTCTTAAAGATCTTTGTTGGTGGTTATCGAACATCGAGTCGACTCATAATTTTTTAAGACTACCCTATTTTGTATTAGAAATTTACACTGACGCGTCCCAAACCGGCTGGGGCGCAGTCTGCGGTAATTCAAACAGACACGGACAATGGAAAGATTCCGAGAAATCGCAACACATTAATTACTTAGAATTAATGGCTGTGTTTTTAGGTCTAAAATGTTTCGCTAGCGAGTTAAATAACTGTGCAATATTACTACGAATCGACAATACAACTGCTATAAGTTACGTTAACCGTATGGGAGGTATCCAATACCCCCATCTTAATGACTTGACTCGAGCCATCTGGCAATGGTGCGAAGTTCGCGGTTTGTGGATTTTTGCATCATATGTAAATACGAAAGACAACCACGCAGACGCTGCATCGAGGATTGTCAATCCAGATACTGAATGGACAATTTCCGATATCACTTTTCAAGAAGTAGTAAACTGCTTCGGACAGCCCGACATTGACTTGTTTGCGTCACGTGTTAACGCAAAATGTACTAGGTTTGTTTCTTGGAAACAGGACCCAGATGCTAAATACGTAGATGCATTTACTTTAAATTGGCAAAATTTCTACTTCTATGCATTTCCGCCATTTTCCTTAATACTAAAATGTCTCCGTAAAATTATTGACGAGAAAGCAAACGGTATTTTAGTTTATCCTTATTGGGTTTCGCAGCCATGGTTCCCTCTGTTGCAAAGTTTAATAGTTTCAAAAGTATTATACCTTAATCCAAATAAAAACCTTTTGCAATCTCATTTCAGAGATCAACACCCTCTGCACAAGAACCTTATCCTGGGTGTCGCGAGGCTCTGCGGCGGTCATTCAGCCGTCAGGGAGCCTGCGCAGATTCAATCACTCTGATGTTGGCGTCATTTTCTGAAAGTACTATTAAGCAATACAATGTCACTTTAAAACTTTGGTGGCAGTTTTGTATCGTTAACAAGGAGGATATATTTAGTCCGTCAAATAGCTCCATTTTAACTTTTTTAACGTCATGTTTTAATAATAATAACTGCAGTTACGGTACCTTGAATTCGCACCGTTCCGCCTTATCTGCTTTGATCGGAAATAACATTGGTTCTGAGGACAGCGTAAAGCGATTGTTAAAAGGGGCATTCAAATTAAAACCCAACAAACCAAAGTATAGTAGTACGTGGGACCCTCAGTTAGTTTTAAATTATATATCAAAATGGTACCCTAACAGCGAACTATCGCTTGAGAAAATTACAAAGAAACTCACTATCTTACTAGCTATTTGTACAGCCCACAGGATGCAAACGCTTTCGTTGATTAAATTAGAGAATTTAGCTTTTTCAGACCACGGTGTTAACATCTATATTACGGATATCATCAAAACCTCTGCTCCGGGTAAAGAACAACCGGTGCTTTACCTACCATATTTTAAAGAAAACGGCCGCATTTGCCCCGCGACAGCGCTTTCAGATTATATTTCTATTACTAGAAATCTAAGAACTGAGAGTACAGGTAATCTCTTGTTAACGTTCAAAAGACCGCACAAAGTTGCCACAACCCAATCTATCAGCCGATGGGTTAAACAAGTACTATCGGAATCTGGTGTCGATATCAGCGTGTATGGCGCACACAGTACACGCCATGCGTCCACCTCTACCGCTAACTTAGCAGGTATTAATATTGAAACTATCAGAAAAACCGCAGGTTGGACTGCCAATTCTAGTACGTTTGCTCGGTTTTATAACAGATCCATTCTAAAAGAAGGTGAATTTGCTAGATCCGCTGCCTTATCACGTAAATATTAGCGATCAGCTATAACGGCGCAGTCATCACGCCATGGACGCGCGATCCATTGCTTTACATCGTTTTATGTAAGCGATAGCTGTTCAATCGTTCGTTGATCGCAGAATGCATTTATTGCTACGATACTAGCGCCAAAAACAATTTGGAAGCTAAAAAAGAAACTAATAAAATGTGGAACAGATGTTTGCTTTTAAAATTTCGCAGAAAAGTATGAAAGTCAAAGGGATTATATGCACTTTTAGTACATCGATTGTACGATAGAGGCAGCACAGTCGTCGGATTGCTATGGCTTTGTTTTTGCTGTAACGTAATACGAATTAGTTGTTTTTGCAGCAAATCTTGCGCAATTCATGCCATCGCTTTGCTCTTGCAAGTTACGTAATAAGGCAGCCGTTTGCTTAGAGTCAGAAACTCAATAACTAAAGTATGAGGTAAAAATTTGATTGCTAAATAAGTAATTTTTTTTTTTTAAGAAAACACATTTAATGTCAAATTAATTTACATAAAATCAAAGTTATGTTACATAAATTATGTAGCCTTATTATTATATTAGTTACTAACTAATTCATCTCATAATGAAAAATGTATCAATTTAAGATATGTTGATTATTGATTCATTGTAACACATAATATATGACAATTATAATCATTTAAAGTATTTTATTTCAAAACTTTTTGCTCTTAACATCTACATGGTATATATTATATCTGAAGAATGAAGCGAGGAAATATAATATGTGATCAAATGAACTTACCTACAGTGAAGTTCGATCAATATTATATGAGTCGCTTCATTCGAAGATATGATCACCCTCCCACCCCGTTGCCCTAATAGAAAAGTTTTGACAGTATAAGAGAGCTCTGAAAAATGAGCAGCCGCTAGGACGGTGTACGGGGATAACGGTGTATGGGGATGACGAGTAAAAATTATTTTATAACTCTAAAAATTGTGCGAATGTTGCCTAGTACCCAGGGATACTACATGGTATATATTATATCTTCGAATGAAGCGACTCATATAATATTGATCGAACTTCACTGTAGGTAAGTTCATTTGATCACATATTATATAACTTTATGGACATTTCCAGCAGGCCATGTGACAACAGTTTTAGTCGGGCAGGTGGAGCTATGAGTTGTTTTACTAATACTTATCAACCGACTTCTAAAAAAGAAGGAGGTTCTCAATTCGTCTGTATGTTTTTTGTGTCTTTGTTACACGATATTTCGAACAATAATGAATCGATTTTGAAAATTATTTTTCATATTATAGAGGATATTTCATAATTGCTCCCATATCAATTTTATTTGAATCGGTTGAGTACTTCATTGAAAATTTCAAATTTTTGAAAATATATTTATGATTTCGGTGAATATTTATATGGATGACATTATAAATCAGTCAAAGTTTTCTTGTGAAGTTGGTTTTTTCAATGCTCTGCATTCGTTGATTATATTTATTTTTAGTATTTACATTGTGTAACCCACATTTTAAATGTGAATATAAAAGAATAAAAGAACGTCATAATGATCCAAAATGATCTTATTCTAACCTATTTCAATAGTGCATTAACTATAACGAAATTGGGTACTTCTCCAGTGACATTTTTTTATGTCTTTGGGTATATTTCTGTAACTAACCAACATAAATGCGTGTAATTTTCTTTGATAAAATTCAGCTTTATCCCTTATTAGTACAAAGTATATTTTTAAGTCGTGGTTACTGTGTGTATCTTACGATATCGCAGGTTAAGCAACGTTCGGCGCGGTCGGTCCTTGGATGGGTGACCGCCGACCATTCGTTTCTCACGGCGACTTCCGTGCTTCGGAGGGCACGTTAAGCTGTCGGTCCCGGGTGCTGTATACTTGTATACAGTAGTCGTTAGGGTTTGTCAGAAGCCATGTCGGCATCCTGAAAATTCTGACATCCACCACCCAGCACTGGGCCAGCTCGGTGGATTATGGCCTAAACCTCCTCGTCACCCAGAGGAGAGACTCATGCCCTGCAGTGGGCCCATTACACGGAGCTGTGATAATGATGATGATATTTTTACAATAATTGCAGTCTAGGTATAAAACAAAAAATAAAAAGTTGGTTCTCTTGATTTGTATGTATGATGTGTCAAATCAGTCTGAATGGTATGAATCAGTAAAAGAATGAAATTTCGGAGAAATAACCAATTAAACAATAGGAAACGCATCTTTCACAATTTGTTGTACACGAATTGTGATAAAACATCCCCACATCATATTCCTTCAAATGAGAAGTTTTGAATAACTACTTCCTCTCTCTCACAAACGGAAGTCTGAAGACCTGAGTCCGTTTTTTAAGTGATGAACTATTTCGGTGTGTAGTCTCTTTACTATTCATTTCGTAGATGAAATCAACAATATTTTATATTTAATGCTGGACTGGAAGCAAAGGAAAAACATAGAATGTGCCAGCTGCTTGTCTTCTCGGGCACACTTCAGTTCGGGGCAGAGTTTTTGACTCTTGTGGGCGGTAGGTGGCCCCTTATCACTGCAAAAATCACTCTCCATCAATAAAATGCCTCCAAATTTGTCAAACGTGACATCAGATGGTTTTATAACCTGTGATGTTCTGTCTACCCCTAAAGGAGAAAGGCGTGACGTTATGTATGTACGAGTATGTATAATTTGTTATTTTAACCGCATAAAAGTATCTCATTTGTATGGATCGTGGGTATTTTTAAATTGTAAGCTATATTTTGCGGTAACTATACAGAACTTTTTATCTCATGTTTCGATTTTTTCTGTTGCTATCTATAGGACAAAGAAAGAGGATAAAAAAATTGAGTTATTGTATTTATACTTCACTTTTGCAGTTTGTCATCGGTAATGTATTTTGTACATAATAGCAGGTACTTAAATGGTGAACAGGTAGGTAATAGCAGGTGCTAAATAGACCACTTCCATTCAGCATAAAATAAAAACAAACACCTATGCATATTATGTACTATGTAGGTACACGAATACTCACATTTTATCAGGTTTATTTATTGGTACAGAATTAGTTCATTTTTTAATACAACTTAGAGACCCCGAAATCATAAGTAATTACATCGAAACGTTGCCTTATGAATGTAAAATATATTAACACGAAATTAATTTAATAAATTTAATTAAATCCAATCAAAAAGAATTTACGAAAACGAAAAGTTAAGAAATTATTTATTAAATTGTGTATGTATGCAACATAATATACTGGGTGACTGGTGACAATTTTTAGATACTGAATGAAAGCACTCTGTATTTGATTCTGGTCACAATTATGTAATAAAAGTAGGTACTTAATATTTCACTAGAATTTTCCTTTTAATAAAAAAAGTTTTGTTACTATTTATTTACCCGCCTGAGTCAATTGCGGCATGTGACCTGGCACAAAGATCGCTGGCAACGCTAGTTTAACCACGCGTTGCGTAATCAATTCTTTAAATTTCGGTTCATATAGTAAATATTTAATTCTTTATTTTATTTTTCCTCTTCATGAGATCCTGTCAAACAATCACGTCTTCGAATTTCAAAAGTGACCAGTCACCCTGTATAATAAATAATAATAAATATACAAGGAAATCATTTTAAGTCACTTTAAAATTTCATACATCTTACAGAAGGTTAAGGTTCAACTACAAGACTACTAAAACCATTTCATTCAGTAACCCTTCCGCAGCCTCACAAAGCCAGGAGTGATGTTGTTACAAGCGCGCTTCGCTGCTCCTCATTTGGTATTCTCGCACGCATATCAAGGGTTAACAGGAATTCTGAACTGCACCGCTCGCTCGGGTGGCTGCAAAATTTTAAACGCCCACTTTTATTATGTAAAATATCGATAGGAACATGCAAATTTTAAACTGGGTTAAAGATTACGTAAGTAGTTAAATCGATGTATGGCGAAGACAAAGAAATTGGATGTAGTTTTCGTGAATATAAAAATGATGTTCAAATTTACTGATATTATTCGTTAAGTTTATTATTGATACGTAATATTGGCTATTTGTGAAAGTCCACTTCACTTAATTTTTTTAAATAAAGAACATGAAATAAGCTTTAACTGAAATTAAAAGATTTTTTTTTAATAATTTATATTTTTGTATTTGAATTCGGTGACATCAGTCTGGTTAATAATATTTTAAAGTTTTTGCATTTTAAATGCTAGATTACTCTTAAATAAATGAAGAATTGTGTTAAACAAAATTTATAAAGTTTTATTTAACGCATTTTTTTATCAGTCTGGTTTCCCAAATTATGAAGATTATCAGTAGGTACCTTCGTGCAATGAATTCGGGATCAACTATTATAGTAGAAACTGTGAACTGTGTATAACAAAGAAAAAGGCATGCTTTAAGCCAACAATATTCATTTGTAAATATGGCTATGTACTTCGTAAAATCAATTAATAAATAGATTGAAATCCATCAGTTATTTCATGCAGAAACCTGTGAAAGTTTTCAAAGAATTATATCAACTCTTATGTGGATTATTGTGGTAACGAGAATTTCTAACTGGCATTGCGAACGGATGCACGTAGAGCGATCTCGATGCACTTAGAGTAGGTATTGCTTCTTGAAGGCAAAAAGAGCGTATCGGCAAATCTTAGTCACCAAATATCTCCTTATTCGTTAGGTCATAAAGCTCATTTCTGATCCACTGTTTTCTGAATGGTTATTTTTGTAAGTTGGTTAGTGAAAAGTCGTAAGAGAATCAATTTATAACTTCAAAAGGAACCTTATTACGTAGTCGGTGAATTCATTCTGTAGACGATTTAATAGCCATTACGTCTTTTTGTATTTATGTTCATTGAACAGCATTTGTAGACTAAACTGCGGGATGGCAGACAAGGCAGAGCCGAATGCAATGTAAGTAAAGGAATTCTTTTTATTTTTCAATTAAGTATAATGAAATCTAAAGCTTAGCTGAGCTTTGGCGGTAAGCGAGGTATTTGAAAAAAAAAAATGAACACGTGTATTTTTGAACACGATTAGATTCGAGTTTCATTGATAACGATCTGTTCGTTTCTCAAAAAAAAGACGTGTGGCACTCGGAGACTGCCGCGGTAAAGCTATTGCATAGCATTTTTTATCAACTTATGCAATTATAATTATTTATTTATTTTATTAATGCAGTAATGTTTGATCTAATATGAAGTTCCACAAGTTCCTAGTAGATAGCGCTGATTGTTTATTAAAGCCCGCATGTAAAGTTATGAAATCAAAGTACCACCGCTGTGCTGGTCGGACTGGGGGTGTTAGGTTTTTTTCGTTATGGAATTTCTGGATTCGGTCCCTACGCTCAAGGCCCGCGCTAGAAGCTATGCAATAGCTTAAAAAAAATAAGTTTTAACTATACGTACTTTTTACTGACACGAAATGCACCAGAATGTATCGCCGTACTTCGCGATGACATTAAAAAAAATCAGTCGTGGTGGGGATGATTAGAGAAGACAATTTTCTTGACAAAGATTATTGAACAGTATTTCTCAATCAAAGATTTATAAACATAACTTTCAATGATTAAAATTATTCAATAAATAAAAATAATGGATTCATACATTTAAGATGTGTTGACAACGATACTTTTACGATTGTTACCCTGAATTAATACTTTATTTTTTTTAATAATAAATATTATATTATTTTATATGTTTTCTGGATTTTGAAAATGCTCCAAATTGAAGTGTCGGGGAGGGCGGGGTTGGTTCTAACGGGGGTAAGAATTAACAAGCGTATTCCCGCCAAACTTGAACTGATAAAAATATGATACTCGGTTTAGGCAAACTAAATACGAAGCCGAATGTATCCTGACAAAAAAATTGCCAGTCGGTCGTAATATGTGAAAGTGACCTAGGATTGACAGGTAAGTGGACTTTTTATGCTTCGCCATAAATTGATTCTAAACAAATTTTCGCATTAAGTTTCATTATTGTTTCCATTAATTTGAACTCTATTTTAGTGGCAATAACACCATGTAATTTTTTTATTATTTTAATTAACTGTTTACTTTTTATACTTTTTAAAGTAAAAAAAGTGACCTTGGGGCTATAGTTAACAAATTGAGAGGGGTAAATATTAACATGTTAACACTTACCCCATTCGGATGTGGTATTAAATATGTGTTTTTTCTATGGAGGCATACGAGCATGTAGGTTACCTGGTTTTATGTAACTACCACCACCAGTGGACATCAATAGCATCAACGTAATATTCGTGAGTGCTACTGATGTGCTGCCGATCCTCAATAAACGGATAAAGAGAAGGATAGGCATAGAAAAATGATTAGGATAGGTAAAGGAAGGGAATGAAATTGTTGTCCAGCATGCTCATACTCCGCATAAAATGCCCCAAATAGTATTATAGAATCAGAATCTTAAAAAAGAGAAGTAAAAGCGGACAAGGATTTGCAGGATTCATGAAGCGCATCGAAAAATTGACTATTATTTCAGGGCTATAGCTTTTGATTCATTAGTATGGTCAAAAGATTTTGTCGAAAAGTATCAAGAAGTACTTAAAAGATAAAATTTACTCCCAGTAGAATCTGGATTGTTGACGAGACGGAAGTCCCTATGTTGCACGAAGTTCTAACCAGGTAGCTGCACTTCTGCGGAACGGGTTGTCTTTTCACTATTGCAGCAGCAGCGGCAAATATTTTGGTAATTTTATAACAGGCCTGTTCATATTTATGCACCTGTTATATAGCAGTTAATTTGTTTCAAATGGCCCCCCGAGTGTATACAGCAAGATAATCATCACCAACGCAAGGCAGACAACCTTGTCTTTCCCTCCAGCCTGTTGGTGTTTGTGTCTCTGGAATATTTGATCTATCTGTAATTGTGAAAGATGCTCTGGCATTTACTCAAAGCAACATTATAAACACATTTTGATTCTTATGAATGAAGTTTTACTTAAAAATTTAAACACGTTTAAAACTTTGTTACTTCTTGCCCCATACGTTAGCCCCGGCTTTGTTAATAATTGCCCCACTAACGGGGTAGTATCAACAACTGAATTTTGGTTTTGAGGGCTCTGCTTTTAAAACTACTTGCGAAACTGATGGTTTTTGTTACTAATATAATAGATGAATAACCCAATAATGCTTTTAAAGAAAACTAAAACAAAAATGTTCGTTAATATTGAAGTTATAACCCACAATACAAAATTTGTTAGTACCAGCCCCGCTCTCCCCTACAAAAATTATACATGAACAACTTGTCTTCTTTCGAACTCACAACAAAAAAAAATTCAAAGGTGCTAATCATCCACTTAGCGGACTCTCAAACTAACTGCATTGAAACTGAGAACGGTAGTACAGTTTAAATATCTCTTTAATAAAATAACTTCATTTATTCCCAGAAATTTTTAACAAAAAATATAAATTTACCAGACTCTTTTGTTCCAAGGTCCCTAGGTAGTTGCTACCGTCCTTGCTATTTTAACCTCTTTTATAGGAACGTGTAAGCGTATGTTCCGAATAAAACTGCCGGTGAAATTACAGGGAAAAACTGACTTTACAGCTTGAACCCTGAGTTGGCAATGTGTCATTAATCGTACTATATGTAATTAGGGCCTGAATGTCACTTACCAGATAGGTCTCTAGTTATTTGCTTTCAATTTTAGAAGAAATGCATCCATGCAACCTTAATACAGTGGACCCCCGGTAGTCCGACCAACATTTTGCAGGGCAGTGTCGAACTATCGAATTTGTCGGATTATAGAGTACCCCCTTTAGTCCGAAGTTTTTAACAATTTTTTTTTTATTGTTTACTACAATGAACACACGCTAGGCTGCACCGCTATCCTCTTGCATGTAGTAAATTAAAACTAAGCCGTCAGAATCAAATCAATAATCTACGCGTCGAGCACAATAGTGATAGTGCGTGCATTATTTCAATATATTCATAATTCCAAAATATTTAAGATTAACACTTCGATAGATTTAAGGATAAGTATAAAGTTTTACTATAAGATATCCGGATGCAAGAAGATTGTTAATTGTTATTGTGTATTTTTAAAAGATGATTGCTGTTGAGTTTCATGCAACTTCTTCTCAACAGATCGACTTTCCGAAGTGGTGGTAGATTCAGTTCAATTTGTAAATTGTGACTTATTTCAAATGTATTTAAATACTTACGAAATATAGATTTTGACTTACTTAGACTTCGCAAGTGGTAATTTGTTCATCATGCATTAGAGAATATTATAAAATAAAATATTCGAAAATAAATAATAGTCCATGTCGGATTACAGGGGGTGCCGGATTAGACAGGGGCCGGATTACCGGGGGTCCACTGTATGTTCAAAAAAGTCTTGGGTTCGAATCCCGGACGACGCATAACTTTGTATGACAGCTGGTACCCGCCTCAATAAACATGTGTGATATATCGTTGAAAAGAGTTCATCTTCTAGAACAAGAATTGGTATGGCGCCTGTCTTGATTCTGAGTCCAAGCTATTGGAGGTGGTTACCAAATGTATAGTCTGACATTTAGGACCTTATAGCTCTGAACGGACTAATGATCGGAAGTTGGCGCCATAGTAATTTTGATTCAGTTTTCTAAAACCTATCTAACGACGTATCTTACATGGCTATTGGAGGTGGATACCAAAATTATAGTCCGACATTTAGGACCTCTTAGCTCAGACTAACGATCGGAACTTGGCGCCATAGTAACTTTGATTCAGGTTTCTAAGACCTATCGAACGGCATATCTTACATGGCTGTTGGGGGTAGGTACCGAAATTATGCGTCGTAATACTTATATACCTTCTCAATAAGAATGTTTATCTTTGATACTATTGTTGGCATTATAGTACGTGTAGTCAACTTTATCTTAAGGGTATTCATTCATAATTTAGAGTGACTATGCTTTGTTTAATATGTTTTTCGAATATATTAATTTCCCTTTCAAAAAATATTATGCAAAAATCGTTTCTATAAATGATACTTTTTGTCTAAAAAATTTGGCTGGTGACTAAAAGACAACCCTGTACACAGTCATATATGATTAATATTTATATGCTTTGTTTATATGCATATCAAAAGTTTTTAAAGTCATATAATTAACGCTAGATAATGAGGTGTGAGTGAGGTGTCTCCTGACTGGATGGTGATGATGATGATGAATGTGGTGTGAATATTTGAAAAAATATTTTACTTATTTAACTGTATTTACTTAACATTTGCTTACTTAATGTTACTTAACATTTACTTAACATGCCATTTGTTATGAACTACTGTACCTCTGCTAATCAGTTGCCATATTAAAGTTCTTTCTTTTGCTCCTTAGATACAATAGCGCTCATAGATAGAAGCCATGCAATAGCTTAAAAAAAACGCAAAATAATATTTATGTAACCTTTCACCTTATTTACTTGCAAATACAGCACACGCAGCGCGCCACATACAAAATGCATGTTCTCGGACATCCCGTCCCTTTGAGACAGTTGCAATGAAATTACGTCGCAGAAGCGTTATACATGCAGCTTTAAAAATAATGTATGCAAAGACATCGCTCCGTCTTGGTTGGCTTACAGGAATAAAGTAGGTGAATTTTGTTTAAAATTCCTTATACATATAACAACACTTTGTGTTTTGCTCTAAAATATTCGTAAATTTCAGCTGGTTTGATGTTCTTGTAAGTAAATAAGAGTAGATATTTGTGAAAAATCTTCTCTATAAAACTCAGATTGGCGAAATTTGTTGCTCTGATTATCATTTAACCTTAAATTATTTTGTACTAAAAATTATCTATTTACGTTTTGATAGCTGTAGATTAGGTTTAAATTACATTACTTACATTTATGTACTAATAAAAATAATAAGACAAAAAAGAAGTGTCATAAAGGCTACGGAAAAAATGGCTAAAATAAGCTTCATGAAGGCCTAGAGTTTTCAAAGTCATTATAGGAAATATCAATGGGAGTGTGAGAGTTATAGGCTCACAATAAAAGAAGTGGTATTTAGAAGCTTTAGGTTGGTGGTATAAAGAAATAAAACCAACCAAGTTGAGTACAAAATAATGACTGATTTATTTAATATACTTCTTAAACTAAGAGCATAAAATTGCTGACATGTTAGTAGGTCAGTTCATAGTCCTAAGGTTAATGTACAGTAATTTAGGTAACCCGTACAGGGAGCAAAGCAGGATATAAACCACCACATTTTTATGGAACTTTGGACTATATGACGCGGATGTTTATATAATTCTTAAGTTCATACAGGGTGTAACTTGAGGTGTGTATCAAACGATCCACAGGGATGGGAGTGGTTATGGAAATATTTGCAATTTTATGATTTATTTGAAAAAAATCAGAATCTTAGAGAAAATTTCAAAAACCAGATTAACTACTTCGTCTACTGTCGTGATTTTTAGTGTAAGATTTATAGTAGGCCTTTAATATCATCTAACCACTGGAAATGGCCTTTTACACATGGAAATGCTATTGAAACAATCCGATTTTTTCATAAAATCTAGATAGAACGTTAACTATGAGGGGTCGTAGAAAAAAAAGTTACATTATTTTTTTAGAACCTGTCTTAAAAACTACTTGTGCTAATCTTAAACATTATCCAAAAATTTAATTTGCCTAACAACAAGACAACACTTAGAAAAATGTGCTCCAGTAAAAGAAGTTTATTTCCATTTATGCAGCGCTATCTTATTTCGAGAATCGCTACTAGAAAAGCCTTTGTTCGGGTAACTATATTATTTGTTCATATTGATCATGAACTTTAAGTCGGTTTATGCATAAAGAATGCCAATAAATGAAATATTGTTCTGTTGATATGTGACAGGTGTGCATCACGTTCTGGTATTGTTTCAGGAGGTGACTTAATCTATAACTTTTGCATAACTCTTTAGTCTTTTATCGACCTTATGTTCAAACGAACCACTTAATGTTGCTGAACTTACAGGGGCGTTATTTCGGTATGCTTTGAGTTCCTACATCCCTGGGTAAAGTTAAATCCACCCCTCAAGGTGTTACCCTATATAGCTGTTTTGTAATATCTGTAACACAAGTTATGTTATTAAATTATAAAATTTCATTTTTCTTTGTGTGAATATTTTTTTTTATTTGAATACTTGTTTTCGTAGAAGAAGTGCGCAGGTTCAAGCATATTTATAGGCTCAATTAGTGAGCTAGTCTTAATCAGAACTGTTTCTAAAATTTTAATGAAAAGTATTTCGGTTCGTGTCTGCATGGTTAGGAAACAAAATTTTCATTTATTTCTGCACGAGTTGCATTAAAACTTTGTTTAGCTCAGTTTTGAATATTTATAGTCAAATCTATTCAAGAGCTTTTATTGGGTTATATCACTTTGTCCTAACACATCTTAGTGCAACTAATATTTAAAGAATCTTTCAAATCTATAAAGACAAAATTTTTCGTCTAGTTGAGGCAAAGAGTGTTACTGTTTTTTGGCAAATCAATGTTTTATCTATCTAAAAAGTGATTGTAAATTTCTTAAGTAGACTTACTGCATGTAAATTTCTTAATTAAAACACTTATTGCTGCATTTTATCATATATCAAGGGCAATATCTTTTTGCTAAGAATTTATTTCCAGCGAAAACTGATGTATCTCAAACACAGGCGTATAAGTTTCTCATTAGCACAAAAAAATATGAATTTATGAAAAAATTGTGCGAATCTAAAGGCTTTTTGAGAAAAAACTAATAAATTACAAAATTATGCCTATCTCCAAAAATATGAGACTTAGCCCATAGAAAGTAGGCTTTAAATACTTGCAAATGATCTCATCTACACGCTCTGCCCCTATAGGGAACGTGCATGACGACGGTGCTTCAGGAGAATTTAGGCATACAACTGAAGCACAGACGTGCTTTAATCATCACAGCCTAATTTTTTCATTAATTTAGGTACGTTTGCAACCGGCCTCGATGAGCTTTTGACCTTTTAACATATTTTGGCCATGCTGACGATCATTATTGATAAATCGAAACTCACATTTTATTACTTTTATCATATTAAAAAATCAATGCGACTGAAGATATTAATATGTTTAAGTATTTGAAAGTACGATGACGGGTCTTATAAGTTTCCATTTCGGTCCGCATGGTGTCTCTTTTGGCAATTTAGTGCTGCTAACTATAGTTCCTGCACGTTCCTTATGGCGGGTCATGTGCCAGTCACCTTGTATACATTTTATCATGGACGAAAGAAATACCTTTAGAATTAGAAAATAATAAAATTATTTAGTAGGTTAATTGTAAATTGCATTTAAAACATTTGACAGACTCTTTTTATTGTAAGAGGAGGCCTAAGATGTAACATCTGTCTTCAAGAGTGTCTTGGTCCTCCGGAGCACACTTTTGCCGAAGTTATGATATTGAAATTAAAATATTGAAAGTTTAGTCTATGGTCAATTCGCTATATTTCATCTCCTTACAGGGTCTCCTTTATACGTCTTACTCAGAACTCACTTTATACGACTTACACAGAAGTCACTCGAATAAGCTTTCTATTGAGTATTCTTTTGAAAAATGTGTTCCCATTATAGTATGTTATTTTAAATGATACAAAGTCAAAAGTCAAAAATTCTTTATTTCGTAGGTACATAAATACACTTGAAATGGTTAAATTATTTACAAATTGAACCGAATCCACAACCACTTCGGAAAGTCGACCTGCTGAGTATAAGTGGCAAGAAACTCAACAGCAGTTATCTTTTAAAAATATACAATTTCAGTTTACAGGTTCAGTTTAATATATGTTTAAATTTAAATAGAATATAAGTCATGGTCTCGTAATCAAAGACGCAACTTCCCACTCATGTTTGCCACTTAAAATGCTTTTTAAATAGCCTGCATCTCTCAAAATCCAATTACATCAATATCGACCGGTATCATTTGCCTTGACATCATTTCTATAAGAGTTCTTTTTGGACGATTTTGTTTCATTTGGCACTTTAATATACAAATTTGCATACATGAAACAATATGTTTTTTCGTCTTCATAATCTGCAGTTCGTACTACGGATTCAGTTGTAAAATAGGTATTCATGTTAGTTATTCATGTTTTTTACTGACGTACTTTTTATCCAAAATTAAGATCTGAGGCGATTTTTCACATTTTTTTTAGATTATACTCGTATTCACACAGCGACCGCATCAATTACTTACTCCAAGCTTGTGTTACACAATGGGTACAATTTATACCTGAATCATGCACCAATGGAAACAAACAAGTTTATGGAGAATATTCTTGCATATCGCAGGAATCAGACCCGCGTCAGTGACCGTCTAAACGTGTCACCATCACATAAGAGTTTATAAAATTAAGTTTTTATATACAAACATACACTCCTCACGCCCCTGTATCTTATGGGGTACGCAGAATACAGAACATCAGAGGCTATAAAACCGCCTGAAGTCACGTTTGAGAAACTTGGAGGTATCATAATATTGAGAGAGATTACTGCTGTGACAAAGGGTCAGCCTATCGTCCACAAAAATGCCAATAAATCCTCTATCTCTTAACTGACTTTTACAGTATGCCCGAGAAGAGAAGTAGCTGGTACATTCTACATCTTCACTGCTAATGCGTAAACAAAAACGTGTTTGTCTGTTGGAATTCTATAAGGAATTAAACAATTTGTTTTGATACTATTGCAACTGCAAATAGTAAATGTTTCCGAGTTATAGGCTTAATTGAGTATAAGACAAAACTATTTTTTTATTAGGTGTTATAAATTTTATTTGACTTATCGTATTTTTTCTACGCTATTATTATTTTTGTTTATATTTATTAAATATTATAGGTAATTATAATAAAAGAGTATTATATTGGTTCTGAAACACAAGTTTAGTAATGATTATTTTATCCACTCATTAGAAACGCCACGTTCAAATATTCTAAGTTGTATTTCATTTATAAATAGGGGCTAAATATCTTTTTTCCTGAGGGTCTCGGGACGGGATATTTAGGTATACCGACAAATATGTCGTGAAAAAGTTTTGTATTGGTTGTATTATATTATGTTGTATGGGTGTGAATATTTTGTTTGAATGTACAGTTTCAGCGCCCGTGTTACCTGTTTTTGGCTGCAACTCAAAATCAGCGCTTTGTCACACCTAGCTACAAAAAAGCTGAGTTGTGTGTCCTTTTGTTATTGCAGTGCATGTTAGTTCTATGTGTTTCTTTAATGTGTCAATTTTTTTAATGATGTGAACTGTTTTTTAACAATAAATGTGTTTTTTTTTACTTTTACTTTATTACTTTACATATATTTTTCATCTTCCCTCAGCCCAGCATGGAAGAGGTTTTTTTTTATAAGATATCAATACCGCTTTTGATATCAATCTTATGGTAAGTGAAAAAGAATTGAAAATTACAGCACATGGGTTTAGAAAACAAAAAGAAAAGGCGGCAGATTTTTATTTGTGTTTGTTGTATTTAAGATTTGGGTTACAAATACAAACATACATAACTTTTCGCCTTTATCCCTTGGGGTAGGCAGAACACCAGAGGCTATATTGCAGTGACAGGCGGTCAGCCTATCGCCTTCGAAAAAACCCTCTAATAAAACGTCTGTCCTTTAACTGACTTTTACAGTTGCCCGGGGAGAAAAGCTGGCACATTCTATGCTTTTCTTTCGTTCCTACATGGAGGCCCAGCATGGGTTCAAACTTTCTATAAAATCAATTTTATAGCTTGTATATTGTTGCAATAGTAGAAAAACTAACAAAGAACCAACCTCAAACTACTAAGTATTTCAACGGTGACGTCTCAAGTGTCGACTCTGTGGAGATTTGTCGGAACCAATGGCTCGGATCGAGATTAATGTAGCCGAGGGATCGATTGATCGCGGCTATCCAGTTATATCCAGTCAGGTTATCTATCGCTGCATAGACCTAGGTTTGACGATAACAATGGCCGGCGAAGAAACATATAAATTTATAGGTGCAGTTTAAGTTAACCTGTTTCGTTAGACGATGTAAGTTTATTGCTTCCAAATATTTAAGAGTAGAAGGTTTCGTAAAGTAGTACTTTTGAAAAATTTATTGTAAGAGATCCGTTTAGGATATATAATAATAACAATTTATTGCCAACAACTACATGACAATTAATTTATCTAAAGGATGATGCTCAAAAAAAACCCAGAGTCGATTAAAATAATTAATATACCACAAAGTAGACCTTAAATAGGAGGTCCTAAATACGCAATTCGTTTCTCTTAAAACCGTCTCCAAAACGGCCGCACACAGCAACGTATGTACCTGGCCAGTAACTGGTTTTCTTGTTTGTTCGTGAAAGAGATGCAAGAGGGAATGGTACCTACGACATTGAAGTATTTAGACATCCTCACAATATTGATATTGGTGACTTGGAAAACAAAACTTTATTGAGGGGTCGCATCCAGTCGCGTCATGTACGATCCAGGACTTATTATACATAGGTATATCATGTATACACCGGATCAAAATAGCAGAGACGCAATTTTAGAATACGTTTGTACATGCATTCATGGTCGTCGAACTTTAGGCAGTTGTGCTCATATAATAAGCATGATATACTACCTTGCAATTGCAAGACATGAAGATATACAACAGCCCGCGGGATTTTTAGATCATGTCTTGATAGACGTAGAAAATACGTAGATTTTTTTTTTCGAAAATAATAAAATTAAATTGTTTATATATTAACCAATTTGTTCAACTTAATCATAATATAAATAAACAGCTTATTATGTTATCAGTAGTTTTCATTTGTTGTTTATATAGTACCTAATATAGAAAGCTCGATTACCACTCACTGGCTGACTCACCTATTTTATTTAAATAAAATCGAAGCACATGTAGTAATATTTGCGTTTCTACCTTATTATACATCTCTAATTAGCAACATTACGAACAACAAACTTTTTTACGCATTTGGAAAACGAGCAAACTAGAGGCAATTTTTACAAACACATCTAAGTAGATTTTTAGTATTTGGTGATGGTTTGATCAAAAACGTATATTGGATTTGAGAAGTACAATGTTTTCTCTATCTAACCGTACATAAATTGTTTTAATCGACTCCGGGTTTTTGGTCCATACGTTTCTGAGCATTCTCCTTTTGGACAGTTTGGGCAGTCATATCGCTTTAAGCGATTTCTTACAAAAACAACAGAAATAACTTCTATTTCAATAAAATGGTGAACTAACTATAGTCTTGAACGATGTTGCAGTTATACGTCTAAATATTATTACAATCGAATCACAATTATTAAAAAGTTTTTAATTTTAATATTAATTTTAAAATTCAACTTGTGTTTACATATATGTACGTGTTAGAGAGTGTCTTTACTAAGAAAGTACTGTATCCTATTAATATTTTAAAGTTTTTGCATTTAAAATGCTTAATTACTCTTAAATAAATGAAAAAATATGTTAAAATTAAAATCAGCTGACCAAGACTCGAGTCCATTAGATGGAGCTACGTTAGCAATATAACGTAAAAACAAAAAAAAAATATTTTAAGTAATTTGGAGGCGTACCGCCAGGCACCGGTGGCTCAGTGGGAGAGCACTCATCCGGCAAACGAGAGGTCCTAGGTTCGAGTCTTGGTCGGGTGATTTTTATTTAAACATGTTTTTTCGTTTATTAAAAAGTACTGAATCCTACTTTGAAGCCATTTTAAAGTCTTCAAAAGTTTTTAAGCCATAAAATTAAATTCTTCTCATGACACAAATTTTACGAGTTTTGTTGTCCTCTGTAAGCAACATTGAATTTAATCGAAAGAATAAAACTCGAAGTAACAAAAGCAAATTTAATAAAACGTTTTTAATACCTACTACCTACGATGGCACAATGCAACGTTGCCATGTACGTGATCACAGTAGAAATACCACAAGAAATACTTATTCGATCGTAAATTTCATTTTCATTATCGTTTAATTTATATTTGTTGATTTTACAGTCTACGTGAATTTCAATATGGGTTACACCGAAGATATTAAGTATCGCCACATTTTATAAAAAGAAAAGTACGCCTGTCTGAAGTTCAGAATATTTTGGTATAAGTAGTTACATACATACTACACTCTTAAGTTTACATGGCTATTATTATTTCAAAGATATTTATGATAAAAATTATGTTCAAAATTACTTTTGCTTATTAAAGTCATACCTAAATTCAATATTAAATCAATCAGACAGATCAAAAGCCTGTCTAAATCTTCATAGCAGTAAAACTGTAATTTACAACAATAGGTCACCTTCAAAGCTAACCAGAGCGAAATATATTTCAAACTCTAAAATAATGGTCGCAGCTAGTCATCGCATAGTTTTAGTTCCGTCGACCTCACAAAGCCCTTTGATGGCATCGTATGGTACATTGTTTTATTGGCTAAATAACCATCGGCGTAGTAACATGGTAATAAGTTCTCTGCCAACCTCTAGGTACGCTACTACGAGTAACTCCCAGTTCGCACCACAACAATTCAATACCTTTAAAGATACTCATTTTGAACCCTAAGCCGTTTCAACAAGAGCTATCAAATATTGAAAATTTAGCTGTAGGGTGTATACAGAGTAATCAAAATTCTGGTCATCGTTGAGCGATTTCGCATCGCTTGCCCGCAACGTGCACGCAACTGAAATTAATTATTAGCAGTTTACACTTTACGTTTGAACTGGCTGCGTTTCGTTATGCTGATATACAGGGTGTAAAAAGACCGCGACCTTTAACTTTAGGGTATGATTATACTACGTATACTGATTACGGAAAAGTAGTTTTTTTTCAAATCTGAGACCTTTTTTTTGGACATTTTTTAATTATTTTTTTTACATTTTTCATGCTTGGACACGTATAAATAAACGTATTATCGAAGAATTTTAATGAAATTCGCAATTTTATTTTTTCAAAACTTCCGGCAATGTATCGCGTACAAGTATTTTTGTCGAACCACGCGCGCTCCGAAACCATTGAATCGTGCGGGCAGGCTGAGCGCCCCTCCACAACCGTAGTATGCATGGCACCCCGCGCCCTTCCCGCGCCCCAGCTGGCCAGAGCGCGCGAAAAAAGTTCAAACAACGTACGAAGCGAACATCATCACGGTCGTTCATTGCACTAGTCAGGGTTTCTCGTATGTTACAAAATAATCATTTGGTCATGCCTCATCATGTGTCAAAGCCGTGGTTTACATTAATTTCATCAACGTATGAGTATTGAACTCGTTCCCATTGAAAACCGTGATTAGAAAACTACGGACAACAGCAGCTGGTCAAAGTAGCTACAAACGAAATCATTTTAGATACCTAGGTAGGTAGATAGATTATTGTTAAAATAAGATCTCATTCGAATTATCGAAATTTTACTCATAGTGTAGTAACGTAAATACCGAATCCAGTGTGGAGATCAAATTCACACCTTTTTTATCAAAAAAATGGCCACGCGCACGTTATACCTATCTTCACACCATCATCGGAAACAAGGTATAAAAGGTTCCAAAATTAGGTACCTTCTTATGTTGCGAAAAAAGTCAAGTTAGGTAGGTAGGTATAATTTAAAAAGTATCTTGAAAAAAAAATGTTATCCATATCTCAATGTCCAATCTTTACCAAAAACTTATCTGTTAAAACATAACTACAAAGTAGGTACGTAGGTTGTTTGTGTACAGGAATTCGGTGAAAATACGTAAAAAGAACTCTTTAATTTTTTAGCACAATTAATAAAAAATGTTTTTGCTATACGGGCCATGAACCCATTTGTCAAACAGACGCTCTTCCATTTAAGTTGCCAAGTCACCTAACGTAGTAGCAGTAAGTACTTATCCATTGTCTGGGTCGGAGTCAAACATTTTACCCGCGTTTATTTCGATCCCGTAGGAATACCAGGATAAAACTATACATCTAATTGTTGTTCACGCTTTATCCTAGATTTGTGTTAAATTTCTTCCTTCTTCAAAAGAAGTTACAACTACATTTAATCCCGGGTATTATCGAGCCGGTTAAAATGAGAAAAAGTCGAAGCACTTGATTTTGCATATTCTACCTAGGTAGTTAATAACGTGTAAAACCTTTAAAGTTTATTGAGTTTGAAAATAGTCGTCATGCAACCCCACTTCTCGGCTTAACGCCCAAGATGGTGGGTATCTTCTACCTACCTAATTACCTATCTTTACCAAAAAAACGTATCTACTCTATTCAATGAAGTTCTTTGTGTGCGCGAATATTTCGGTAATAGGTACCTACCTACCTATGCAACACAAACTTTTTCAATTCATATTAAATAAAATATCCAGTAACACGATATTAATTTAAATATTCATTTTATCAAAATATGACGATAATTCCTATTGAAAACCTTGAATAGAAGACTAGCATAAATAACGACTATTAAATTAGTTTTAAAAGTACATAAGTACTTTCTTCGTTGTGTTATACGCACAAACCAAATGAATAGGTATTGAAAGTCATCCAACTCAACAACAACGTTTTATTACGCACTTCACGATATACTTACCTACCTTTTTTTAGAAATAAGTTTTAAATTACTTTGTAAAAGACCCATTTTCTCTAAATCCGTCTAAGCAAAGGTTCTAAAGGTACCTAAGTTGTAAAATAATTTTAACGCATTCAAAACTACGATTTAATGACGTAAACAAAATGTCATGTAGGTACCTCTTGCCTTTTTGCCCAATTATGTAACCTAACCAAAAAGCCATAAGTACCTACTCTGTCCACGTAACTACAAAGTGCCTACTTGATGTACGGGAATGCGACGGAAATTTGCAACATAAACACTTACAACTTCATAACAAAAGTAATAAAAAACAAGTGCCCATTTGCCTGTGTGGCAGGTTCCATGCAGGGATCTCCTGTCTAGCAGCCAACCTTCATAATGAATATGCCACCAAATGTCACCGCACCAGTGGTCATGTGTTCTGGCATGATTATTAAGGAGGCCTCATTGCTAAGCCCGTGTAGCTAAACCGTGTCATCTTCACAAGGTCAGCATGAGGTCAAACGTGGGTTTAGTTTATCTAAATCCTGTAGGAGTATCGGGATATAAAAAAAAATGCTTCATTGGTGCTAAATAAAGCACCCTTCGGGTTATTCTAGGCTTTTTCCTACCTTAGATCAAAATTTCAACTGAATCCGTTTAGTCACTTCAGCATGGAAGAGTAACAAATAAACCACCATCCAAACAAACTTTTACGTTTATAATTTTAATTTCCTACCTTAGATCAAATTTTACATGTATTAATCAAGTAGAATATGTAATAGCTATTATGGCCTTGAAATAGTCAGGTAGGCAGGTACGTAAATAAAATGAAATATCTCACGTTTCAAACTAACACAAATCGCAAAACATGCAAATACAACTAAATATGTGTAAGCTTATAATTAGCTTTTAAGATACAAATATTGCTAAATAAGTTTTGTAAGAACAGCGGTTAGCTTTCCAAATAAATACATCATTTTGTTAATCATACAACTTAGTTTTAATACATGAGAATGAATTTAGGCACCTAGGTAGGTAAGCATGATGTTGTGATTTTTTTCTGAAAACCATAGTAAAGATCCAGCGAAACAAAGGTAGGTAGGTACTTTCTAATTTCTTTTCAGGACTCAGTCACTTAGCGCCGTTTTAATAAGCGATTGCGTTAAGATAAAAGTTTAATTTACTTCAAGCACTTTACTTTGGAACATCTACTACCTAATTATTTGAAAAAAATTATACAGTGGCTATGGTGGTAAGGTATCTCGTAAACCCCTTATGTAACGAAAAACCTTAACCTTACCGTTAATAAAGCGTTTAACAATTAAAAATGTGTTGTGTCTAGTCTACCTTTAAAGTTTTACAGCAATTATTTCGGGAAAGACTAACAAACATCCCAAGTTCCATCCAAATTAATTTTAATCATTTAATCAAATAATAAAATCGAAATCAATAAATACATTTTATTCACTGTGGCATACTTATACTAAATGAACGTCAGAAATTACCACATTCACAACCTCAGTAGGCCACTAAAAATGAATATTCTGAAATAAGAGCTAGGTTAGCCTCGGATGTGCCACAGTCTTATTATGACTAAGATGTGCTTTGAACTTGTGTGTGAACTCTCGTTCACTCGACTAGTGCTCCTCCAACTCCAACGAATGTTATGCTACTTGGGCTACAACGATACTTCAACTTCGAACCAACCTAAACTGTTAAAAAATACTTATTATTTTTAATTCTTTTAATGTACTTGTTAACCTACCTTATTTTCGTAGTCAATTCATCGCACAAAACATTCTCTCACACTAGTAGAACACAACACACACTAAAACAATTTATCACTACACGATAACACTCACTTTGAACGCATGCACTACCCCGCCGCGCCACCACCTCCATTAAAAATCAGCAGTAAACTAAAATCTATTTTCAATATTTAAAACAATAATATACCTAATGCCTATCATTTCGTTCGCTCGCCGTCGCCGCGTCGTCGTCGTCGATGCGAAAGTCCACAATTCGGCGGATGCCTTGTCGGCGTTGTCTGATGTTTAGCGGAGTCGTACTAATGCTACTTTGCTCGACTTTCGGCTCTTTAACCCTTAATTTGACGTTGTACGGTGGAGCGGACACAATCTTCAAAAAACCTGTGTGTGCTATAAATTTTTTTATTTTTTATTTTTCACGATTACTTTTTATGAAAGTCTCTCAAAATATGGGTAGGAAATAAAATTTTATGTTGACAACACTTACCCTCTTACTCATAATCGCACGATAAACCTATTTTAGTTTAAACATTGTTTAAATATGCTAGCTCTAAACAAAACACTTTATGTTTCTAACCTTTAACTTTACATTTCATTATGCATAAGGGGGTATATCTACAAATAATTATCTGCAATTGTTTCGATTCCATCTTCACCCACCCATCTTACTGCTAGTTCTAACTAGATCCATACCAAATAATTTTTTATGTTACTTTTTGGTAAATATTAATATTATACTAACTTTATTTTTTTACCAAAAGAAAACAATTTGTCGGCCAATTTGTTCTGAATTTTGTGATTTTTAATATTAAAATAAATCTCAAATTAAGTTTGATGTATTATCAGGCAGGACACGACTTGTCCCAACTATGGAAAAAGATTAAATTTTTTAGGAGTTTTTAGCATACCCTTGATGATTAAAAGGTATCAAAATAATGCTTGCTTGAAAAAATGTCGTTGTCAAATTAAGGGTTAAAGTAAATTTTTAAAAATCTGCAAAATGTAGGCCTCGTTCAGTCAGTCAGTTCCTTGTTTGCCGCGCTGTCATACAAGTGACGCTATCGCCGCACCGCGCCGTGTAATTCGTGTTAATTCTTTTGTTTCTTGTTTAATTTCTATTATTTAAGTGTTTGTAAATTAGTGTTAATTTTTGTTAATAATCTAGTGTAAGTTTTTACTTTTATAATTGTTTATACCTGTTTTGTGTTTAATCAAAAATGCCTTCTTCATATGTGTACAGCCCACGGGGTTATGGCATGATGTTGATGTGCTTAGGAGAAGCATGTGGGAATGCCGCTAATGCTTTAAGGTATCTACCTATTCTAATAATTTAATGTGAAAACATAAATGTCATGTATTACACACCTCTCGTCTCAATGCCCAAGTAGGTAGGTATAAGTAGCAAAAAAGATATTTCTTCTATTTACTCAACAACAAACTACATACCTACTTAATAAACGGAAAACGATAGAAAAACGCAGTACATAGGTACACTTTACTTTAATCACAGCGGCCAACAAGGGACTGGCTGACCAGGCTGACTGACTGATCAAGCAGATTCGCGCGCGGTTATGCATAGTTCACACAGACAGAACCTTCGAATAAGTATGAAGTTATCGATGATTTGATTATGCTTTGATTCACGTCATCATCATCAGCTGAAAGCAGCCCACTACTGGACAACCACTTCCACTAAAGAAAATCTTCACGTTGTCACTCGTTCTAGCATTTGTAAATATCTAAAACGCATGTAAAGATAATAGTTTAAAGTTCTAAGTTGTATGAACGCATTTCGTTGACTATTGCACGAAAACAAATCTCGGCAAGACATCCGCCGAGCGGCTGAGCGGCTCCGGACTTTTGAGTCGACGATTCTTGTTGAGAATTGATAGGTACCTACTAGATAATCGATAGAATAGTTGTTTTGTTATATTGCAATTATTTTTGAAAATAGATTTTAGCTTTCCGCTGTTTTAAAAGGAGGTGGCGAAGCGGCTAAGTGTTTTGCGTTCAGATTGAGAGTGTTATCGTTAGAATGAAAATGTAGGTCCTTTTGGATTATTGTGTGGTTTTGTGACTATGTTTTGTGTTCAACTAGTGTGAGTGAGCGCCATTGAGTTACTATGTACTAACGTAAGTTTTTTGCGATGCACGGGCTACCAAAATAAGATTAACAAGTAAATTTAATATTCTGAGAAAGGATTAAGTTCTCCGTTTCCTATTCTTTTTAAAGACGGTTAGAGCTATTTTAACAGTATTTTATTTTGTGGAGCAGTGATGATCACGGTGATTGGAGGTTAATGTGTGATTAATAGAATGTTATACCTGTATGAGTGCATTATTGCGATAAACAAACTACGATAGCCAGGTAGGTATCTAATACGAGACACATGTTATGTTATGTACAACTAATTGATACTAGTTTGGTGTAGGTAGCTAGTTTACCCTTTGAACTATGTTGCAATTAAGTTTTATGTATTCAACCGCCGCCGACTATTCGCGAGGTGATAGGTAGGTACCTAAGTAGGTATGTCATGGAACGTACTTTTTAAGGACGTAAAGACAGTCATGCTGGATCTTTAGTTAGATAACTGATTCAGTTCTTTCACAACATAGGTAAGTTCCTTACTTCATACGTAATTCTTTAAAAAATAATGCAAAGCGTTAAAAAACCGACTTTGTATTAAATTATTTTATAACTTACACACTATGATTTGAGCCTTGTGATTAAGAAACACTTTAATCTCAATTTAAAAACTGCTGTACATAATAAGATGAATTTAAACCAAAACTAATCAACTAAAAATATGTTAGGTATACACTCAAACTTATAATTTTCGAGATATGCATGGACAAACATACCTACATAGGTACACTTATGTTTGGCATAAGTATCTATGTGTTTGGAAGCTGTTCGAGGCTAAGAAATTTTAATACAAAAACTGATAAAACAACTCACTTACGGGATAGATTTCTTTTTTGAAGTCGGTTAATAAAGATGTGTTTTCATTGGCTCATTCATTTGTCGTTTTAGTGTCAAGTGAGTGTTTTTTTTAAATAATGTACAAACTACGGATGTTAGTTATCTATCAGGTTATACTTACGGGGTTTTTGAACTATACATGTACTATAATACCTAACTAATACCGTTTTGTACTTTAAAATACCATCTTATTTCACTATAAAAAACGATAAACTTTGTGACGATGGATTTTTATTATTCTTTTACGTTGAAGTGGCTAAAAGGATGCAGCTTAAATTTTAAGGATTACACATATGAATATGATATGTACCTAGGTAGATACTTTTAATCTGATCTTATCTCGGCATTGGGATCGGCTTTAGAACCCGTACGGGGGAAACGGCTATAGTTAAATGTTTGTGTTTTTGAAAGTTTAAGTGTTTGGGTTGCGTACAGAAAGTAGGAAGGTACTTTGAGGTTACGTGGATAGAATACGCATGGCTTTTTGGCTAAGTTACCTTACTGGGCGAAAAAGCAAGAGGTTAATGTCATTATTTTCTCAGATAGGTAGGTACCTACTTCACAGTCGTCGTTTTGAATGAGTTAAAATTCTTTTACAACATTACCTATGTTTACCTAACTTTGGGACGACAATTTCGAGATAAAAAGTAGCCTATGTCCATCCTTAGGGTCAGGTCTATCTCTGTATCAAATTTTATTCAAATCGGATCAGTACTTTAAGCGTGTCAGTACTTAAGGTAGATAATAAATAATAATAAATAAATAAATCCCCAGACAATCACACCGACTGACTGACAATCACGGTCCCAAAGTAAGCTAAAAATAATCTATCTAAAAATAACTTCGTTTTAAGCTGCTTTGATCAGCTGCTGTTGTCCGTAGCTTTTCCGTAGTCATAAGTTGATGAAATTAATGTAAACTACGGCTTTGACACATGATGAGGCATAACAAAATGCTAATTTTGAAAACATACGAGCTACCCTGCTGAATGCCATGGATGATCGTGGTTGATGCTCAGTGTTCACTACGTTTCGTTCGTTGAACTTTGAGACGGCGCGGCGGCACAGGGCGGGCGCGCGCGCTGGCCAGCTGGGGCGCGGGAAGGGCGCGGGGTGCCATGCATACAACGGTTGTGGAGGGGCGCTCAGCCCGCAGGATTCAATGGAGCGCGCGTGGTTCGACAAAAATACTTGTACGCGATACATTGCCGGTAGTTTTGAAAAAATAAAATTGCGAATTTCATTAAAATTCTTCGATAATACGTTTATTTATACGTGTCCAAGCATGAAAAATGTAAAAAAAATAATTAAAAAATGTCCAAAAAAAAGGTCTCAGATTTGAAAAAAAACTACTTTTCCGTAATCAGTATACGTAGTATAATCATACCCTAAAGTTAAAGGTCGTGGTCTTTTTACACCCTGTATATCAAACACTGAATTTAGGATGAGTGATTGCGATTATGCTTCGCGATCATTTTAGCTTGTTTATTTAGTTGGCAAATTCAAGATTAAAAGAAAATATATTTATAATTAATTAATGCTGGACTGGGAGCGAACAAAAAACATAGAATGTGCCAGCTGCTTCTCTTCCCGGGCATACTGTAAAAGTCAGTTGAGGGACAGAGGTTTTATTGGAGGCTTTTTTTGTGGGCAATAGGCTGACCCACTGTTTATTTATTTATTTATTTATAGATCACCAACACAATAATGTCCACATAACATACTTAAAACAGATTATTAATTAGCTTAACATCATTGCATTTAAAGGTGACGACAACATGCTCAAAAAAATAAAAACATTGACACAAACATTAAATAATTTAGAATAAATTACAAATAAAAAATTAACAAATTAAATTCTGTAGGCACAATAAAATTATTAAATCAAATAAAATCTTCAAGGAAAAAATATATGTTCAATCAAAGTAAGTCATAGTCACTGTCACTGCAATAGTCTCACTCCATCATTATAATTCCTCCGAATTTGTCAAATGTGACATCAGATGGTTTTATACCCTCTAGTGTTCTGCCTACCCCGTAAGGGATACAGACGTGAAGTTATGCTGCTGCATTTAATTAGCAATGCATAATTATATAAAATTTAGCAATTTATAATTTAGAACACTAGCCCAGAAGCTTGAGAAGTGTTTGATGAGAAAACTTAGTTAATTTGGTCGGTGTTATCACTAAAAGGCGATTTTTTACAGACTAACCTTATATGTATCATATCAAACATAATACATCCACCGCCACAGGTATTGTCTCACTTATAGACCTTGCCATGCTAGGAGGTTTTATTACATCAACATTTTTATATTTACATTGGGCCGCTTCATGAAGAATCTCCCTTCCACCCCTGGAGCAGCGAGTCTATAAGACGACCCTTCTGGGCTATCCTTTTTGGTATATAATTTAAGATATGTTTTCGATATTCTAAAAAGTCGAACTAAGCGCTATGACAGTTCCTTTTTTAATACGGTTTGCCAAGGTTTGGAATAAACTGCCAGCGTCTATTTTCCCTGATCAGTATAGTCCTGGTACTTTAAAGCGTTAAGTGAATAGGTTTCTCGTGGATGGACGTGTGCGTGTAGGTGTCATGGAAGACAACGTCCCATCCTTACATTATAAAAAAAAAATCTAATTCAATAATCTACACTATTCACAAAAATTAAAATAAGCAATGAATTCTAACACACTTGGAACAAGACCTCTCTCATGCCAATTGACACAGAGCCCTAAAACATCTCAGTTCTACTCGAGTAGGGTGACCAAACTTTTGAATTTATTTAAACCTAGCCAGGTTTTTTGTGAACAATTATTGCCAAGAGAGCAGGACTTTGGGAAATGGGCAACCATTTTTAATCTTATTGCCTATCTTGGACATATACAGGGTGTCCCGTAAATAGTTGACCAAAGAAAAACTGGAGATACAAAAATGGTTGTCTGGAATCAGAAACACCAATTTTTTTTTCCTAAACTAAGTAGTTTTTGAGATATACTGATTTTAAATATTTTGTAAATTTTCATATACTGCGTATAAAAAAGGTGCCAAATTTTTTTTTCATGCATTTTTTCCAACTTCTTATTTCATAAGATAATTAAGGATTGATCATTCTTTTTATCCAATGTATTAATAATGAATATTTATCTGTAACAAAACAATTACAGTGGAAACGTGTTGATTTTTTTTATTCTAGAATTTAAAACTTGATTTTTAATCTAAGCTGGTGTAAAAAAATCTATGAAAACTTTATTAAAAATATCTACAATTTATACAGATTTCAAAATATCTACAAAAAAAATTTTTTTTTTTTCATTACTCAGATATGGATCAGAGACCTAATTGTCGAGGTAAAATAAAATAACAGTAGTAAAGTAATCGAGCTTTTAACATTTAGTAAGCCTTATTTTATTACATTAAATCTTGCTCCCACACATAGCCAGCATCTCCTAAAAAAAAATATTTTCAGTCTTTTAAGAGCCACTCCATTATTATCACCACTTCAGCTACATGGTTCAAATTTTCAAATAACGTTCTCTCATTGTCGTTTACTGTTTCATATACGGCTTCTTTAAAATAGCCCCATAGAAAATAATCAAGTGGATTTATATCCGGCGAGCATGGTGGCCACGCAATTGTACCACCGCGTCCTATCCATCGGTTCGGGTACTCGTTTAAGTGATTACTTACCATCATGCGGTAGCCACATCCGGTTGCGAACTTCTTCTGGTATATCGTTTAAAAAAATACCAAGTTTATCTCTTAAAAAAATTATATAATGAGCTCCATTCAGTCGTGGTAGGAGTTCAAATGGACCGATGATTTGTCCGTTTAGTATCCCAGCCCATAAATTAACTCCAAACTGGTGCTGAAACCGGTCTTCCCTTACTGCACGGGGGTTTTCAACGGCCCATTCACGGAGGTTGTGCATATTAAAGACGCCATTCTCTTAAAACAAGATTCATCACTCCGCATAATTGAATCAAAAAACTGTGGATCTTGTCTGCACCGGCGCAACATCTCCCTACAGAAATCTAAGCGACGTTGATAATCCGCTGGCAGCAATGCTTGCACCCGATGGACATGATACGGGTGCATGCGATACCCGTGCGTCTAGAAACACGGCGAATGCTAGTAGAAGGCTCTCGTCTAATTTTCATTATTACCTGATCTTCATCCACCTGTCTAGGTCTTTTGAACCTCTAAATACGCGTTACTGAAGCGGAGAAAATCTCGATGATTGGGACAGCGTTCGCGATTTGGATACCGCAAACGATATCTACGTGCGGCCTCCCGAGCATTACCGTCACATAAACTGTAAATAAAATGCATTTCTACGTATTCACGAGCAGTAAAAACAACGGGCATTTTCAAAAATTCAGAATTATCGAATACTATTTATGTGTGATAACTGAACAATATGAACAATTAAGAAATTTTTTTATTTTTATTTACTTGGATATATCGAACTGTCATTTTTTTAAGTGCCTGATTTAAAACAAAGCTTTCCATTTTCTATCAAGCCAGCATCTTTTCATAGATCTTAAAATAAGAAATAAAATCATAAAGATATTTAAGACTAAGTAGGTTTTGGTATGGTTTTATAGTAACAAAAAAGGTTTTCTTGTTTTTTTGTATACTTTTAATCTTTTTGAAATCTGTAGAAACTGTAGCTGTTTCTTAAAAAAAAGTTCACCAAAGCTGCCACACTTTTTTTTACACCAGCATCATTTCAAAATGTGTTTATTTAAAAAAATAACATGTTGTAGCTTTTATTTGCACAGATTACCCATAATCCCTCAATAATTACAAATTAATTAGAGAGATTAATCTTTTCTTAGCTATTTGCAAGACTTAATAGTTAAAAAAGTACATGAAAAAAAAGTTAAGTTACATTTTTTTGCATGCAGTAGGGAAAAATCCTATATATAGGATTTTCCCCTACTGCATGCAAAAATATGAAAAATAAGTTATCGGTATATCTAAAAAAGTACTTAGCCTAGGAAATAAAAATTTGGTGTTTCGGATTCCAGACAACCCTATGTATCTCCAGTTTCGGGACACCATGTATTTTTGCACACGTCCAAATTTTGATCTTTTTTATGGTAACCCTACATTGCCTGGGTCTGAGAGTCTCTTGAAACGTTCGTCAATATACGAAACTTGATGCTTCTATTTGCCTTTTCTACAAAGGAACATTTCAAACATCATTTCGCGCCTTTTTGTTTCTAGTTTTGTAGTTCATTATAGCCCGTATAGGTGAAAGAGGAGAAACGTTTGCCAGGACGACGACTTTATGTAATAATAATAATAATACAACTCTTTATTGTCATTATACAAGATATGGTTTTACATACATACATACATACATAACGTCACGCCTGTATCCCAAATGGGGTAGGCAGAACAACAGAGGCTATAAAACCATCTGATGTCACGTTTGACAAATTTGGAGGCATTATAATGATGGAGAGAGACTTGCAGTGATAGGGGGTCAGCCTATCGCCCACAAAAACGTCAAAAAAGCCTCCGTCCCTTAACTGACTTTTACAGTATGCCCGGGAAGAGATACAGCTGGCACATTCTATGTTTTTCTTTCGCTCCCAGTCCAGCATGGAAGGTTTTACAATTTTACAGATAACGACTACGAGCCGGTTAATATGTAATTACTAGCTGCTTCACGCAATTTCTAATCCCGCTAATAATTCTACAATATTGGTTTGTCAAGACCAAAAAGCAGATGTCAAGACAGTACACTATCACTTTGCTAAATTTAAATCAAACCTGTCGCATCCTTCTGCCGTGATTGAGGAAAAAACATCAATAAATTCATCAAAACTTTCGCATTTATAACATAAGTAACACAAGGTTAATTAAATTATTTCTCAACGGAGTCTGTAGTGCATTGGGTCCGGCCGTAGGTATACGAACTCTATATAGTTCTCCTTTGTTTTCTCCATAGCACTTGCACATTTCGGTATGGTCGGGGTAATCTAGGAGCTACTGAATTTTTATTTGTTTTGAACTTCTTTTTAAGTAGCTTTGAAACACACCTATGACTGTGAACCGAGTCAAATGTTATGTCAACGAATTCAGTAAAAAATATCGATTTGAATGAACTATTTTGATCGCGTTACAGCACAGTAGAAATTCACCGAGTTATTATGCACAAATTGAAGCTGCATCTGAACGAAGTCGGATGCTACAGCTATCAAGCTAGTTAAACCATAAGCAAGTTAACCATAAAAGTTTTCTATTCTATCGTTATTATTCTCAATATTAATGTTTTATTGCTAGCTATGAAGCAAAATGTTTAAACTGAAAGCATGAATAGTACCACCTAAATACCTTTGAATTATTTTTGTTAAGGAACTACTGGGTGACTGGTGACAAATTTAAGATATTGAAGGAGAGCACTATGTACTCGATTCTGATCATAACTATATAATAAATGTAGGTACTTAATTTTTCACCAGAATTTCCTATAAATAAATAGTGTTCACGAATGCTTCACGGCTCGACGACCGTTGGTGTAGTCGTCTTAACTATACTGCAGTGCGATCACAGAACTTTATCGAATCGTATATTAACGGATGTTAACGAATGCTCGTATAGTATGGAGTCGGTTGCAAGTTTTGTGTAACATTGTAATTTTTTTATTTTACAGATATATATGAGTACAAAATGTTTATAAACATTCAAAACTAACAAGGCTCACATTTATTTAAGCTGGCCGTGCGGCAATGGATAGATTTCAATTTTTTCTTAAAAACCGTCTCCATACTATACGAACATTCGTTAACAAACAATTCGATAAAGTTCTGTGATCGCACTGCTGTGTTGATAGCGCCGTGCGTACGCCCGTGGTAAGTAGTTACTAGTATTACCATGCGTTGCGTAGTGAATTCTTCAACTTTCGGTTAAGTTTACTCCGTAAATATTGAAATTTTGTTTTTTATCTTCGTGTATGATCCATCACTATCATGTCCTCGAATTTCAAAAGTGATCGACCAGCCACCCTGTATATCTAAAAAAGCTTCAAAATGTTACCTATTACTCGTGTTTTTTTTTTTTGATTAACTGAACAGAAAATATTTATAATTTCTTTTGTTCTTAAATCAAGATATGTCTCTATTTAGAATTTTACAAATCTTTAACAACGTGGCTAAACCTATACAACCAACACTACACGGTTACTACGATGGCGACTTGACGAACTTCCCACTGCAGTGTGTTTTCATGCTGTAAAATATCAGAGACGGAAACGGTCAAGCTCAAGCCAGAAATGCCAATCTGCGGAAGGGCTACAGCGTGATACTACCTACTATACATGTCCGGTATACATACTATACTGATGCAGTCGGTATCTTCAAAATGTGTGCTTGAAATCCCGTCTATTTTACAGATGTTTATTTATGCAGTAGCCACCGTGCGCGGTTTTACCCGCGTAACTTTCGATCCCGTGGGAATTTCGGGATAAAATATAGCCTATAACCTTCCTCAAGAGTTGGGCTATCGAATGCAAAAAGAATTTTTCAAATTTGACTTGTTGTTTCTGAGATTAGCGCTTTCAAACAAACAAACTCTTCAGCTTTATATATTAGTATAGAAGTATAGATTTGCGCACTAAAAATAATATATTTATTAACGGTAAGACAAATCTTGAACTGATATAACTTTAGTTTTATTAATATTTTTCATTTAGTTTATGCTATTTACAGGCTTCCATAGCACAAATAAAAATCCTTGTTCTCCTAGTTTTCTTTTGCATATCATATATTTTAACAATCATAATATATACCTGTGGGGTATAGACCTAAATGATTACAGGTTTATATATCTAGCCCACAGCTACGAGATATAATTTTCCTTCGATTTAGCGGACCACTGCGTTTTAGGGGTTTGACGAAGACAATTACATTTAATGTGATTTTATTAGATGTCAATGGGGATTTGCAGAGAATTACAAGGACAGCAAAGAATAAGCATCCACACATCTCCTTACACAGCAACGCCTCAGAATGGTCAGTCAGCAAGCGGGCACCGCAGATTCTGAGCAGGGACGATTTTGGGAGATAGAAGAACGTCTTCTACACTCCTACACAAATGGTTGGATACGTTCCAGGCCACACAGCATAATATAAGAGTTATTGCAAGCTCTATCGGTAACTTGTCTAAATTTGTAGAACACTTAAGGACGAACTGCAGAGCATAGGTTTCATCCGTCTTACGCGTCGAGGCCTCAGGGAATACTACTTCGCATCGCTAAGAGCGCGGCCAGCGTAGTCGATGAGCGGGCGGCAATATTCAAAACTACCCTCATGCTTCTCAATATCAAGCAGGTATTGAACAATACCTATATTATAGTAATCTATTTTATGTAGAAATCAACTTAGCTGTGTGAGGTAAAAACTGTAAAGTTAGAACATCAATTTTTACTGGAGTTAATATCGAAAGTTCCATATCATTATGTATAACTCAAAATCGAATAAAACATGGAAGCACCAATATTAACGGCTTATTATTTATCAGTTTAACTGAAGTTCAAAGATACTTTATGCACATAATAAATCTGAAAACCAATTATTATCTCCTTAATACTTTGGTAATGATGTTTAAACTCATCATTTGTTGCTACAACTTTAACAATCAATTCAAAGTACATTGCTTGGTGGCCATATCAATATCCACTTTATTTTGATACAACGCTGGTATTGTACGTTGAATATGATTGGTAGTTTACTAGGGAATCGTAATGAAAGTTTTAGGTACAGCTTTTGATTCATAGTCGGGTGGACTGCTGGACTCGAACTCATCAATATCGGAAAACGGTACGCGTTTGATATCACAGACTCGTTATTACATAGGTAGGATACGCTACTGAGTACTGTCCCAAGCAAAACACTATCGACAAAAAATTAAAATGGTTTTTTATTTAATACCAACCGTTGACCGCGGTCCACGGCCCAAGGGTCGATGTTGGGATGTTGTATTATGGCTAGTCGCTATATAAACTTTGATAGCACGATGTAGGAATTTCGTCGTGTTGTCATCGTTCTATGGCGCATCGCTAGATGTCGCAACAAATCTATATAATTTTTATATCGTTGCATTTATTTTGATAATAATGAGTAAACCTTACTCAGACAAGATCTACAGATTTTTGAGACTTTTCAATGGAGAATGTCTAATCGAAATCTCAGTGAATTTATTAACGAGTCTTCGCAGCTTTCATCATACTTGCCCTAAAGTTGTTTTTTGGTAAAAATGGCGGCTTCTATGGATGTTTAATCTCTCTTAGACCGAAACATTTGGTCAAAAAGATCGAAGCATTATTCATTGGTAAATTTGATCCTGATATCTTTATCCGTCAAAACACTTTTCACAGAATAACGTTTGAGAGACCAAATAAGGTGGTGTACGTTCCCTTGAAGCAGAAAAATAAACGAATTTCTCAGTTATCGAAAACAAAAAAATACAGCCTTTTACGCTCCGTCACTGCCTTAATTTTTGACTTTCGCAAGTAAAAAAAAATAAAATTCGTCACATTGGTTTCCATGGTTCTGAGTTCCATTAAATGAAAATTGTTTTTATGATCTGCAGATATTTTTCATGAATATAATTTGTAGAGACATATTAACATTTCCTATGCTTCAGAACTCTATCTGTTATCGGGTTCCCTTATTCTTACTTACGTTAGCACTGAGCGAAAATAATATCTTGAATTATTATTATTATAAATTTAAGAGGAAACATTGATGAGTTCGACTGTACCAAGTTATGGATAAATGGCGTGTCGTTTAATCTCCAGCTGAAATTGAATTTTATTGCATCGGTGTTTTCGTCATTACGCTCATTTGTTGTTTGTTACAGCGTCTGCTAGATCGATTATATTTAAGTTGATAATTAATATTGAATATGAAAGAGGTGTCTTTGTTATTGAAAATAATAAATTTATTTGTTTACTCGCAGATATCACGAAAAATAGGAATGAAATTACAAAAAATACTACAAACAAAAAGAATTTAGTTCTATTAAAAAAAAACACTGTTCATAGACAAAATAAAACATAATAAATTTTCAATGAGCGTAACTAGGGTTGTTTAATGAGCTCACACAGCAGAGCTAGCGGATATCCTAGTATATACTCAGACAAAAGAAAATTAGGAAAAACATCAAGGCGGATCCTTAGTTACTAGAAATGATAAGCGTTTAGTGTTTAAAAAATATTAACAAATGTTTTAATCTATAAAGGCATGCCAATAATGTCAAAAGCTAAAGTACGAAATGCTATTCATACGATATAAAGTGTCAAATCGACACGGCTGGTTGCCACTTTGTCCAAAAATTTATATGTAAGTGTCAAACACATACAAACCAAGTTCAAATTATTTCACAATCGCAAAATCTTCAAAATGCAATATCTTTTCATGTAACGCTCATCTACTAGTATCTTGTGCATTGAGCTGCACATGAATGAATTCCAAATAGTGTCTTATGCTCTTGTTTGTTAAACGCTACAAAAGAACACCAACTATAATCATGTATGGCCGCCGCCACTGTTATACAAGGTGTTCCTGTTGATTTCCAATAACTTTGAAGTTTTGTTCCTTACTAAAAAATAATTCTTTTTGCCACAGAATATGTGGATCAAAAGTGCATACTTTCCAAGATATTGATAGTCTTAATATAATGAGTTCATAAATTATCACCGTTGTAAAATCTCTTTAAAATTAATTCAATAGAGGCGTGTCAGTCACTGAAGCCATACAATAAACAACAAAAACATTTTAAACGTTGAGGAACGTTGCACACAATGTACAACGCAAAGCGTTGTGAACTGTACCTGTAAAAAAAGGGATAGAAAATGCCACGTTGTCATACTTCGCATTAAAGTTGTTTTACATAAGATGTTTTGATTGAATTGAATTATTTTTGTATGAAAAATAAAAACAAAAATAAAAGTTCACATGTTACTTGATTCTATTACATGTCCCATTAATACCCTAGAGTTATGGGAAGTCAACAGAAACACCTTGTATAATTTCCTTAACATGCCCGGCATACTGTAAGCAAGAACACTAGAGCAATCGTCTACGGGGGCAATGAAGTATATGAACAAATAAGAACTAGGAACGACCATAAGTTAGCGTTTCCTAAATTAAGGCTGGCTAAAAGCAGCAAATCATTTATTGGAATGTCAATACGTATATATATAGGTACTAGCTTTATCCCGCAACTTCGTATGCGCTTAACTACCCTTCTCGTGGAAATTTCAGAAACTATACAACCAGACACCCACTGAAAGAACCTTCATACCAAGTATCACACCCATGCACTCAAGGAATAAGTTTTTTTCATACAAACTAAAAATCATATATTTCCCGAGCCCATGGGAATTTTTTTCGTAGCACAACCCACTCTTTGAAGAACCTTCATGCCAAGTATCACATCCGTACACTCAAGGAATAAGATTTTTCATACAAACTAAAAAGTCCAACCCCCGAATTCCCGTGGGAATTTCGGGAATTCCTTCCATAATACAAACAGACACTTAGAAAGAAAGAAAGAAAGAAAGAAAATATTTTATTCTTAAAACAATCACCACTGAAATTCGTACAATAATACTTACAACTAAAACTTAACCTAAAGAACATGAAAATAATTAATAATTGTAACAAATGCCAACGATGATTATTATAAAAAATGGTAACCAACTCAGCATATAGTCGGTACCCTAAAGGGTTCACGACGCTGGTTTTCAGTTGGCACCAAGTGAGTGGTATCCCACGGTTGGTCGGGGATGAGGGTTTTGGTGTAGATTTATTTTCCACTTTACAATTAATCTATTACATTTTAATGAAAATAAAATAAAAGCTTTATTATATAATAGTCATTATTGATAATCTTAAATTAGAGAATACAAATAATTATACATAAAATAAATATATATAACATGTACAGAATGAGGAACAGATTGAGGAACCTTTATATCAAGTATCACATCCGTGCACTCAAGGGATGGGATTTTTTCATACAAACTAAAACATCATATATTTCCCGTTCCCGTGAGAATTTCAGGAATTCCTTTCATAACACAAGCAGACACACATTGAAAAACCTTTACACCAAGTTTCACATCGGTGCACTTAAGGAATAAGATTTTTCATACAAACTAAAAAGTCCTATATTTCCCGTTCCCGTGGGAATTTCGGGAATTCCTTCCTTAGTGCTCCCCTACATCTCCTAAAGAATGTATGTTCCAAATTTCAGCTCTTTACGCCCAGTAGTTACGGCTGTACGTTGTCTGTCAGTCACTCAGTACCTCAGTCACTCAGTCAGTAACGGAACAGTTTTATATATATTGATAACAGAATTCTGAAGTCAATTCAATCCCTGCCATTCAATAAATTTAAATCAATCATTAAAAACACTCTATTTCGAAAAGCTTATTATAAAATATTTTTATGCATATCGGAGTAGTTTACTTGCCGCCTGATAAACATTTAACTATACGCATACAGTTTCTACTCGACTTGCTCGAGATTATTACGGACGAACATCCGAATGATAAAATCATTTTAACGGGTGATTTTAACTTACCTTGCATCCAATGGACAACTGGTTGCCCTATAGTACTAAAAAAAGGATCATTAGAAGTACAGAATTATGCCTCTCAGTTAATTAATTACACATCCTATGTTGGTTTCAATCAGTTTAACTCTAACGTGAACTCGCATAACAATATTCTAGATTTAATATTCGCCAACTTTTCATTGGGTTTACAAAGATCAAACTTAGCATTAGTCAAAGAAGATAACTATCACCCCACATTAATCATAGATGCAACTGATATATTAATACCACCGCTAAAACATGCGCCACAAACTAAGTTACAGTTCTTTAAAGCAGATTATACCTCAATTAATAATGAATTAGAGCCATTACTATGGGAGGATCTATTGTTGTCTTGTGATTTGGAAACTGCTGTGAATATTTTTTATACACGAATTAATGAGGTTATTGATAAATATGTACCCAAAAAAACTATCTCAAAAAAATTTAATTATCCATTTTGGTATAATCGAAACTTAATCAAATTAATTAAAGAAAAAGCTAAGGCTCATTCCAACTGGAAACGATATGGGAATAAACAAGATTACGAAACTTTCTCATATTTACGTGCCCAGATCAAAAAATTGCAAACCAAATGTTACAATTCCTATATAGAACGTTCCCAAGAAAATATTAAAGCATGCCCTAAACTACTGTGGACGTATGTTAATTCTAGAAAAAAGAATAACACTGACTTCCCTAATTTAATGACCTACGAAAATAAAACAATATTAGACCCAAAAGATATATGTTCGTCGTTTAGCGACTGCTTTTCTAAAAATTTTAGTAAACCTTCATCCTGTTCGAATTCCACAACTAATGATTTAATAAACGTTATAAGTTCTGACACACTAAGCTCAATTCAAATCGAAGCCACTTTTATTTTTAAACTACTTAAATCCGCTAATCCGTACAAAGGTGCTGGTAGTGATAATATCCCGCCCATATTTTATATTAACTGCGCAAAATCCCTAACTAAACCTATTACTCTATTATTCAATCGCTGTTTTAAAGAGGGGTACGTCCCTTGCATATGGAAAACCGCACACATTACTCCTATCCATAAAAAAGGCACAAAATCTGCCATAGAGAATTACCGCCCCATATCCAGGTTGAACACAATAAGCAAATTTATGGAAAAAACCGTCCATCATTATATACATAATTTTCTTTATCGCAATATACCAGCTAACCAACACGGTTTCATCAAAGGACGTTCTACCAACACCAATCTAGCTGTTCTTACGAATGACGTATTGCATGGTATGGAAGGCGGCTCGCAGGTAGATGTGATTTACACGGATTTCGAAAAAGCTTTCGACCGTGTAGATCACATCATTCTCTTACGCAAGTTGCGAGAATTAGGCATATGTGGTAACCTTTTGCGATGGATGGAATCCTACCTTCGAAACCGTAGCCAAGCTGTAGTAGTAGGTGGGCATCGCTCAAACTACATAGACGTTCCTTCAGGCGTGCCCCAGGGCTCAATTCTATCGCCGCTCCTGTATGCTGCATACTTATATGATGTGGGTACATGTTTTAAATTCTCCAAATATCTTATGTATGCTGACGACACAAAAATTTATAATAAAATAATTTCAATCTCAGACTGCATCAATCTTCAGAATGACCTCGATAGTTTAAATAAGTACTATGCGGATAACAAAATCGACGTTAATATTAATAAATGTATGACTATGACTTTTACACGGAAAAAAAATCCTATTATTTTTAATTATAAAATATGTGACATTAACTTAAAAAAGGTAAACCAAATCAAAGACTTAGGCATCATTTTAGACGAAAAACTATCATATAATGACCACATCACACACATCGTAAGTACAGCATACAGGAACTTAGGTTTTATCTTGCGAGTCAGTAAGCCCTTTACAGACACTAATTGTATCAAAATGTTATACTATGCTTTTGTGAGAAGTGGACTTGAATACTGCAGTAGTGTCTGGAATCCGCAGTACCTAATAAATATAGAAAACTTGGAAAAAACTCAACTGAAATTTATAAAAAACTTGAACTATCGAAAAAACCTTACAATAAAAAATTATGAGAATGCATGTCGAACTCACAAAATTCTGTCTCTTAAAGACAGAAGAGTTTTAAACGACATGATGTTTTTGCACAGTGTTGTACATGGTGCAATCGATTGCACCGAGCTCACGGAACAATTTCTGAGGCTTCGAGTCCCCTCACGCCGTACAAGACACACAGCCCTTTTCGACCTCCCTAGCGCACGCACTAATTATAATCAGAACTCAATAGTCTATCGAACACAAAATACTTATAATAAAATCTTTAATTCTATCGATGTCTTCATGTCCAGGAAACATCAATTCAGGAGACTATTAATAGAAGTGTTGATCTCAAACTCAGAAAATAATAATTGACAATACAAAACTAAACTCACCCATACTTTTACACCCACGCAAACACACACACACACACATATGTTTCACACATTCATGAACATACATTCCAATTCAGTTATTCACTTACAAAAGTTAACTACATAGGTACCTACTTATATGTATATATATATTTTTTTTTTCTTAATAAATTTGGTCAACCATGTACACTTAAATTAAGTTAAGATAATTTGTTTATAGTACTTTTTATTTCCTTATTTTTAATTATTTCTCAAAAACTTATAAAAACAAAACTTGTATGTTATATTCTGTATATATTACTTGTATATATTAAGCTCTCCAGCTATAATTATAAAATGTAAATCCGTCATTGGACGTAAGTTTTATTGTCAATCATGTACATTATTCAAATATACTTAAGGTCTGTGGATTTTGTTAATGATAATAAATAAATAAATAAATAAATAAAACTAAAGATTACTTAGATGATAAAATGGCATGGGATTAAGCACAACAGGATATTTCTAAAAGTTTCTAATTAATTAATAATTTTGTTTACGGCTTGGCTGTGCGGTATATATATGACATGCTGGTGACTGTCCCACTCACTTATTTTCTTGTCAAGACAACAGCAAGAACGTCATGCTCCCTCAGGCGGCATGGCTAGTGGCAGCGTCGGGTATCGGGTCACCCTCTTCCCTAAAATATGGTTGAGGATGGTGATGGCTGGTGCTTGAGTTAACTCGTGAACAGGTGCTGCTAGCGGTGCCAGGTCGTTTTGCTAATGACACTATGACTATTTTATTCCATTTTTGTTCAAATACTCTAGTCCCAGTTTGTCATGTTCGTATTGTGCATCCATAGCTCATTGCTTCTGCTATGTTAGCAATTTGGTTGTGGCATGACATTGGCTCTCACAATTAGCTGTCTTGTGTTTGTATTTTTTTTATGTCTCGGTCAATTTGTACTGTACCTATTTGTTTTAATTTGATAATTCTGACTGAAAAAGAGTCCCAAGAGTTTTTTTTCCGCCGGCTTTTTGTGTCTCTTGGTCTACTGTAATATCTTATTTAACAACTATCAACAACTAGTTAAAGCCGAAGTATGTGATGACTGACTTCATCAAGTGTTTTGTGAAATTCCTAAGATGAATAAAACTTTTTGAATTTTTTTGATTTTTTTATATTTGTGTTACAACACGTAGGAAATGAAGTATGAAATAAGTACACACACAAAAATACATACGAAATGAGACTGCTTTATCACTCCTGTTTTACCCTTCATAGAAAGAACCTTTTTGCGTAATCTTACTAGCACTATTGAGGGTTATTGAGGCTGAACTATTGTACAATGTATTTTCATGCGCAATAAACTACTTATACGTCATTCAATATCTCTTAGTTGCAAATGACATCTCGTTATAAATTATTAAAACAGCTTAAATAATTTATTCTGTAGATTCCGTTTCTCTGACAAGCACAGCATCTCACATGAAAGGTTTACTTAATTAGTCATGCTACTCAAACATTTGCAGCCCACGCCATCTGTAATTTATCAAGGAAACTATCATTTTCTCTACCTTAATTTCATTAATCATAATTTAAGTCATGAAACTGAATTATGTAATTGCCCCGGAAGGAATTGCTCCGATATACCTAAATACCTAACATCACGTTAATAGATGTTGGTTCCGCCATTGATATTTTCAAAGATGCTTAAGAGACGAACTTGGGGCTCATGAACTAAAATCATACATACGTCATCAATCCACCCTAGAAAAGTGTTAAAAATCTGTACTTAATTTTGATAAAAATCATCTAGCCCAAATTAAGTTTCTTAAAGAACTTTTGACATGCACACTAGATAACATACTTAAGAAATACATAACTTCACGCCTGTATCCCGTATGGGGTAGGCAGAACATCAGAGGTAATAAAACCATCTGATGTCACGTTTGACAAATTTTGAGGCATTATTATAGTGAAGAGAGACTATTGCAGTGACAGGGGGTCAGCCTATCGCCCACAAAAAAGCCTCCCATAACACCTCGGTCCCTAAACTGACTTTTACAGTATGCCCGGGAAGAGAAGCAGCTGGTACATTCTATGTTTTTCTTTCGCTCCCAGTCCAGCATAGAAGTAAGTTATGTGTAAAGTTCAAAACTTAAGAAATGTATGAACTTTACACACATTTTTATTAAAAAATAACATTAAACATTAGATAGAAACTTTAAAGAGGAACAAACGCTTTGATAGTTTCTTTTCAGACAGTAATTTATCGCTGCATTTTAAATTGACTTTCAGAAAAAATTAATATAAAATATTTCATATAGTATTTTGTGTAGGAAATTTATCTTTCCCTGTCATCAATAAAGTGAAGGATCTCACGTTTTCTGTTTCCTAAACTTCACATAAGCCTACACATCTACATATTACAACTGAATGTCCTAATCTCCGAAAGATTAAGTCCGGCGGCGTGAGTAATCAGCAGTATCCCATTAACCAGTCATTAGTCTCCAGGTCTGTGCAGGCGGCAAGTGATTTATGAAGCCAAATTACCTGCTGATGCACACGTGGCAGGGTTATGTGCATGGTTTTTGAGAATCAACAGAATATTTAGATGGCTATTTTACAAAAATAAACAATATATGTTACTCCCTAAGAGTCATAAAGAGTTGTTCAAATACAATTGTTAGCCACGGTCGAGGTCTGTAAATAGAAATATAAAAAATATAATAACAAGCAATTATTCTATTTACTTAAAAATAAAGTTTTAGGACTGAAAACCGACTACTTAATACACGCTCTATAAAGTACGAAACAAAAAATAGTCTCCGCTGAAATATTTTTGTATTTTTATCCGTCATACTGATATGTTTAAAGCACAAGTTTAAAGGATAGCCGTTTTCGTATACCACTTTGATTTTATTTAAATATTATAATGAATCTGTTTTGCTACAATAGGTGGCATATGGCCACGGCTATTCTTCAAACGTATCTCTATCAGTAAGACGTACAAAACTACACTTATATTTCAGTAGAGACTATTTACTTGTTTCGTACTTTTTAGAGCGTGTATTTAGTAGTTAGGTTTCAATTTTTAAAATTTTTGTTTCACTCATTTTGTAGTTATGTGAATTCGTATTTGGTATAATTATTATACAGGGCAGACCTACTATGGCAGTTAAACATTTCACTTTCGACGTTCAACGCACATTACGGGTTACCTTTAGTTTCAACACTCTTTAGAAAATATATCTTCAACTAGAAATTATTGATGTTATAAGATCTTTTGTATGTGAAACAACATATTACTGATTTCTTTTCCGACTCGATGAAAATTGCTTTCAGTTTGTGCAATTCACTCACAGTTAATATTTCACACAAAATATTAAAACTGGGTTTGATAAGATTACTTGAGTTAAATTGTTTTCGCTCTACAAATCCATAATATAACGCATTAAAATTTACCTAATATTTATAAATTCGTCAAGTCACTTTGGTGATGGGGTAAACCTATCTGCCTCAGACGCCAGTGGTTGCAGGTTCGATTCCCGCACGGAACCAGAAAAAAAATGTTCCGGGTCTGGGTGTTTATCTAAATATGTATTTTCTATTTTAGGTTCCCCCATAGTTGGCTACATGGTATCTCATAACACAAGCTTTGAGGCCATGTAAGTGGTGTGATTGTCTGGGGATTTTATTTTATTTATCATGATTTACTGGCTCCTAACTCAAAATTACCTAAACTTGGCTACCACTAATGCTTGAGAGTGGCCAGATTTTGGTCAAAAATATAGGAAAAATTGACACAAGAAGAAGAAGACTGGCTCCTGAGTGTAGCTACAACATTTAACATGTCGATTCGACATGCCGATCATTACACATGTTAAAATAATTAATTACCACACTTGCGTTTGACTCTCACATAACAAATACATGAGCTCAAATAAACTGACTCTTAAACCATTGGTGAAACACATCACTAGGGTATAATAGTATTGTCTGCCTGTAGCTGCTAGAAGGGTGGAACTTGTGGGGTAATACCACCGTAGTGGGGTAATACCATAGTAGACAACACCAAGACATTGGTGGATAATGGGCACTCATTATTTTCATGAGCCGAGAGATGTAAACTTCTCGACCGAGGCCTCCCCAGAATTCGTCATGTCGTCCGGACCCATGGAAGTGTATAAAATTACCTACTACGAAAAAAAAGTTTTCATTTTCATATTCATTTAACTCAAAGAACCTAATCGAATTAATGGCCTTTTATCATATTTTTATGCTTTTATGAGGTGGCAGAACTATTCCTAGTCAAGCCTACTCGCTTGTATTTGAATATAATTTAAATTATACAATGTTATTAGTTTCAATTTCTATTTCTGTTTTTTTTTTCTTCCATGTGCAAACTGTAAAAGTCAGTTAAGGGACGGAAGTTTTATTGGCGTTTTTCGCGCGATAGGCTGACCCTCTGTCACTGCAAGTTTCCATCTTGCTAATACCTAAAAAATTGTCAAACGTGACATTAGGTGGTTTTATAGCCTCTGATGTTCTGCTTACATTAGGGAGGGATACAGACCTGAAGTTATGTATATGTGTGTATATTAGTTTCATTTCTCCACATTTTTTTCATTATTATTTTACACCAGTATATTAATAATTTGATAAATAGTTAATTGCATTCATAACTATCCTCTACGTTGTGTTACCGTAACAAAAAATTCGTCCAAAAACCTCTATATATGCGAGTGCAACATGAAAAAGAGTTGTATTTTTAACCCCCGACGCAAAACGAGAGGGGTGTTATAAGTTTAACGTGTCTGTGTATCTGTGTATCTGTCTGTGGTATCGTAGCGCCCAAACGGATGAACCGATTTTCGTTTAGTTTTTTTTGTGTTATAGATAATTTTATCCCGAGTGTTCTTAGCCATGTTTCATGAAAATCTGTTCAGCCGTTTGAAGATCATCAGCTCTTTTCTAGTTGATGAGGGGATCTGACTACCTTCCATATGTCCTTTCGATGCGAAATTTGGTACCGTATTGCTTCAATTATATTGAAAGTATATGGTAAGGTAACCATGACCTGATCAGCCGTTTGAAGGTCATCAGCTCTCTAACAGTTGATGAGGGGATCTGACTAAATTCCATATGTCGTATCGATTCGAAATTTGGTGCCGTATTACAACAATGATATTGATAGTATATGGTAAGGTAACCATGACCTGATCAGCCGTTTGAAGGTCATCAGCTCTCTAATAGTTGATGAGGGGATCTGACTAACTTCCATATGTCGTATCGATTCGAAATTTGGTGCCGTATTACAACAATGATATTAAAAGAATATGGTAAGGTAACCATGACCTGATCAGCCAATTGAAGATCATCAGCTCTCTAATAGTTTATGAGGGGATCTGAATAGCTTCCATATGTCGTATTGATTCGAAATTTGGTGCCGTATTACTACAATTACATTAAAAGTATATGGTAAGGGACCCATGACCTGATCAGCCGTTTGAAGATCATCAGCTCTTTAATAGTTGATGAGAGGATCTGACTACCTTCCATATATCCTATCGATTCGAAATTTGGTACCGTACCTATTACTTCAATTAAATTGAAAGTGTATGGTTAGGTAACCATGACCTGATCAGCCAATTGAAGATAATCAGCTCTCTAATAGTTGATTAGGGGATCTGAATAGCTTCCATATGTCGTATTGATTCGAAATTTGGTGCCGTATTACTACAATTACATTGAAAGTATATGGTAAGGGAACCATGACCTGATCAGCCGTTTGAAGATCATCAGCTCTCTTAATGTTGATGAGGGGATCTGACTATCATCTTCCTAATATTAAAACCTACTTTAAAAAGTACAAAATAAAAGTAAAATTAAAAATTTTAAAAACCCCCCGACACAAAAAAAGACCTTAAAAACTAACAAATAATATTTTAAACCTATTCTAATTATTATCGTCACATATATAATTGACTGTAAGACTTGTACTTTAAAATATTTTAATTTTCCGAGCATCGTCGCCGCGTCGGGGGACCGCTAAGTGAGAAAAACAGTTGTCAGTTGCAGATTGCATCAAAAGAATTCACTCAGAAAAATTCGTAAAATCGACACAACCGTCAACGTTGTCTGCCCTCACGTGTCTGCCCGTTCGGGTCGCCGCGCCGCACTTGGTGACCCCCACCCCCGCGCCGCAAGCCGCACACCGAGCTCGCCGCGCGCGGCATTACGTAGAGCGTAGACTATGCATGAAACTTAAGATCGCTCATACCTAAATGTAATAATAAATTTGCTGTTGTTGGCTTAATACTTTATATACTTGAGCGGTCCCCGACGCGGCGACGAAGCTCGGAAAATAAAAATATTTTAAAGTACAAGTCTTACAGTCAATTATATATGTGACGATAATAATTAGAATAGGTTTAAAATATTATTTGTTAGTTTTTAAGGTCTTTTTTTGTGTCGGGGGGTTTTTTAAATTTTTAATTTTACTTTTATTCATCAAGTGTTTTGTATTGGCGTCACGCGCAATCCTTGCATTCAGTACGTCTTTATATGTCAGATACAATACCCTGACTGTTGGAGTGGTTAAATCGTTTAAATAAAGTGAAATGTTTTAAAAATACTATACAAGGTTACTCTTATTTCACTGAATGTTCCATTTTTAACGTATATACAGGGTCCGCTTATAATAGTCAATAATATTTTAATAGCAGATTAGGAATGATGAATGGGTCTGAATTTCGTAAAAATATTTTTTTTTTAAAATAATTTTCAAATATTAAAATTTCAAATTTCTTCTGTGTCAGTAAAATTTAAGATTGATCTACACTTCATGACTACATAGATTAGATTAGAAACGTTTTTATTACTTGCTGTGTAGTCATAAACAACAGATCAAACTTAAATTTTGATCACTTAGAAGAATTTTGAAAAATCTATTTATGAAAATTGTTTAAAAAATTTTTTTTTTAGTTATTATGACCCACTCATCATTCTTCATCTGCTATTAAAATATTATTGACTAGTATAAGGCGACCCAATATTTATTAAGTATTACATCGTTCAATAAGTCCCGAGACTAAATTGGAAATGGCGTATATATTCAAAACTCGTTCGATTTTTAATAATCAACAAACGCAGATCACTAAAGAACCGAATTCACGTCAGAACTACACTAAATTGAAATAGGACCACATGGGAAGCGACAGCTTTCTTATAAAAAAAGAAACATCAAAATCGGTTGTCCCAGTCAAAAGTTGTGAGGTAACAAACATAATAAAAAACATACAGTTAAATTGAGAACCTCCTCCTTTTTTAAAGTCGGATAAAATAAAAACACATTTCGCGATCGTTAAGCTGACCAATTAAATGAGTGTGCTAAGAATAAACATGCAGACTATCAAAACTAGTACAACCAAGAAATATAGGTAATCAACGAATGCAGAGCATTAAAAACCGACTTCACGTCAAAACTTTGGCTGAAATATTAAGTCGTCAAGGTAAACAATCTCCAAAGTTATATCCATCGAGCCAGTTACTCCATTTTTGTTTAGCTTTGTATATTATAAATGGTGGTAGAAACTCTCCTATGGCATTACCACAAAACATAGTAGTAAAACAGGATTTGGTGGAGTTTTTTATAATTTCGGGATTTCTGCAACCTCGTCTAAACAAGAGCATTGCTTTTTTTGGATTGTCATGAAAGCCGGTCTCATCGAAATTATAAATATTTTCGGGTGGTACATCCGTCAATTCAGTTTTAAGGTGATCGAAAAATGTTTCAATCATTTCCTTATTTATTTGAGCCCTTTTCCTGCTGATATTATGAGCAATACGCTGTTTAATCTCTGGATGCCGGTCTAGAAAGTTCTTTCCCCATTCCCAGCCTGGCATGTTATTTTTGAATGATTTAATGATTTTCCCTTCATCATCTAAATATTTTTTTACTACTAAACGTACATCATGCATTCCGACTGGGATTCCTAAATCAGCTAAAGCTATAATGTGACTGAGAAAAATATTTTCTTCGGATTCAGACAGAGCGATTGGCTTTCCAACAGATTTGCAGTGTTGCCCTTTTAATTTATACTTTAAGGTACTTCTTGGTACCTTGTAGAATTTTGAGGCATCCCTCTGAGACATTTTGCAATTTTTTATTTTGTCTAAAGCCTCATCCAAGTCCTTCTGAGAATAGTTGGTTTTGGTTCCATATTTTCTAATTCCTACTGCTGACTTTTTCTTGCGACCCATGCTAACTCGACAGACTGAAACAAGGATATATCGATTTGTGTTATCGTAAAAAAATATACATACATAGCCTCTTTAAAAGTTAGATAAAACGCAAAAAATAAGACTAGCAACACTACCATATCAAAGTTTTGAAAATCAAGGTAACTTTGGCCCGGGCTTAAGTTAGCCTAATGCGACAGCAATAATTTACCAGTTCGAAATTTATAACGATATAATTGGAAAAAGTTTAACGGATTCGTGAATTATTAGTTGAATTCAAAGCTGGACGCATATTTATTAATCTAAAATAACACTTACCTCCGTATGTATAAAAACAATAAAACAGTAGACAACTTTTTGGCGCCTTTGTAACGGACCACTATGTTCACCCAACAGAAAAACACGACTTATGTCTAATTAATGACGGATGTCAAAACGATTGATGGGATTTGAGCATTTACGAAGACACGTTGGATTTGATGTTTACAAATATTCTTCAGGATATTTAAAATCGAAGCGAACAAAAAAAGCAAATGCGCAAATATTTTATTGGGCCAATTTTATACTGAAGGCTTAAGTTACCCAGATTGACTGTACAGTGTCCGCCTATAATACTCAATTATATTTTAAAAGCAGATTGGGAATGATGAGTGGATCTGAATTTCGAAAAATAAAATATATTTTTTAAATATTTTTCATAAATTAAAATTTCAAAATTCTTCTCAGTAAGTAAAAATTAAAGATTAATCTTCATTCTATGACTACATACAGTTAGATGATAACGCTTTTATTACTTGCTGTGTAGTCATAAACTGCAGATCAAACTTAAATTTTAATCACTCAGAAGAATTTTTAAATTTTAAATTACGGAAAAATATTTAAAAAAGCGGAACAATAAAATATTGATTTTGTAGACATTTAAGTGAAACTACGCTTGTTGTTTCGACAAATTGAAAAAAAAAAAAAACAAGTTTCTCATGTTAATAAAACACTGTTTTTTAATGGGAGAAAAGACCGTAGAAGCATAGCAATGGCTTAAAAAATGTTATGCGGGATCAGCTCCCTCTAAAGTAACCATTTGTCGGTGGTACGCCGACTTCAAATGCGGTCGCATGGACACAAATGATGGGGAACGCTCAGGTCGTCGAAATGAAGCAGTGACAAAACAAAATGTTAACCAAGTTCTGAAAATCGTAATGGAAGATCGGAAGGGTAAAACTACACGAGAGAAGTGTACTTGGCTCATACTAATCTCTCATAGTCCTCGAATTGTCTAATAGGTAATCCCCTGGTTTTCTCCAATACGTCTAAGGTACTGCCTTATTTTATGGAAAAACAGATGAAAACTTTATGTAAATGATAATAAAGACTATATCCTATCATAACACACGCATAAATTACCCAGTGTAAAATATTTCTCACTAAGGTGTACTTTGTAGAACAACAATATTACTTCATTATACTTCGCGCTAAGTTTCTGTGGACTCAAAGTTGTATTTCAAGCATAGATGGAATTCATTTGGGAATATAATTCAAATATTATGTACGCTATTATAATATTGCAGATTGCTGAAAATAGCAAATGGGTCTTTGCTCTTTATTTTATTAAATGCTCGTTTGATTATTTATTTTTTCATACATAGTTATAAAAGAACTGTACTGTTTTAAACAAACAATAAGTGGCTTTATCGCTGCAGAAAGATTTCCTAAAGGCAACCGTTCAATTGAGTGCAAAATGAAAAAGCGACTTTAAGAATCAAGAAAATAACTTCATACATAGGTACCTAACTTCACCTAACCCATAAAGGATACAAGATCCTTAATGGGTTAGGCAGAACACCAAAGGCTATAAAACCATCTGATATCACGTTTGACAAATTTGAAGGTATAATGAGGTGAGAGATATTTGCCATAACAGGTGTCAGCCTTTCGCCCACAAAAACGTTAACAAAACCTCTGTTCCTTAACTGACTTTTACTGAGTATGCCCGGGAATGGAAGCAGCTGGTACATTCTATATTTTTCTTTTGCTCCCAGTCCAGCGTGAAAGCAAACTGTAATAAATTCAGCACATATTATGTATACATAACATATTACATTACAACAATTCTGGATATACTTAATCTATTTTACTAGTATTATAAAAGTGAAAGTTCGGATGTATGGATGTCTGGATGTGTGGATGTTTGTTCCTGAATCACGGGAGAACGGCTAAACGGATTTGCATGAAATTTGGCATCGTGATAGTGTACATTCTGGAATAGCCCATAAGCTACTTTTTATTCCAAAATTCCCGTGCGATTAGAATTGCGCGGGTTAATAGATATGTAGCGCTTAAAAGAAGTAGATTCAATAAGTATACTTGAACATTTTTTTTATAAGTTTAGTAGCAGCAGGATTTAAATTAACAAATTCGCAATAAAACCTGCGAAAAGTACAGGAAAGTTGTAAATAAATATGCAGTTTTTGTAAAATATGAAATATGTAAAATACAGAATTTTATTTTATTAAAACAGAGCTAAGTTTTCTCAAAATAATTAATTTAAAACAGAGGTTTTTAAATTGGATGTGCCATTAAAATCATAATGATTTTATTTAGATTTTAACTTGATGCTATTCTGCCACTTCTCAAAGCTATTTAGTAAGGAGGTAAAACAAATTAAATTGAGGAAAGATCAAGTTCGGAGAAACCCCGCATCAGAAACCACGGTAAAATATTGAAACAAGATAAATAATGAAACTTGATATTATATGAACACTTTTAGAACAATCTGCGTTCGCATTAACAAGCGCTAGCGTTACGTAGTATCCCGCGGGAGGCCTTTGTTTCAGTAATATCGTATGCAATGCGGTGTGGGTCGCTTCCAGTTCCACTGTATAAAAATTATAAAAAAGATATAAAAGCAGATAAAAATCTGAAGCAAAATATCACGGCTCTAGCATTAATGTTTAGAGCGCTGCTTATGAAGCGCCATTTTCTTCATATTTCCGTGTGATGCCATCTTCGAGCTTACTTTCAATTAACATTTGGTGAGATTAAGATGGCGGACTTAGTTTGTTTTCAACTGACTTCCAATGGAGGAGGTTATCAATTCGTGTGTATGTTCTTTTTTGTGTCCTTGTTACACGTCCTTGTGACGGACTATATTTATATGAATCTTAATATTATGAATCGATTTTGAGATTCTTCATATGATATGAATAGAGGTAGTGCTGTATAAAGGGGGATGCACGACAGCGTCCCCCCCCCCGCGTTCAGAACTGAAATTTATCTTAATCGATAGACCTTAGCTCTATGATTATTTTTTACTATGGCGAGATTCTTCGCAGACATTGGGATTCTTCTGTAGAGAAGGATCTTTAAGTGATTTTTGGTAAAAAAATATCTTAGATGAAAATGATTTTGAACATGGAGTCGTAACATAAAAAATATAATGAATAGGTAGTTATTATTCTCCTGCTACCCCCGACAGCTACCTGGCTTAACCCAATCAGACTGTGCAATAAAATGAATCATTTTTCTATGAAGTAATGTAAGCAAATACACCATGGATTTTGGAGCTGAAAAATATTGTAGGCCTCTTCATAAGACTTCTTCGGCATATAAATGCCGAGGGGGGGGGGGGACAGTGCCCATACAAATATGTGCATCCCCCTTTCATGGAAATCAATTGAGTACTTTCAGAAAAAAATGTAACCTTCGAAAAAAATATGTATCAATACGTTGAACTGTACCTTGATGACCTAATACTTCAGCCAAAGCTTTGAGTAGGATTTTAAAATGTGAGTGAGGTCGGCTTTCGTTGTTTGTAAAAAATAAACTTTTTGCTAATTGTCGATGAGTCTTTTTTATAATGGCCAAAACGCAAAATCGCAATTAGAGGAGAAGCTCTAAAAGAGATTACAAAAATGAAATACATGTCTTCTTCTATGTTAAAATATTGTATGTCAAGTGTTATATTATGATACAATAAAAGTTTTTTAAATTATATCCATTATCTGTTTCCCCTTTTAACAAACTCTTAGTCTCTATGGGTATCTAGTTGGTGGGCCAAAGTTAACTTTTATACAGGCAGGTACACTTTTGATAGTTTGAGATCTTACATGAAGAGAAAAAGATACTAAAAATAAATATTAAAATGAGAATAGTGTGCCGTATTATTTATTAAGAAAACTGTACAGATATGTTCTTGTTTATTGGATCTAATTTAATCTCTTATTTAATTTATCTTTTCGTCTTTTGTTTCAGAAAGGTATTAAAAGTTTTCTCGTATCAAAACAATAGAGAGACAAAAATCAATTTATGTTATTTGTTAAAAGTTTAATAAAATTTAATAAAAAATATTCATTAGGTAATTTTAAAACTTGATTCAAATTTTAAAAATACCGTTACCTAAAAAGTTTTACCAACTAGAAATGACAATCTGAAAACAGCCCATGGGCTTTCGTTCATTGTGCTGAGTGAACAAAGTGCGCACAGCGAGCTAATAATGTTTTTGTTAATAACAGCCTGCTGTTGGTTTTGTTGAAAATAGACCACAACCGAAATATTTCAATTTATCAATTTAAAATACACGCTGCATCCAAAATATGTTTTTGGATCAAATATTTAAAAAAAACTATATACCTACTCATATTTAAACGTAGTAGGTTATAACCACAGTACCCAAAGCAAGAAAGACTAGATTGAAGGCTGGTTTGTGTAGTGGTATAAACATTGCATTCTTTACCAGAAGTTGCTAGGTTGAGTGAGGAATGAGGATCTCAGATCGCTCGTTACTACGGGGTCTGCAAAGACACCGAAACGTCGAGCTAAAATTTAAAAAGTTTTTTATTTAATAGTGTGAATCGTGAAAACTTAAGACAATATAAGGATATCAGATGTTATATGTCTTCAAATCATGGATATTATATTCTATCTTTTTAAGCTTAGGTATTTATGAGTAATATTAACGTCCTCAATGGGTATTATAACGAAGGTACTTATATTTATTAAAAGGTTGCTAAAGATACTTTACATACATACATACATAACTACCTTATGGGGTAGGCAGAACACCAGTATCTGATGTCACGTTTGACAAATTAGGAAGTATTATGATGATGGAAGGGACTATAGCAGTGACCCGCGAAACGCCAATAAAACCTCTGTCCCTCAACTGACTTTTACAGTATGCCCAGGAAGAGATGCAGCTGGCATATTCTATGTTTTTCTTTTGCGCCTAGTCCAGCATGGAGGACGATACTTTATTTGGGTTCAATAATGTTATGCATATGTTAAAAATGATATTTTTCATTATTTAAATTGTCGAAATTGATATCAAACTTCAAAAGATGCTAAGTCTTAACCTATATACATAACAATACTACATAAATACGTGTACATAAAATACATAGAAATAAATAAGTATTATATATTTATAATATTATATTTTTTTTTTTTATTTAATTTCAAAAATATTAACTATATTTACAATCACAAAATAAAAAATACAACACAAAATTTGAAAATTTACAAAAAAAAAAAACTAGAATGAACTTATGATTAAATAACAAAAGGCCCTTGGCAATATCCGGGGCAAAGGTGCCCATGACGCTCGCTGCATTACCACGCTGGATTGCTATGGCAATTCTTTGCCCCAGAAATGTCCCGGCCCTAGCATCGCATTCTTTTTCCCTTAGTCGACGGCCGATAGCATTAATAAATTTTTTAGTGTCCTCGCCCCAGCACCCCATAGTTTCCACTGCTAGAGGAATGAATGAGTAACTATCTGTGAGGGCTAAGTACTTTAAATGTTTTCTGTCGGCCGCCAACTCTGCCGCGGCTCCAGACACTTTCATAGTACTTGCGATATGACTGGCCGCAAAGGTGTCGACGCAAGTAACGTCCCACAACAGACACCTTCCCCTCTCCCACGGTACCATGGTCAAACCATCAGGCCTTTTTCCATCGGTTCTACTAAGGCCTGGGGGCTCCAGGACACAAGGAACACCTGCAGACACCAATGCTCTGCGAATTATATCGTTTAGTGCATGGTGGCGAGAAAACCTACCCGAACATCGCCGACAACTCAGCGAGTGGCGGCCTGTGTTATCTACGCTTGAACCGCATATGCAGGTGTGTTCCTCGCATACTTTGCATCCCAAGCGGAGTGCTACAGCTACCCTTAAAGAATCATTATCAAGGAAGGTGCCCATTTGTGGGGATGGAAGTGCGTGCAACCAAGCGCCTGATTCTATTTGCGCTACTGCCTTCAATCGAGCACACTCTGCGCTCACCGAATTTCTCAGAAGGCTACTGTACAAATTTTTGGCACTAATTTCATCCCACGAGCGCTGGATGTGTTGAAACTCAGAGATTGCAGCACTTGGATTTCGAAGCTGCCATTCTTCTATAGCACCAGCCGCGAAGGGAATGTAGACCCTGTCACCGTTAGTTGATATTATTTGAGTGACTAAGTCTACCACCCCGTGCGCTGAAGCCAAGAAGGCCGGCAAACCGATATCTTGCACTCGCCGCACCCCCACGCCTCCATAACGAATTGGTAAAGCCGCTTGATCCCATTGGCTGGAATTCAGGGACACATTAAAAATAGACTCAAAGACCTGCAGTACTTTTTTGTCGAAGGATTCTACTTGTTCCTGACAAATCCACGTTGGAGCGGTCCGCAACAGGTATGTTATCTTCGGGACTGCAAAGCACATTTTAAGAAGAACCAGTGCAGTATGGGCTGAAATTAGCTGGAGGCGTTCGCATGCGATATGCAGCATGCGTTTCCTGGTTTCGAATGCTTCAGGGATGCCTTCAGGAAAGGTTGGAGATCCAAGTATGCTTAGCGACTTAGGCGTGAGTTCTTTTAAGCCAGGTAGGACAGATTCGATGGTTGGGAAATAAGCACTTGATTCAAAACTGCAAGGGAAAAACTCACATTTACTTGTATTGACCTGTAACCCTAATTCCTTTAAACGTGGAATAAGTATATCTAGATCTCTCCGAACTATGTCTGGCTTCCCTCCCAGAGTTCCATCATCGAGGTACCAGATATTTAATGGGGACTGCATATCCATCCATCCAGGATCTCCCTGCTGTGCTCCTACTTGAGAAGGGATCCAGTTTTTATTGTAGGCTAGTTTTGTAGGGGCCTGGTAAACTTGGTACAGAAAAGGATAGAGAATTGGAACTCGTTCCTTAGCCTCGCTCAACAGAACATCTCTTTCGAGAGAGTTGAAGACATTACTAATATCCAGCTTTATAAGGATGGTATCTGCGTTTGCTGACTCTGTAACGAATGCTCGAGTAGCATGGATAGCTGCCTCACAACCAAGTCGGGTACCAAATCCCAATTGGTGTGGTTTCAGATAAGCTGACATTTTTTCTTTTACCGCTCGGCAACCAAGTTTAGCTGTTAACTGACGAAAAACACTACCTACGGCAATGGGCCTTACATCACCGGTTTTTTTCATTAAGGTGCAGAGTGATGCTCCATACATATATGGACACACTTCTGGGTTAAGTTGTCCGCTTAATAGGAAAGTACACAACTTTGTCACACATTCGAGAAGACGCTGGCCACTGTCACCAGCTGAACGGGAAGTAAGCTCGCGCAAGTGGCAGGGGCGAATCCCATCCAGTCCTCCGGCAGACCCTACGTGAAAAGAGCTTAGCGCTTCAGCTACTTCCTGCATATTCACGGCAAGTGGAAGTATAGATTGGTCTGGAGCTGTTGGGAAACGGATTGGCCGAGAAGGGCTCGGGTGCTTAGCGATCAATTGTATAAATGTATTGTCAAAAATCAACAAAAATATTTCTTATACAGATCTGTATTAAATGTACAAAAGTGTAGAAAGATATAGGTATGCTTTATTTAATATTTCATCAATTTTTTGTTTTGGCTGATTGATCTTACACAGTTATTTTCACAGACCATCAGTTATATTCGGCTATACGGTAGGTATTGTAGTTAGCAACACGTCGAACAGTGAGACATAACTGCAACTGACGAGCTCAATCATGATTTACGCGCTCCGTTACTAGACGAACAATAGGGAAATGCAAGGTAAATCTTGAATAAAGGAGTGTTCGAATAAACCCGTCAATCAGGTGCGGAGAGGGTGCAGCGCGTGTGCTCGGCGGACTAAGAGCGGGCACTGTTCGGAAGTTAGGCGGCCGCATGGTGTGCTCGTGGTGGGCGCGTGTCGGGCGAGTGGCGGGAGCGAGGCGTGCACGTGGCGGGCGCGTAGCGGGCGCGTGGTAGGCCAAAGTTAACTTTTATTCAGGCTGGTACACTTTTGATAGTTTGAGATCTTACATGAAGAGAAAAAGATAATAAAAATAAATATTAATTATTTACTGAGTAGACTTAACCGAAAGTTAAAGATTTGATTACGCAACGTATGGTTACACTAGCGTTAGCAGTGATCCGCGTGCCAGGTCACTTGCCGCGATTGACTCAGTCGTAAGTAAAATGAATAGAAACAAAACTTTATTTATTTATAGGCCATTCTAGTAAAAAGTTTAGTACCTACTTTTATTACATTAATTATGATCAGAGTCGAGTACAGAGTGCTCTTTTTCAGTATCAAAAATTTGTCAACAGTCACCCAGTATAAGGTGAAATTTGGGGATATCACAGTTTTATTAGTCTAGTATAACAAAAATTTAATTCGAAACTGCCTTAAAGAAACGAAAAAATATGTTTATCATTTGGGTCTACCAATTAGTAAAATTAACATAAAAACTTACCTCGTGGATATATTATATTTAAAGATCAATTAACTAAGAAAGCTTTATGTAACAGAAAAGGTAATATATTTTTAAGGTATAATATTTTTTAGTTAGCCTGTCAAACTTCTCACTGCTATCTGTACGTACATGCATGCTTCTAATTACAATATACATATATATTTTTATTTTCAACTACAGTGCAACATAAAATTGTAGCAAATATAGATTTGCATGAGTGGTAGGCGCATAATGGTCGATCTAGTCTTAGCCATTAAATCATTGAGCTAGGTAAAACTAGAGTTCTATATATTAGAGTTCTATATTAAATCTTAGTATCGTCAGCGATTTTTATGAAAGTAAACAACCCTATAGACAGTAAAAATATACAGGAGGATCTAAATCGCTTATCAGACTACTATACACGGAATCGTATAAGAATAAACATAGACAAGTGCCTACATATTAGTTTTACCCGTAAGTGCAATCGTCTGTCGTCTAGTTACTTCTTCGATAGTACGGAAATTAAGAAAACCAACCTTGTTAGAGATTTGGGACTTTTTCTCGATGAGAAACTTATTTTTAATGAACATATTGCATTTATGGTCAACAAAGCATACAAAAACCTTGGCTTCGTATTGCGAGCTCCCTTTTCAGATGCAATGTGCGTAAGGATACTTTATTATTCCTTGGTTCATAGTACACTGGAATACTGCAGCACTGTATGGAACACTCAGTATATTGTATATAGCCATGCTATTGAATCAATTCAAAGGAAATTCCTTAAACATTTGGCCTATAGACATTCACAACCCAATAATTTATACCCTGATGCTTGCAAACAACACCATGTGATATCCCTTGAATCCAGACGTACTTTACTTGACATGATGTTCTTATACAACATTTGTAATGGTAATATAGATTGTAATGATCTCACAAACCTCACCCTCAACTTACATACTCCTTCTACTAGAATGAGACACACCTCCCTATTTTATCCGCAGCATGCGAAAACAAACTACACTCAGAACGCCACTGTAAATAGAATCCAAAACACATATATCAAAAAATTCGCCTAAGCCACTGACATATTTTATGCTAATAAGGTTAAATTTAAGAACAGTATATTAAATTTACTTAACAGGAGTTGATAATAAACCATGGCTATTTGTTACCTCTTTTAAATATACACACACGCAAACACTCAAAACACTCACACATAGTTACATACACACACAAACATTGTCATACACTGTAGTCGACCTAAAACTAAAGTAGAAAAATTGAATGATGTCTTTTCTTTGTGAAATATATATTTAAGAATGATTTTTGATTTAAAACATTTTCTAATCATTGATTAATTAATTTTTAACAAATATTTAGAGTTCATTGTTGAAAAGTTGAACAATAATAAGCTTATGCGATTGGTAGAATAGAATCATAGAATAGAATCAGTTTATTGCATTAATACACACAAAAATTACAATTTAAGTTAAAAAAACAAAAAAGCATGCATTATAAACAAACAATAATTCCTCTAAAAAAACAAGACATTTAAAACACTTATACAATAATTACTAAGACAATAATTTAAGGAATCTAAAAAAAAAATATATATATATCAACATAAGTAACGTTTCATATTAACTAGTGTGTGTAATATTGCAAAAGGTCATAGCTCAATGTTCATATTTGCTCAGGTGAGCAAATCATTGATTTTCAGCTTTTACCTTAAGGGTACGTGTTGAGTGAAATAAGGTTTTTATTTAAAATTAATATTAAAAGAGAAAAAAAACAATGAGGTGAGATTAGTCGTAGTGATTTCAATTTCAATTACTTAAGTATACTTAATACCTACACTACCTACCTAATATGTCATACCTAATTAATAATATAAGTAAGTAACTAAAACAATATTGTGAATCAATTATATAATTTATAATAATATAATGATTAAATTTAAAATAAAATGATAATTCAAAAAAAATATTAATAATAAATAAATAATAATTCAATTTATAATAATATAATAGTTCAATCGTTAAAAATATAATAATTCGATTTATAATAATATAAAAAGCAAACGCAAAAGCACGGGTTCGCCGAGAACAAAAACAATAAAGAAGAAGAAAGGCTTAAAAATCGATGCAATAACTATTATAAAAGTTTCTGTCTATTTAAAATATATAATTTAAAATGTTTTTTGAATGTGGTTTTAGTTGAGAGTTCTCTAAGAGGCGGGGGAGTATCGTTCCAGCACTTTGTTGCCTGATGACGGAAACTGCCCTCAAACGCTACTGCTCTGTGCTTTTGGTTCTCCAACGGTAAGCGTGCATTCCGCATGCCACACAGTCCGCGAGACACAAAAAAAGTAAGCTTTTCGTGTAGATATTCGGGTCTCCTCAATTTGATTATGTCAAACATAAGACATGCCAGGTGCAACTGCCTGCGCGATTTCATATTAAGAATAGATGCCCTATTTAGATGTGGTGCGATGTGGCTACGAGGAGCAATTGTAAAACAAAACCTGCAGCAGGCATTTTGCACTCTCTGTATCATGCGCTGATGGACTGACAGAAGACGACTTCCATATATAAGGTCTCCATAATTTAGTCTAGACAGCACCAAGGACTCACACAGTGAGATGCGTGTTTTTTCCCCTAGAAAACTGCGTATTTTATATAGAATTTTTAGTCTGTAAAAACAGTTTCGAACTATCGAAAGAATGTGTGTATTAAATCGCAACTCACCGTCTAGCATAATGCCCAAATTTCTAGCTTCATTAGCATGTTCAATACATTTATTATCAATGCGCACATCAGGTTTATTTTGCATTATTGTATATATTTGTGATTTTGAGCCGAAAACCATGAATTTCGATTTGGTCGGGTTAATAACCAAGGCATTTCTTGCTGACCAATCGGCTATTCTTATCAAATCCTGATTCATCCTTTCCGTGGCAGCTACAATTTTACCGGGTGTCTCAGAGATGTAAAGTTGAACATCATCCGCATAACAGTGATTGTTCTTTGCATTAGGGTCTATTTTGGTTTGAGTGGTTTTTAAATGATACACGCACGTCCGTTTGAATAGAATGTATATTGGCTACTGACTTTAAACCTTATAGATACCTTAACATAACCGCCCACCAAAGGACATATAATGTCCTTTTAAAATCATACAATTACAAAACAATATTTTGACAAGGGGGCAAGGTAAGTACATATTTAATAAACAAAAATTAGTTCATAATTAATTCTACAATTTATTCCTTATAATAAGGAGAATTTGTTGTCAGGTTGAGGTATGATTAGTAATGGTAAGTATATTATAACTTAATCCGGCTCGAAGGACCATTATGTTCTTTGCATTAGGGTCTATTTTGGTTTGAGTGGTTTTTAAATGATACACGCACGTCTGTTCGAATAGAATGTATATTGGCTACTGACTTTAAACCTTATAGATACCTTAACATAACCGCCCACCAAAGGACATATAATGTCCTTTTAAAATCATACAATTACAAAACAATATTTTGACAAGGGGGCAAGGTAAGTACATATTTAATAAACAAAAATTAGTTCATAATTAATTCTACAATTTATTCCTTATAATAAGGAGAATTTGTTGTCAGGTTGAGGTATGATTAGTAATGGTAAGTATATTATAACTTAATTTTCTCCATATTATATTATTAATTTAAACCCTATTATAATTTTATATTTTAGAACTTTACTTTTTACTATTATTTGATTTCTTATGCGTTTCTTAACCATGCTTGATTTAGTAACAATTTTGCTATACACAAATTTATAATTTTAACTGTAATTGCTTGTGCTTTAAATTGATTCTTATTTGCAATTAAATTATAATTAAAAATGAATAACTGTATGGAACAATTAAAAATAGGTATTTACTCTGTTTCAATTGGTAAAGAACATAATTTACTAATGGATCTCTTAACAACGTTGTCACCACTCTTTACACTATATACCCTGGTCAGTGCGTCAGGACCCGGGTGCTTCGCAGTGATGCGGCCAAGAGCCCATTTTCCTGGAGGGAGATTATCTTGCTTAATTAGAACAACCTCTCCTACTTTAAATTCATCTTCTCTTTTCAGCCACTTTGGTCTTTGCTGGAGACGAGACAAATACTCATTTTGCCACCTTGACCAAAAGTCATTAACAAGCTTTTGAGAATGTTGCCAGCGGTTTAATTGTGTAATCTTGACATCTTTATAGCTTGGATTTGGAACTGAAAGAAGCGCTTCTCCTATCAAGAAATGTCCTGGTGTCAAGGGCTCAGTGGTTTCGTCAGATAAATCAGCAGGACACAGAGGACGTGAATTTAAGCACGCTTCAATGGAGCAGAGCACTGTAGACATCTCTTCAAAAGTTAGGTGAGTAGTCAAAACTCTTTTCAGGTGGTGCTTCATTGATTTGACTCCGGCCTCCCAGAGTCCTCCGAAATTTGGTGAGTAAGCAGGAATAAAGTGCCACTGTGTTCCTTCGTTTGCTAATTTATCTGCTATTTCTCCTTTAAATTCCAGACAAGCAGCTTTCCAGGCATCCGTGAGGTCTTTGTTGGCACCAACAAAATTTCTTCCTTGGTCACTCCATAGATTGGCGCATATGCCTCTTCTACCACAAAATCTTTTGTATGCACCAATGAATGCATCCGCGGTCATGTCTCCAACCAATTCAAGATGTATTGCCTTCGTTGACATACATACAAAAATCGCTATATAAGCCTTCTGTGTTCTAGCACCTCTGTATCTACTCATCAATATAGGGAATGGTCCAGCGAAGTCCACTCCAGCGTTCAAAAATGGCCTAGCTGGGGTAACTCTTACTGAGGGCAAGTCACCCATTATTTGCTTTTTTGCCTTTGCATTTAGTTCGACACATACTAGGCATTTATGAGTGTATCTTTTCACTAGACTTTTGGCTCCGATGATCCAGTATTTGGAACGGATGTGACATAGCATTAATTGTAGCCCTCCGTGCAATGTTTTTGTGTGAGCTTCGGCAATGATGAGCGGTGTAAGATGGTTGTTTCTTCCTAATATAATTGGATGTTTACGTAAAATCTCAATTTTGGCGTTTCTTAGCCTTCCGCCCACCCTGACAATTCCCTTTTCATCCAAATACGGATCAAGAGATTTCAGCTTGCTGGTTGCCTTTACTTGTTTTTTAGTTCTTAAATCTTGTATGTCTCTTTCAAATTCTTCCTTCTGTACCATTTGTATACATATAACAAGAGCATCTTCCATTTCTGTTGTTTCAATAGTTTTATCTATAGTTTCATTTCCCTTCTTGTAGTTTAAGAATCTTTTGCAATGTACTATTGTTCTTAATAATTCATTAAGTGTGTCAAAATCTTTGAATTTTTCTGTTAATTCGCTTTCCTTATCTTCCTTTACTAGAGTAAATGTATGTAACGTTTCTTTCTTCCTTTCTAATTCTGTAAATATATTTGCTGGCCTTGTGAATTTCACATTTTCTTCAGACAACCATTGTGGGCCTTTCCACCATAATTCACAGTGCTTCAAATTTTTTGATAGCATTCCTCTTGATGCAATGTCTGCGGGATTGTCGGACGATTGGACATGATACCACTGGCTACTGTTTACTTTAGATGTTATTTCCACTACGCGATTTGCCACAAAGGTTTTCCATCGCCCAGGCTCACCTAATAACCAGGATATCACAATTGAAGAATCCGTCCATGCGAACATATGTGTAATAGGTATCCTCATTGCAGTTGCAACTTGTTTTAACAGTCTTGAAGTAAGCACAGCTCCACATAGTTCAAGCCGTGGTAATGATATAGTTTTGAGAGGCGCTACTCTGGTTCTTGCAGCAACGAGGTTTGTTTTGTAAGTACCGTCTTCTTGTTTTACTCTGCAGTACACAACCGCAGCGTATGCTTGTTCTGAGGCGTCACTGAAGCCATGAAGTACCAGAGTGTCTCTATTTATCTTGGTTACACCTATCCATCTGTCTAAATGAATCTCGCTGACTCCTGTTAAATCTGATCTTATTTCTGCCCATTCTTCTTTCAGCAAGCTATTTAAATCTTCATCCCATTTTAATTTCTCTAGCCACATTTTCTGAATCAATATCTTTGCCAGCACAATACATGGAGCAATCCAACCCAATGGATCAAATATTTTTTGCAAGTCTGAGAGTATGCTGCGCTTGGTGACTATATCTTTCAGTTCAGGTAAGTTAATTTTATATTCGAATCTATCCGTACCTAAATTCCATTGTACTCCTAATGCCTTTATAATCCCGTTAACGTTTATTTCCACATGTGCATTTGAGGACCTCTGACTGGGTTCTATGCTTCGCAAAAATTCAGCGTTATTAGAAGCCCACTTCCTTAACTCGAAGCCACCATGACGTAGAAGTTTTTGGAGATCTTGACCGACCCGAATTGCCTCTTGTACGCTATCACAGCCAGACATACAATCGTCAACTTGAAAATCTTCACTGAGTACTCGAGCAGCTTCTGGGTATTGGACTCCTTCATCAGCAGCTAGTTGTTTCAGTGTCCTTATCGCGAGATATGGTGCTGATGCAGTTCCGAATGTAACAGTGAGAAGTCTGTAGTCTCTGATATCTTCTGTGGTGTTGTTGCGCCATACTATTCGCTGATAATCTGCGTCTTCTTTTCGGATCCAAACAAATCTGTACATTTTAGAAATATCGGCAACAAAACAAATAGCATGACTGCGCCATCTCATTATAAGATTTCTGAGATCATCTTGTAGAACAGGTCCTGGCAGAAGTTCATCATTTAAAGAAACTCCATTGGAACCTTTACTAGAAGCATCAAATACGACACGGGTCTTCGTAGTTTCTTTGTCATGGCGTAAAACGGCATGGTGAGGTAAATAAACCGATTTTTTTTCTATTTCATTTGCAGGTATTTCTTCTAGATGTTTTAACTCTTTATATTCTTCTATAACTTTTACATATTCCTTTTTTAATTCAGGATCTCTATCAAACCGTCTTTCCAGTTGCATGAATCTCTTGATTGCAATCTCCTTCGTATTTCCTTCTGGTGAAACGGGTTTGTTTGTTTTGAATGGCAGTTTCACCACGTAACTACCATCTGCCTTTCTAGTGTGTGTCTCCCGGTAAATTTCTTCACAGAGCTCTTCTTCTCGTGTAAGTCTTCTTGTTGCATCGCTATCTATTTCCCACATTGTTTTTAATAAAGTTTCAACATTTATATCTTCATTCTGTGTTATAGCCATAAACGTTTGATCATGTTTGTTGAGTTTTATACTTATTCCTCCCATCACAATCCATCCCAGGTTGGTTTTCTGCGCGCAAGGTGTACCTGGGGGACCTTTGATCAATCCGTGTTGTATCATACTTGTATATTCATTAACTCCCAACAGCAAATCCATGGTTCCAGATGCGTAAAATTTTGGATCAGCTAAATTGAGACCTTGCAGATGTGGCCAGTTGTTGAGAAACTTTGTGTTTGAAGGTAAGTTCGTTGTCAAGTGCTTGGACATCACGTAGGCTTGTATAGACAACTCAAAACTTGGATCCCAGCGTGATAATACTTTAATCTTGACCATTTGTTTTACAGGTACCTTCATTGCTTCCATTCCTGTAACTGTGAGACTAACTTGATGGCGTTCTAACTTGAGAGCTTGAGCAGCCTTTTCACTTATAAAACATGCTTGTGACCCTGAATCGATGAGAGCCTTAACTACAGTAGTGTGACCATGCTCTCCTCTTATTGTAACTACTGCAGTTGCTAAAAGACTAACAGTGCTCTCATTGTCATGTGACTTCATCGTATTATACACTGCTTTCTCTTCTCCTTTTGCTTGAGATGATGACGACGGTTGTGAGGGTTCCTGTGTGGGGGCCGACGCATCTGTATGATTCTGTGGGTGAAGGAGAGAGTGGTGACGACGTTTGCATATACGACAAGACATTGGTACACGACATTTAAATGCAGAGTGCCCTGGGGACAAGCAATTGAAACAGAGTTTATGACTTTGCACATATAGACTACGTTCAGAAGGTTGCATTTTAGAAAAAGATTTACAATGACATAAAGTGTGATTTTCTTTACACATAACACAGCACTTTTGATCTGATGACACATAAAACACTCTTTCACGAACTGCTGTTCTTTCTCTAAGTGATGACGGCGGTGTAACTAGCTCCAATGTATGGAACCTTGCATTTAAGAATGTTCTCAACTCGTCCCACTTAGATAGTTCTTCTTTATTTTCAGAGAAAGCATACTGTTCCCACTCTTTATGTGACTCCGAGTCCAGCTTCTGCACGACCAGAAATACGATTATTGGATCCCAGGAGTCAGTCGGCACGCTGAGGTTTTGCAAACTATTCAATACCTCGTTAGTGGTGTCCAATAAACTTTTCAACTGTGAAGAGGTCTGTGACGTACATTTTCTCTGACTAAATAGTCTTTTCAAAAGCGAATTCACAATTAACCTCTTATTACCAAATCGTTTGTTGAGTGTTTCCCATGCTTGTAAATAATTATTTTCCGTTATTTGTATGTATTTCAGTAATGCTGCTGCTTCACCAGTTACACTGGTCTTCAGGTAATGAAGCTTCTGAACGTTGGTAAGCGACGCGTTGTCGTGGACTAATGTTACAAATAAATCCTTATAAGTAGGCCACTCTTCATAATTTCCACCAAAACAGGGCAGTTGAATTCGTGGCAACATCACTTGTGACTGCGACTGTACATGCGAACAAGTTGAAAGATTCTGTTGTGACGGAGTCGACTGGTCACCCACCGAAATTATGTCTTTTAGATCGGCGAGCATCACTACGCATAATTCCTCCACAACATAGTAATCTTCATTCAAAAAATAGGGCATTGTTCCGCGTTGATCCCGCGTTGTCAGCTTTACTAATTCATTATGAGCCTGTTTGTAATTTGCCCAGTATTCTTCAATCATTTGTACTCGCGTTTGTACATACCCTTTTGTAAGTCGCTGTTTCGGACATTTTTTTAGATTTATTTGAGTCTTTTTCAATAATTCTGTATGATTTTCTAACACATTTAAATATTTTTCCACACTAGTCATAGTTCGTCACTTAAACACTTTGTCTATACTGTTAAAAACCAACTCAAGCCAAATGTTATATTTAAAAACATTCACGTTCTTATTAACTCACAAATTACTTCGATAGCTATGATTTGCAATAACTTATAATATTTGAATGCGTTATCTTGTTTACGATCACTCAGCGACGAGGCTCCTATTGTTCTCGCGGCAGCAAGGATCGACCGATGAATCCAGGTAAACAAGTTTCAATCCGGCTCGTAATGACCATTATGTTCTTTGCATTAGGGTCTATTTTGGTTTGAGTGGTTTTTAAATGATACACGCACGTCCGTTTGAATAGAATGTATATTGGCTACTGACTTTAAACCTTATAGATACCTTAACAGTGATACTTGCAGAATTTTATTTCTTTGACAAGGTCAGCACTGTATATAATAAATAGAAGCGGCCCCAGAATAGAACCTTGAGGTACGCCACGAGCAATAGGTTTCAAATCTGACATCAAATGAGAGCCATCATTTCTCAACAATTTTACAGCTTGAACACGCCCAGTCAAGTAACTGCTAAACCACTCTACACATTCTTTACTTAGTCCATAATAGGTGAGTTTGGACAGCAAAAGTGGAATGTTAAGGCAGTCAAAAGCTCGCGTATAGTCCAGAAGAGTTAAAATGGTGCCTTTTCCGACATCTTGTTCAGTAAGTATGTTGTCGGTAACATCCAAGAGCGCTGTAACAGTACCACGCCCCCTACGAAAGCCAGACTGATATTTCGGCAATATGTCGTTTTCTTCAATATAGCTAATAAGCTGACAATGAACTGCTTTTTCTAGGACCTTTGAGTTAAAAGGCAGCATGCTTATTGGTCTCACATCTTTCAACTCACTTGGGTTTGCGGTTTTTGGCAATGGCGTAACCAATGCTACCTTCCACTGACTGGGTACTGTGCTAGACAAAATCGACCTGTTTATTATCTCTGTGATAATTTGCAGGGTACGAGGTAAAGTCAACAATATCCTACTTATTCCATCAATGCCAGCAGCATTAGATTTGATAGCGAGTATATATTTCAAGATTTCAGTTTCCGACACTGAACGAAGTTTGAACTCAGAGTGGCCAAATTTGTTGCATTGAAAGTAGGTAAGCTCTGAGGCAGGGACCGTGCTGGGTCCTGGTACCTTGACAAAATGTAAATTTATTTTATTAGGGTCATCGAAGCAATCCGGAAGGCATTCATTTTTGCTCGGGTCTATCAAAACCTTTCTTTTCAGGTTGTTCCAGAATTCCTTGCTGTTTGTGATGTTTTTCGTAAGGTACTGGTCAAAATAAGCCCTCTTTTCATTAAAAATACTACGTTTTACCAATTGTTTCAAGTCTTTGTAGTATTTTTTATGTGATTCACTTTTAGTCCTACGAAAGTTTTCATGCGCTTGATTACGTAAGTTGATCATATGTCTTACAGTGTTTGTAATCCAAGGCTGTGTATAGTTTTGTTTGGCTTTGACTGTTTTAACAGGCGCGTGCTTGTCATATAGGGCCAATAACATTGTGTTAAATGTTTCTACCATCCGGTCAAGGTCATTTAACTCAGAGATTGATTCCCAATCAGTTGACTTAAGATCCTGATTGAATTTCTCCATGTTTATGCTCTTTATTGGTCGATAACTTATAACTTTAGGTGCATATTTTTTTTTCTTAAATGGGAGTGTTACTATTATCATTCTGTGACCAATTGTTCCAGTAATATTGTTGACAGACACCTCCCGCACCACGCAGTTGGTACACACTAAGTCTATTAGACTTTCTGAGTCAGATGTGAAGTGTGTAGGTTCCACCACAACTTGGCGCAAGTTCATGCTTTGAAGAAAATTATTTAGAAGAACTGTGCTTCGATTACGGCCATGCATCACATTTATATTAAAATCTCCCAAAACAACTATGTAGTCAAATTTTGAGAAGTGTGTGATACTGTTAGTCAACTCATCAAGAAACGCATCTGCGTTCATCCAGGGGGGTTTGTAAGCTGTGCCAATAATGATACTATGTCCATTTGTTTTCATCGACAACCACATTTGCTCGATATTAGAAACCGGATATTTCTCGTACCTTACACGAACACTGCGCTTTACATAGAAAGCGACGCCACCGCCCCGTCCGCGGCGCACGCGCTCCGGGCGCGGCGTGTTGCGCAGCCGGTAGCCGGGTACTGCGGGGGCTCTCGCCTCCTGTCCCTCCGGTATCCACGTCTCATTGATAGCAATGATATCTGGTTTCAGTTGACTCATGGCTATTTCAAAGTCTTCATGACCAGTGTTCAGCGACCCTGCATTGTACAGCCCCAATTTAATGAAAGTTGTTTTAGAAGCCATCAATAAAAAATGTTAAAAGCCATAAAACCATAAAATAATAATGAGGATATACAGTCAAATCAGGAAATATATAAAGTATAAAGTTGTCAAAAGCCATAAAAACATAATATAAGAATAAAAAATACCAAGTCAAATAAGTAATAATATTCATTATAAAATAATAGGAATAAAATATGTCGAATTGAATACAACAAAAATATTTTAAATAAATAATTAAAAATACTTGAATAAGACTGTTAATACAATATTGATTAAATTCTATAATATTTTTTTCGTGATTAAAAAGAGGAATAAACCATTTGTCAAGCAATTTAAAGCTGAAAATAATAGAATAGCTAAACCTATAAGCTACTGACCTCGGCTCTACAAAATCACACACACCAGAAAAAATAAAGTTGAACATTAAGGCAGTATCGTAGAAAGAATAAGCATTGAGACAAATTGTGTAGGCTAATTGAAATGCTCTTAAGTTGCAAAAAATAACACAGAGAAGTAACATTAGGAAAAATAACAATATTGAATACAAAGAACACAAAATACAAAAAAGAAAAAATGATTTAATAAGTAGCTTGTAGAATAAGAGCAGACTAGCAAAATAAACATATAAATTTAGCAAACACAATACTAAAATAAAAAAAGCAAAAGAGAAAGGATAAGAAAAATAAGCTATTGAATTGTTGGTAACATGCTGGATTCAAATGCGCCAACTGCGGTCTGTCCAAAAACCCGAACTAGATCGGTTTCCAAACGAAGACGATGACGCGGAGCATCCGGTCCCTGGTGTCGGCGGGCGTAAACATTCCCACCTCGAGTCCACACGAAACGCCAGTTGAGACGGCCCGCGATCTCGCGCGCCTGCCGGAATAACAGGCGATTTGTTCGCGTTAACCGCTCGTTAACGTAGAACCGGCGCGGCGGCTGCGGCAGGCCGGTGCCCTCGGAAGTGGCGCCGCGGCGCACGCGGGCCGCGCGCAGCAGGTCGTCGCGCAGCGCGCGGCGCGCCAGCCGCACCACGATGGCACGTGGACGCGGTGCGGCCCCCGCGCTGCCGCCGTCCGCAGCGCCCGCGTCCCGCGTTGCTGCCGGCGCGCGCCCTGCCCGCGCGCAGCTGACGATGTCCTGCTCCGTGACGGTGACGCCCAGTTTAGTCGCCAACGTCATCACGATGTGCGGCAGTCCTTCTCCGTGCTGTTCAGGAATACATGAGATTTCGACATCGTTTAACAAAGACTCTTGATCGCGTTCATTAAGTTGCGCTTTTAATTCTGCTATAGAAGACAGCAAGCTCTGATCCCGCGTTATGTCCGACTTTTCTACGGTCTGAGTTTCCAAGCGACTCAATCGCTCATCTAAACCGTCTATACGGGCTTCGCAAATATCGATCCTAGATGCTACGTTCGCTAGAGTATCATTCAGTGCCTTTATTTCCAAACGGGTCGCCCTCATTTCGTCTGAGAATCGTCGCATCTCATTTATCAGTGGTTGTAGGTTGTTATCTGTGCACACTGTATCTAGCACGTACGGAGTTTCAGGAGGGCTATTCGCAGCGGCTCCCCGCTTACGGGATACGCTGTCGGATGTTGTGGTGCGCACGGGCGTATTACTATTGTCCGTTTCGGGTTGCTTACTTAAACACTGAACACATTTCCAACTTTCTTTTTGCAGTTTTGTCATAGTGTTAAAGAAGCGTTTTTCAGAAATATTTGCACACACCAAATCATAATTGTTTTTACAAATTTTACAGTTTAAATAAAGTCTGTCTTTAATAGGAGTTAAACAGCCCGAGCAACTGATAGAAGTCATGATTTTTGATATAATTGACTTAATAATTTAAAAAAATTGATTCTTAAGCAATAAAAAAAAAATTAAATGAGGAGAGAAAAAAAAAAAAAAGTTGTCGAAGATATTTCACTGGGCTCGAACTCACAGCTAATCAGTCAAAGTCCAAGCGCTGTACCGAATACGCCACAAGTGATACACTACGTCAGGCCGAAATAAAGGATCAGACTTAAAGTTCTCAAACTCGAAGGTGAATGACCGGGCGCTTGATCGTTGGCATGTAACGGTATTCACTTTACACTAGCGTTTTTGATTTTAACGATTTAAGTTTTGACGTTTTGTTATTATAAATCACTGTACACTTCACAAAGCACCAAGTACTATATATTGTTTTAAAGAGCAGATCGCAAGGAATAGGTGTATGTAAATTTTGTTGCGAACAGTAACCTTATAACACTCGTAATAAAAATAAATGTAAGGACGATACTAAAACACGTCTTACTCAGCGAGCGAGCGAACGCGTAATGTAGAGTAGAGTAGGTAGAGTGTTATTCAATTAAAATACTCCATATACTAATTGGTGCAAAAAAACTGTCTTTGAAAATTTACATAATTTGCAACTTTAGCATAATTGAAATAACAAAAGAATTAAATAAAGAACGTACTTTCTGCGAAGATACTCCCGTCCTGCTGGGTACAGCAATATAAATTTTCAGGTAAAAATACGAACGTCTATTGTTATGCGATTGTATATTTTATGGACCAGGTAATGCGGGTAATTATTAATAATATGGGAGCATTATAAACAATGTCTAGCTCTATTGGGCTAAGTGATCAAAAACTATCTAAACTTCATTATTTCTCACATTCCACGGTCATTACTATAGTGCTACATGATAATGGAGCAATTTGATAATAAAGCTGGACTGATTATACATATACTAAATACTGCTCGCTTTTATGCAGCCTAACTGCTCTTCCTCGCATCGCTCTTCGTCGCACCTACCAATTAATATTTAACACCGTTAATTTACATATTTTTTTCAAGGTCATGAAACAGTAGGTATCTCCTCATCATTCGCAAATTCGTTTTTTAGTCGCTCGTTTTATTGTTTCCTTATTTTTAATATTACTGAAATAATAATAAGTCCCTGCTAATAAATTACTTTGTGTTTATTTTAAGTGACAGTAAAAATTAAAGAATATAATTAATATGATTACGAAGTCGTCGTGGCGCCGTGGTTACTGTGTGTATCATACGATATCACGTTCGGCGAGATCGGTACTTAGAAGGGTGACCGCTGACCAGTCATTTCTCATCACGTCTTCCGTGCTTCGGAGGGCACGTTAAGCAGTCGGTCCCGGGTGCTGTATAATTGTATGCAGTAGTTGTTAGGGTTTGTCAGATAAAATTCTTCAAAAAAGATGGCTTCTTGGCGCCCTGAAAATTCTGGCATCCACCACCCAGCACTGGGCCAGCTTGGTAGATTATGGCCTAAACCTCCTCATCACCCAAGGGAGAGACTCATGCCATGCAGTGGACTCATTACAAAGAGTTTTGATGATGATGATGATGGTGAATATGATTCTATTGTTCTGCCCAAAAGGTGATTGTATATATTTCATAGAGAAAAAGCATTATGTAGAATGCTTAATTTATCATTTAGGCCTATAACATTGTATACAAAATCTTCAGTTTGAGAATGCGACTAACACACGATCAGTTAGTACTTTTTCATAAATTGCTTCTTGTTTGACTTCAAAACTCAACTGTATAAAAACAAAATATCTGCGGCTACTTTCAAGACTTTATTTTACCTTTTGGACAGTTTGTTTAATAACAGTGTTTTACTTAAGAATAAAGCAATACACAAGTTTATGAACGATACATATGACGAGAGACTTGTAGAGAGAAATGTATGACAGTAGCAGTCAATACAAATTCAATCATTCAAAATTTTCAACTGAGTTTTGTCTTAAGACGGGCATTATATGAGACCCGAATAAATTAAGCTCTTTGGTGGCATATAACACTTATCCCAGATTACATTTGCTTAGAGTATGTTATTGCTTATTTCATCTAACATGGGAAACCTCCGCGTAATGCCAATGGCGTTTCCGACAAATATGCTGTTGTAGCATGGATCTTCTGGATATTTAGCTAAAATTTATCGTTATAGATTCGTGCGTTTATTACCAAAGCGTTGACATGACTGATATTAGAAAAAATACAAAAAAAAACTATCATCAGCTGAAATCAGAGCCTGCATTCTATAAGTATTACTGACAATAGGTAGACCTTTTTTTTACAGGGATGATCTGGCAGAGGGCCAGACTTGCTCCCTAAAAACCTCCAGGTGTACCTCATCCGCCATAAGTGGAGCTCATGATATCGCCAGTAGCATTACCTGCGATCCCCGGCGGGTTGCGCCCAGCCTGAGCCAAGCGCCTTCCAACGTCGGAAATAATCCAGTACAAAAGACGATTTCCCCACCATAGCCCTTGTAGTCGTATCAGGTCCCCTCACCTGCTACGGCTGGCTATCGAGAGGGAGAAGGTGAAAGTTACTCCTTCTCCGTCCCCCCCTCCGCCTACGGCAGATCGGTGCATCATCCTGCCGGCACCGTTCCACCGCCTCCTTCTGCGACATTGACAAAAGGTAGACCTAAGTCGGACAGCAACAATTCTGTATCAACATCACAGACGCCTCAACCTTATATGAAGTGCCTCAAGTTGTCTTTAAATTATTAAAAACCTGCCAATTTACGTAGAAATTACTGTGATTACGTGTATTAACATAGTCTCTTACAACTTTGGTCTACTTAACAATGTAGTTTCTAAAACTAGTTTTCTTTAGCTCAGCGAAAAAAAAGGTTTGAATGCTTTCCACAACATGAAGTCCTATACATAAAAAATAACAGCCACAAGTTACAAGACCTGAAACTGTAGACACATTCAGAGGCCCCAAAGTAAGTAATATTTATTATCTTGCAGACTGAGAGACAAATTGAGATGATTATGACGACCACTTTGGCGATGGGGTAACACATGTCAACACTGTCTGCCTCAGACTAGGGGAGTCCGTTTCTACGCAGGAAGATAGATTTCGCTTGGTGGTAGGATCCCTTCTGGGTCCGCCTGGCCAGCGACCACCCTTTATATAAAGTCTGCCGCCAAATGTTACCGCTCCGGCGGTAATGTGTTCCGGCAATATTGTATAAAGAGCCAGTTCCTTCCTAAACCCGTGTGCTTTCATCTTCGACCTCATCGTCACTTACCATCAGGTGAGATTGAGGTCAAACGCGGGTTTTGTCACTTATAAAAAAAAAAAAAAAAAGACTCCAGTGGTCGCGGTTTCAAATTCCCGCACGGAAAAAGAAAAAAGAAAAGTTTCGGGTCTGGGCGTTTATCTATATTTTCTATTCTAGGTTTCCCTTAGTTCGCTACATGGTATCCCATATCGAAGCTTTGCTTACTTTGGGGCCATGCAGTTGGTATGATTGTCTGGGGATTTTATTATATTTTATTATCTCTCAGTTTATCGAAAGTGTAGCACAAATTGCTTTTTATATGTTGCCGGCTGTTCCATCGGCTTAAAAATCAGTTTCTAATTGATTCACAAACGCGTAATACAGACTTTCGACGGTAACTTTAAAATTTAAGCTTATGTAAAAATTAGATCGTTTTCGATTTAGTTCTACATGTTCAATTTTACCTACATCAATTTTCAAGTTTAAGTTGAAGCTGTGAAACTGGTTACTTCTAAAAGTTAAATTTAACTTAGTTAAAGTTTAATTTTTAGTTGTACAGTTAATGATTTTCACTTTTTTTATAACCTTCCATGACACCTGATGGTAAGTAAACATGAAGACTAAGGTGATACACGTCCAACCACGAGAAACCTATTCACTCGACGCATAAAAGTACTAGGACTATACTGGTTAGGGAAGATAGACGCAGGCAGTTCTTTCCAAACCTTGGCGACCCGTATCAAAAAGGAACTGTCAAAAAGGAACCGTCAAAACTGACGCTTGTTGTTAAGTATGAAAATATTTCCAAATTTTATCGAAATCTATCGAAAAGCTTACGTTTATTTTTGTTTAATGAAGACGCAAAGAAAACAAAGCAGTCTTTTAATATTGAAATTAAATTAGCTGCGAAATATAGGATCCATCTAATTTTAGTTATAATTAATAAGCATTATCACTCCAACTCCAATAATTCAGCAACTATTCAAACCGTAACATTAATATAGAAAATCAATCAAAATTGTCAATGAAAGTCAGAGGCAGGTCCCGTAGAGCGATAAAATGCTGCTTCGTCAACGGTTTCGTTATTTACAACCAGGTATCACAATTTATTTCACCATTCAACGAGTTTACGTTTATTGCGAAGTAATTTTTGCTGAGGGATTTACGTTTTGAAATAGTTATTTTTGATTTTCGTTTGTATCAACAGATATCTCAATAAATGCAATTAAAGATATGTATTTTGTTGCGTAAGAATTTATTTGTTTTTTTTTGTTGGCAAAAAAAGACTCAGCGTGCATTCGAGAGACGCAATTCTGCCGCGCTATAGTTAGGATAATCCATCCAATCATAGCGCAGCACCCCGCGCACGGCTGTGGTGCACCCTTGCCTCTTAATGTTTAGATGCACCTTAATAAGCGTAAAGACACCGACGAGATCCTGGCTTTCGGCGCCGCTCTCGACGCCAGCCCAGAGGGTTTCAACGGTGCCGGTCCTAACCAAGTTCGCTCCCCTTATCAGGAAACTCCAGCAAGCTCAACGTTTCTAAACGTAGTCCTTCTTTCCAGCATTCCTATCTCAGAGTGAGTCTGATCACTCTAGATAATCTCTTAGTTTCAGCTTTGTCATTTCTGCTAGTCTTAGCTTTGATTTTCTCGCTTTCAGTTCCTTTTGGTGGCAGCCGTCTGGATGCCGCTCACTACGCAGCCTCTCGCTCCAATTGGCTGTCGTTCCGACGATGACTAGTGGCCTTAATCAAGGTGAGTCAAAAGGGGGATGTTTAGTGGGTATGCTCAGCCTATCTGAGAGAGTCACCACACTGTCTGGGCATTCTATTTGCCATTAGCTACTGGGGTTAACAGCTTATAGAATGCCCATTCGTCCGTAATAGGATTCATCCTCCTCCCGCTAAAGCTTGCTTTACTGGGTAAAGCTTGTTTTAGTGGGTGCCAAACGATTTTCCTTGGCGGAAAAAGAAAAAAAAAAAAGTAAAGACACCTAAGTATGTTGGTCGAGATTGATTGGTCCTGGTTTTAAATTACAGTGTTATGTGGTCTAGGAAGTTTATTTCCCAAAATAAAACAAAACAATTCACTTGTCTTCGAGAAATACAATTTCAAATTCAGTAGTGTATAGAGTGGACTTAGTATTAAAATATTTTATATTTTATCTACATAACAAAGTTCAAAAACCTCTTAATATAATTTCAATAACAATTTTACTACCTTTTTTTTTGTGTGCAATCACGTCCCCGACCACCCAAGGGGGAGCGGCGGGGTATGTGGGGATGATCCGGCAGATGGCCAGACCCACCCACTAAAAACCTCCAGGTGTACCTCATCCGCCATAAGTGGAGCTCACGGTACCGCCATTGGCATTACCCGTGAGCCCGGCGGGTTGCACTCAGCCTCAGCCGAGCGCCCTCCGACGACGGAAATGGTCCAGTACACAAGACCATTTCCCCACCATAGCCCTAGTAGCCGCATCAGGTCCCCTCACCTGCTACGGCTGGCTATCGGGAGGGAGAAGGTGAGCGTATCTCCTTCTCCGTCCCCCCCTCCGAACAATTTTACTACCTATTGATTTCAATTAACAAATTTGGGACATATTTTTTTATTTTTAGTAAGAGGGTAAAACGATATTTTAAACATGGAAGATTCTTGTGTACACAGTCGCTATTACGTATCTTAAGTCATTGTGAATATTCATCGTCAACACGGCTTTCAATGGAAAACACTTTAGATTAATTTAATGTAGTAAGGGGTGTGTGCGTGTGATTCATATAATAAGATTAATATACGCTGTAAATAAAATTATGTCAATTTATTATTATTATCTTTAGTTTATTATAATTATATTATTATTGTGAGTAGGTATGTGCCTATTTACCTATTTGCCTGTGCGGTATGGATCATGAAGTAAAATCTTTAGTAACTTATTTTGAGTGATTTGTAGGCTTTTAATATTAGTTTTCGCTGCTGAACCCCATACCTCTATGAGATATTCAAGATGTGATTTCACCAAACAATTATGTTTAGTATAGCGAACTGACTAAGGAAAGCAACGGCAACTACACCACGCAATGAGCCTATGAGTGACGATAGTTTAAGCGCAATTTTTCTAAGTGTAGTTTCCAAGAAAGTTTACTATCCAATATTAGCCCAAGGAACTTCTCTGAGCTTACCTCTGTCAATGGTTCGTTGTCTACTACCAATGGTGAATAATTTTTAGCTAATAACCCATAAGTAGTGATTGTCGTTATCGCTCATTTCTGACGAGAGACTTTGTTTAATTCCATTGTGAACATAGATGGAAACTCCTCCTCCTCTTTATTCAGCTCTGAAATTTTAGTAGTGCTTAGAACCTGGTAACGATAATCTTTCAGCTTCATGTTCAGTTTTGATCCAGGTCTCTGTTAACACGATTATATGTACCAAATTCGGAATCGATTGTAACATGTAATTCATTCAACTTGCCTTTTTTGACAATGTTGCAGACATTCACGTACAAATTTTTTATTGCTTTTTCATTTTTACATACTAGTTCTTGGTAGTCAGTTGTTAAATCATGTGTAATGTTAGGGGTATTCTTATCTAAACTATTGGCTGTGTATGGCAGTTTTTTGGTACAAGTTTTATTATTTTTGGTGGGCCCTTAAAATATTTTATGATAAGATCAGTTTGTATGATCTGTTATCCTGTTTAGTTTCGAAAATTAACTTCTATCAACTTGCTCGGGTCTAGGAGTTTACTACAATACTGCCAGAATAAGATGGATATGGATTTAGAACACCAACACGAATCATTAGGCACAATCGATATTCAAGGTAGAAATAAATATGCTACTTCATCAATATATACAGGGTTGATTTGTAGTTACCGGCCAAATTGAAATGCCGCGTCGTAGTAGCTATGTTCAAAAACAGCAACTATTTGTAAACTAGTGTAGGGTGCCATATTTTTAAAATTTTGTACATCATAATTATTTTAGCGATACTAAAATAATTATGGAGGTAAGTTTATTTTGTATAAAAGAAAATAACATTTAAAGGATAAGATTTTTTTCTTCATACATTTTGGCCCATGTGTGAACCGCAAGGCACATGGGCACCAAATTGAAGGGCATAAAACAAGGAACTGTAAAATAATAATAATAATTAACTCTTTATTACACAACTACAAATAAATGCTTAGACAATCAACAGAAATAGAAACTTAGAGTAGGTACAAGAGGTGGCCTTATCGCTAACGAAGCGATCTCTTACAGACAACCTTAGGACAAAATATAGGATATGTTTACCTTTTCATGATTAAATGCTGTAAAATAAATTATTTAAAGTTGTAAAAAATATCCGTTTAGGAACATCACATCTTCATTTTTTGACAAATGTCAGCAAATGTCAATAATGACAGGATAGCACTCCTCCGATAGTCATTCAAATAATTTTGTTATTCCGTTCGTTACTGCGTTCCTTATTCGTTTGCTGTCTTAAGTTTTACTGATTTATTTGCTATTTCTACTGGTTTTCCAATCAACAGAAGGAAATAAACAACAAAGTGAAAAACTGTCAGTTTGACAGCTATAGTAACATTTTTTTATGGTAGGCATTTTCTTGACATGGCTAACAGGCTTTTTATTGCATAGCACAGCGATATGGCTTGTGTACAAAACCACGAGTGAGGTTTTTTTCTCACTTTAAAGTTCAGCTTAGACCTAAAATTTTAATATAGTTTTCTTTAGGGGAATTAAAGGTATCATAAACTGCCGAGTGTAACTCGGTACCTCAAATGGGCCACTTAAACGGAGATCCTTTGGCTGGTAACTAAAAATCAACCCTGTGTAAATACTGTTTCATTACCAAGTGACAGACAACGTAGAGTCATAACTACTGGGCGTAGAGTGATAAAATTTGCAAAAAAATCCTAAGGGCTTTTAAGGTTGCATTAAAGAAGGGATTCCCGAAAAATTTGTTTATACACGTACGAAGTCGCGGGCAAAGGCTCATTACAGTATAAGTAGTTCAACTGAAATGATTTATATAAAACTGTTCCGTTCCTGACTGAGTGACTAACAGACAACGTACAGCCGTAACTACTAGGCGTAGAGAGCTGAAATTTGGAACATACATTTTTTGGGGGATGTAGGGTGTACTAAGGAAGGAATTCCCGAAATTCCCTCGGGAACGGGAATTATGGGACTTTTTAGTTTGTATGAAAAATCTTATTCCTTGAGTGCACTGATATGATACTTGGCATAAAAGTTCTTCAAAAAAGACTGGTTGTGTTATGAAAGGAATTCCCGAAATTCCCACGGAAACGGGAAATATATGATGTTTTAGTTTGTATGATAAAATATTATTCTTTGAGTGCACGAATGTGATACTTGGTATAAAAGTTCCTCAATAAGGTGTCTGTTTGTATAATGGAAGGAATTCCCGGAATTCTCACGGGAACGGAAAATAGGACTTTTGAGTTTATGCGTGTACGAAGTCGTGGGCAAACGCTCGTATACTTATATAAATACTGATTGTTATCAAAAGTAATTACATTATTTATTTATATCATCAGAATACTAAGCAGCATTTTAAGGCTTCAATCTAACTGGCAAGAAATTAACTTCAAATCAATTACATTGCTTCTATAGCCGAGTTATTCAGCATGAGCTGCTTTGAAAAGTTATTTAATAATGCGTTTCAATGTCTCTGCCATGTGTAAGCATAGTTATCTGTATTTATTGAAATGGTTAAAATGTATTTTATTCGCCTAAGACGCGAATCTATCGCGACCACGACCGACTTCTTGTAACCATGACCTTTTCAACTCGGTTGAAACTTCGAGAAATATCGATTTCATGCAATTTTTATCCACGTGGAGTCGGTTTAGAACAACACTACCTTGAATGAGCGTGTCAATAATTTGAGTGACCCCCGCTTGGCAGTAGGATATGGTCCGGGTCCACCTAGCTAGCGACCACCCCTCATATATGTATGCTCCGCTGTGGTATAATTTGATATTTTCAAATAGTTTTCGACGACCGGTTGGAAATGAAATGAAATGAAAAATTTTATTCATCATAAGACCATCGAATGGCCGCTTAATGACGTCAAAATTTTGTACTTCGGCTTTAACAAGGTGTTGATAGTTATTGAATAAGATATTACAGTAGACCAAGAGACAAAAAAAGCTGGCGGTAGAAAACTCTTGGCACTCTTTTTCAGTTACTAATACGAATTAATACAAATAGGTACATACAGTACTAATTGATCATGACATGAAAAAAAAAACACAAGACAGCTAATTGTGAGAGCCAATGTCATGCCACAACCAAATTGCTTACATAGTTGGTGCAAAGGTATCAAAAAAAAAAACCCCTCAGGCAATCACACCAACTATACTTATGACCTCAAGGTCAGTAAATCTTGTGATATGAGATGCCATGTAGCGAACAAGGGGACACTTAGAATATAAAAACGTAATATAAAGATAAACACCCAGCTCCGCAACATTTTTTTTTGGTCCGAGCTGTGTTAAACCCTCTTCCTTACGATTTACGTCATAGCCTCTTATGGTGCGTACAGATTGCTGTATTGGAACTTGTAATGTAACATTCTGCGCACTACACGTCCAAATTCGGAACGTGCACAGAATGTACAAACAAGTTGCAAGTACATTACAAGTTGCATTACTAGCAATCTGTACGCACCATTAGACCACAGCGCCACGTAGGTGGTCAAATGGAGAGGTCGTAGGTATGAATCCCGCTAGGGATAAATATTTGTGTAATGAACACAGATATTAACCGTCAAGTCATTATGTTAGTAAATTTTATAATAAAAAATATGTATCTTCAATCATTCGTATTCACGATTCTTTAAGAAACTTAAAATTGACAAAATTTGATGTATTTACTTCGCCGAAACACATTATTGGCAGCAATGCTGTTTGTGAAAGATTTTACGGTAACGTAGTTTAGGTATTAACATAACAACTGTCCTATCAACAAGTACGTAAATTTAAAAGTCACCTTTGATGTCCTGCTAATCTACGGTCAGCAAATATACCTCGAGCAACTGTATATAGAGTAGTAAACACATATTTTCATATATACAATGTAGACAAATAAATACTACTTTTAAATTAAGAACACACCGTCAAAAACGTTTAATATTCCACCTAACATTGCAAAAATCAAAACTATTCTATTGTATGTTGAAACAAAGCCTTCGGAACATATTTCTACATAGATTCTGATAAAAAATGTTAACCGTTCGCAATACCCGGCCCTCGCTGCAGTACGGTTACAAAAACAAATGTAAACATTTAGTCACTCCTTTTTTTATATTTTTACAATTGTTTTTTATCTCTTTCAATACCTAACGTGTATCTGAAAAATGTATCAGGAAATTCATTGGCTTTGTTTTGAATCACACTAGGCCAGAGTTGGCCTTTCGCTTACGAGATCCCAAAAAGTGCAGGGTTCTCGGTGAACAACCACATAAAATGTTAAGCAAGCCACCTGGGTGAATATCAACCCATACGGACTCAAAGTCACAATAATTTTTCAAAGTAGTGTGGTGTATTGTACCGACAATACAAGATAATATAAACTGGTAAGTATTTATTTTAGTATCATTAACATTTTCTATTGGTTCTAGATAGAAGTCTTATTGGACAGATGAACCTTTCCTAACCATAATTCTTTTTTAAATAAAAAGTTCAGCCGAAAACGTCTGCTATTTGTACAGTTATTATTTACATGGGTGTTTCCACTAATTAATTCACAAACTCAAACCTATTTCAAAATGATGTAGCGTATTATTTGTTACCGAGTCGAGCCGAGTCAGTTGCATGGTACAATTCATTCTAAGTAGTAAAACATTGCGATTTACCCAGCTGATAGATAGGTGAAAGGTCTCGCTTTCCTTAAAATCTTTAGATTTTTTCAAAGAAAAAACTACGAGTTCATATTAAAAACGGTTTTTTATAGTAGAATGGAAAAGACTAGCCAAATATTGATTTTTCTCCAAAGTACTTTTTTTTTGAAACCCTGTATAAAACAGGTCTCTATTGGTAAATATTGTTTTATTATAACTTTAACTACCTTTCTTTACGAGCTCTTTAACTACTTTTATAGTAAAATCTATGAATTACATTTGAAGTTTGATTGCTAGCCAGTTGGATACCTAAACAACAAACAAAAGCACTTCGATTAGTCACCTTTTCATGAGGTGGATTGACTGACGTAAAACTGACTTCATTTCACTGAATTGAAGCATGATAGTCACTAATATCACTCACGATCACAGTATTGTTTGTCATCATCATCATCATCCTAAAAACTCTTTGCACTGAGCCCACAGCAGGGCATGAGTCTCTCCCCTGGGTGACGAGGAGATATAGGCCATTATCCACCAACCTGGCCCAGTGCTGAGTGGTGGATATCAGAATTTTCAGGACGCCGTAATGGCCTCTGTCAAACCCTAACGATTACTGTATACAAGTATACAGCACCCGGGACCGACTGCTAAACGTGCCCTCGAATTTTGTTTTGAAGGGATTGTACCCCATGTGGTGTAATCTCCGACCTCATCTTCACCGAACATCAGGTAAGATTGGAGTCAAATTAGGGTTTAGGAACCAATAAAAAAACACAAACATAGCAAAGAATCATCTTGACAAAAAGATTACGAATTAAAATGGAATCAAATACAAATAGTACCAACGCAATATAATATATTTTAACATAGATAACTAAATAGATGATAAGACCGCCTATTGTGCACTGTACCTAAAATTTAGTATCAACATTATTTGTGACTCGATGTGTACAATGAAGAATAGATAAATTTATTTTCAACACACTTGCTCGTAAAGTGAGCGTTATTCTATTGAATTTAGAACTATAAACTGGGCTATAAGTCACGCGTGCATAATATATTATACCCTAGTGCATAATATAATGAATCCTACAAAGTTGAATTGTACCTTAGTGCAAATTACATGCGAGTAAACAGAGCATATTTTATTGGTCCGGGTTATACATTAAATATTTTCAGAAACAACAAAGAGATTTTATACCACTTCAAATCCATATACATTTTTAAATGTTTGCGCCTCATATTAGTAAAACAAATTTGTATATCAAACAAATTATTCACAATTTACAATAATTTGTTATAAGATATTAAAATATTTGCATTTACCACTCCAAATTAAACATTTTCACTTAAATATGCTATACAGACATTGACACATTTGGCAGATTAAAAAAACCTACGCGCATGCTTGAGGTTCGGCGCCATTTTTCAATCAAAATTTTACTCACAAGTGTGTTGAAAAACGTCGTTTGTAACTCGTGAGCGTTGCTAATTACGGCCTCGACTGTAATTAGCAACTTAGCTCACTTGTTACATAATATACTATGATTTATTTATTAGAAAACCAACAGCGATATAATTGCAATTACAATACATTTGTATTTACTTTGAGTATGGATAATAACAGGTTTTCCTTATTTGAAAATTGATTGATATAGGGTTGTAGGCACGTTTATATGAATCAAAAAAGTTTATTTACTTTATGGAACAGCAAATTCCATAATAATAAAACAAAAACAAAAATTAAACAAAAAATCTGTATTATGTCCATTTCATAATCGTTAAGCAAATTATAAATGAATAAATAAATAATAAATAAATAAATAATTCTGACACACAGCATTATCCAAATTAAGTTTCTTAAAGAACTTGTGTTCTGGATACTAGATAATTGATATACTTAAGAAATATATAAACATACGTATTGAATAAATACATATTTTTTATTGGAATAAACTTAAATAAACATATAAACATCCATGACTTGATGGCTAATATCTGTGTTCATCACACCGATATCCGCCGCCGCCGGGATTCGAACCCAGGACCTCTGGTATAGAAGGCAATGTATGTTACCACTACACCAGCCGGTCGTCAAAATGAATATTTTATTTCAATCCAAAGCTTATTGTTTAAGAATCTTGTTTATTTTTGAAGAACAAATTGCAGACAAGAAATTTTAAATCTGAAAATTAATACATATGTTGATTTCGAAATTATCACTAATTGTAACTTAATTACTTTTGTCCATTAATGCACTCACGAAATCCGCTTTGAACCTAAACTTAGAGCTTACAAACGGATCTATATGATTGAAATGTTTGTTGTATGTGCTTGTGATTCGAGTGATAACAGCGTTATTGGCGTAGTTGGTGTAATGGGCTGGCACATGGAATAGGTGTGGCGTGTGCGGATTGAGGGTGTTCGGTATCCAATTTGAGCGACTAGTTCTGGGGAATCCACCTTACCATTAATAAATAAATAATGAAATCTATAATTAATAAATAAATCCCCAGACAATCACACCAACTACATGGCCCCAATCTAAGCAGAGCTTGTATTATGGGACACCATGTAGCGAACAAGGGGGTACCTAGAATACAGATACATATTATGTAGATAAACGGAACATTTTTTTTCTTGTACCGAGTGGGAATCGAACCCGCAACCACTGGCGTCTGAGGCAGACAGTATAACCCCATGGCCAAAGTGGTCGACAAATAGATCGTAGTGTAGCGACATCTAGCGACGCTCCATAGAACGATGACGACACAACGTAATTCCTACATCGCGCTAGCACAGTTTCTATAGCGATCTGTACATATACAACTTCCCGACAGCAACCGTCGGGCCGTGGGCCGCGGCCTGCCATCCCTTTCTTGGGAGTAGGAACAAACATCCGTTCCCACAGTAGAATATTCTTAAAATAGCCTTACCGAACAAGTTGCCACAGCTATGTGAGTAGTGTCCGCTGGGTAGTATAAATACCTCAGTGATTGTCCGGTTGGAGCATCCGATACGCATATAGAATCTGCCGCAAAACTTCACCAATCCAGCTTTGATGTGTTCCGGCAATGTTTTATGTAGATAAATCCATGGCCTGTGTGCTGTCATATTCATTTTAATGGAGGATAAGAGGTTCAATCGAAGTCAAGCGTGGACTTGGTTACCGAAATGCCACTTGGTTACCAAAGCGTGAGAGATGTAAAAGGATGGTTAGGTTCCGGAATAGATTTGTCTATTTCGTGCTTGGGATGATGTTGATTGCACAAGTGACTTGAAATACAGGGCGGAATAAAACAAATATCACAAAAAAAAAAATAACCAAGTGCAGTCAGTAAGTAATGATGCGGTCGGCAAACACACCTAAACGTCGAGTTGGAAAGATAAGATACGCGCTAAATCTGTTTAAAACTGTTCTAATTAAGTTTCATAAATCGTGAAAATGAAGTTTTAATTTTCTTTAGATTTGTTAAAACATATTTTTTTTGGAAATTTGTTTTTCAATCGACTTCCAAAAAAGAGGAGGTTCTCAATTCGTCTGTATGTTTTTTTTTTGTGTCTTTGATACACGATATTTCGGTCAGTTATAAATTAATATTAAAAATAAAATCTGTTCACAATATCTCGAATTCCTATGTATGAACCTACTTTCAAGTATTCTTAAATAAATGAAAAATCTGATAAATAAAAAATAAAAAGGTACGAATCCTGGTCGGGTAATTTTTTATTTATCACATTTTTCATTTATTTAAGAATAATTGAGCATTTTAAAATGCAAAAAAAGATCTTATAAACATTACTTTCAAGTAGTTTGCTGCATCACGTTCGAAATACCGAGAAGGAACTCTTTGAGCCCTTTGAAGCGTCTTCATGTATAGCACCTTTTAAGGGTCTTCTAAAAAGTTACTTACATCTATTTTCAAATATATTTTTTTATTTATTTACACTTTATTATACTGATGGAAAAAAATACCGAAGATTTAGAAAACAAAACACAATCCGGTGTTTTAATTATTCAGGGTCTGCATATAATAGTAAATTATATTTTAATAGCAGATTAGGAATGATGAGTGCGCCTGAATTTCGAAAAAAAAATATTTTTTTTTTAAATATTTTTCATAAATTTATATTTCAAAATTCTTCTCTGTGAGTAAAATTGAAGATTAATGTACATTAAATGAGTACATACAATTAGATGGAAACGTTTTTATTACTTGCCATGTAGTCATAAACTACAGATCAGATTTAAATTTGGATTACGAAGAAGAATTTTGAAATTTTAAATTACGAATTTTTTTAATTTTTTTTTTGTAATTGTGACCCACTCGTCATTCTTATTCTGATATTAAAATATTATTGACTATTATAAGGCGACCCTATATTATAAAAAATATTTCATTTTTCATGAAATGCAAGCTCGATTATGCAATTATGCATTATTATAAGTATTGTATAATGAAATATTTCTGAAATTCAAAAGTAGAACATTACAATAAATTAAATCATCAGCATTACACAGAAAAAAATATGGAGTGAAATTTGAAATTAATAATCAATTATATTTAAAAAAAAAATAAACTTTCTTATTAACTTAAGTAACAAGAACACACAGAGCCCTCTAAAAATCACTCTAGAAAAAAAAAAAACGAACAAAATAATCGCGCCAACATTTGCTTGTAACAAACAATTTTGTTTACTTTTAAAATGTGTCAACACCACTCTAGTCACTGAAAAGTGACTAACCCTTCACTTCATCACAGAAATGCAGCATCCCTGCAAGGGTTGAATGACCTAACGCATGCGCTATCTTCAACTCTTTCTCCTAACAATTCACCTTCGGGTCTTGCCTGCTCAGTAAGCGGACGATCAAATTTCGATCTTACTCTGTAACGGACTGAAACCTTTTGGGATTGTTGCGGAGAGAATTCTGTTAGCTGAGAGGCAGTATCTCGCCGCCCGCCGAAGGCAGCGCTCGTGTGGTTGGCACTACGATTTTTTTTCTGCCACGAAAAGTTTGAAACTTTCCGATTCGAACAGTGTTTGAACTTTTCTTTTTTTTCCCGCTGTGTAGCGTGTTTGTGTTCGGCCAGTAAGTGAAATAATTAACTGTTTGGAAAAGTTATTTTGGATGGAACTTTTTTGAGTTGTAAGTTTGATATTTTATATTTTTATTATGTGGTTCTATTTTATATTTCAGCTTTAAATTAAGCGTCATTTATCTTCGAATCGATATAAGGTATTTATTTTTTAAAAAAAATGTTGCGTTTGATATGCTCGTGATTTTTATATGAAAGTGCAGCCATGATGATTAACGGAAGCTCTTAATAAAACGTTTTTTTGCAATGTAAAATTAGATTTAAAAAAACGTAAATAAAAAGAATATGCATCTAAAAAAATCCATTTTTATAACCATCACGAAAGTGGAAATAATTTTCTCACAAGAATATTTTCACTTATACTTTTTAATCTTAAAACTTACAGTTTTTTAAATAACGGCTAAAATGGATTTTCAGAGATAGATCTTCTTTAAAAAATCAAAAAAGTAAGCTAACAACTGCCTGTCTGATCATCACTTGATGTGTGTGGAAACGGTTATTTCGGCTTAAAATATTAAATACACTTCATATATTTAAAAAAATATATAACACCTCAGATTTTTTACGTAACTATCTGGCTTTAAGGCTTTCTTTCTTTTATGTTTTCTCCTTTTCCTTTTCAAAGTATTACCTAAAGCTTATTATGGCAAAAATTTATGATATCTATATACGGTTTGTGTTATTTAATAGTCTAGATGGTGAATGAAAGTATCTTCGACAGCTAATTTAGTTCTCAAAAAAGAAAATAGGTAGACTTTTATCGACTTAACAATTATTTCTTATATTTTGACAGTAAATAAAATTCGATGTGAATTCTTGAATATTGATTTCAATATTTGAAATTATGTCTACACTCTAGCACTAATTTTGCACGTAAATTTCAACATTACTTATGTCTTTCAGTTTTTTACAAAGTACAATAAAAGAGAAAACTGTTTTCCGACCAGTTTTAGCAAGTTACAAAATTATATTTACATTTCTCATATATTTTTGCATTTAAAGTAGCAGTAATAATTTCAATCTACAGTTAAAAACAATAAGATAAAGCAAATAAAGTGAAGTACTGCCTTGTTTCGCTGTGTGGTTTTAAAAAAGCGAACTGTTCTTAATAGTTTGTGTAATAATTTAAGTCCTTCATTAAACATTTCAGAATAGAAAAATATATGATTCAGGAAAATCACTATTGAAATGAAATGATAAAGTTTATTTCAGACAAAGATTATCCATACACTTTATATTAGTAATAAACACAATTTAAATAAAATTTGTATTCAACTTTATTAAAAAAATAAAAATAAACTGAAAACTGAAAATTTCTAACATTTAAATGTGATAATAAAACTAACAACAAAATATTTTAACCTAACCTTTAAATTAGGTACATATTTTAAATATGTCAGTTTTACAATTATTCGCAGGGTTTTTAATCTGTAACCTGTACATTTCACTTTATGTATTTTGTGACTAGACAATGCATTATTTTATCCTCATAATAAATACGGTTTTCCAAAGTTTGAATCCGAAATATATAAAATTTTAATCAGCATTACATTTAAAAATAACTCAGACCCAGTCCTTGCTCACAGAAATTAATAATTCTCTCTCACTTTTTATTAATCATCATGGGTACACGAATAATATCTTCTTTAGACGTAACACTTAATTTATTTAATTGTTTTGACGTAGGTTATGGCTTGGCTGTTTTAATGAAGAACACAATTAATTGATAAACGAGCGTTTGCCCGCGACGTCGTACGCGTATAAACTAAAAAAAAATCCCTCGAGAATCCCTTCCATAATGCAACCAGTCACCCATTGAGGAACTGTTTTACCAAGTTTCACATCGGTGCACTCAAGGAATAAGATTTTTCATGCAAGCTAAAAAGTCCCATATTTCCCATTCAGGTGGAATTTCGGGGATTCCTTTCTTATTGCATCTAAGAATGTACTTCAGCTCTCTACGCCGAGTAGTTATGACTGTATGTTGTCTATCAGTCAGTAGCTCAATCAGTTACGGAACAGTTTTACGTAGGATATATTGAGTTTGATCAATACCCAATCTTTGTACTTACCATATTGTATTACTGTATTGGTTGAAACTAATATGGAACTGTTCAAAAAGTAAATGTAAATCTATAAATATCATTTATTTTATAAAAAGGTCATTTTATATTTTTTTAAAGCTATTACTGAGTTAGTGAAGGATCGGCAGTGTGAGCACAGAATTTTATCGATTCGTTTTTACACGAAAGTTCGTATAGTATGGAGTAGGTTTGTAAGCAACAATTGAAAACTAGCCACTGCCCCAGGACAAGTTTAAATAAATATGTGCCCTGCTAATTTAAAATGTTTTTGAACATGATGTACTGTTAAATAAATGTAAAATAGATAAATTAAAATTTGCAACCGACTCCATACTCTACGAACGTTCTTACGAGTCGACAAAGTTCTGTGCTCGCACTGCTGATTAGATTATATCTATTGCTCCCTGATTAGGCGTCTCGTAACAAAGTGTGCTGGTTAATTAATCAAAATAATAAAGGTCTCCCCTCAGGAGTCTGCTTGAAGCGACTATTATTATAAATCTGTTGCCAAATGACGTAGCTCAAATCATATGTTCATCGTCACGCTTGGGTAAAGATAATAAAAATAATAACACCGCGAAATACAAACTGCTTACAATTTTAAGCCAGCAGGTATAAAAAGTATAAAAAATATCGGAATAAAAAGTAGCCTATATACTATTCCAGACTATATGCTATCAATATGCCAAATTTCATCAGAATCCGTTGAGCTGCCATGATTGAGGAACAAACATCCATACATAAAATCCATCCAAACTTTTACATTTAAAATATTAAGTAGACTTAATCTATTTTTGGGCAGCTTTTTTTAACCTTTAAAGATGTCTGATACGTTGATAAATATATATATTAAGAAAAAAGGACTATATTAGGCTTAGTAACGCAGTTCCTAACTTTTATGGTTAAAAGCATAGTCTGTTAACGGCTTCCTTGGTGCAAAGTATTTGGCTGGGGGCGGGAGGTGCGAGATGCCGCGGCTGGCGCTTCACCGAGCCACTTCACGAAACATATTTTATTAAATGGCTTGAATTTTGGTGAAACTAGAATTTGAACCGAGTATTTTTTTGGTCTTCATGATATTTTTAGCAAACATGTAGGTCTCGTAAGGATCTATGTAAGGTCTTGCAATCGTAGTTCAAGAATGTCAGTCAGAGATAAGTGACGTCACAAACAAATATTCCTCCATTGCTTGTAAATTTATGTTACATTGGATAAAATAAACTTATAAAGTTATAGAAATGAACAATTATTTCACGGTGTAAAAATTCTTTCATCATTTTAGAAATCAAAATAACTAGAAAACATAAAAATATCGAAAACACATATTATATAGAAAGCGCTTAACAGAACTGTTATACCTAGCACCAGTTAAGTCATTGGGTTTATTTAATCTATCGTTAAATTTATTTGAACTTAAAAAAATAACTTATAAATCTAGGTATTTCTTTACAGCTAAAATGAGCATAAAAAATCATTTTGAAAATAATTTTTAACTAAAGCTTTCAAGGAATTACTAAAGCAAAGAATTTTTGTAAAGAGATTGTCAGTAACTTTGCAAGTAATTGGTGCTTTTTGTATGGAATAACGGTTTTCTTTGCCATTTTAAGTTGAGCTGGAAATTCCCTCTATTCCGTTCTCCAGCGTAAGATTAACTCTATTAAATATTTTAGTTAGCTCTTTTTTATAGCTAACATGACATTTTTAATGAACTCTCTACATTTCAAGTATAAGACGGGATTAAGTTGAAATAAAGTAAGAAATAATGGTATTCTGCCAAAGGTATTCAAAATGTGAAATGGTCATGAATGTTTTTCAAAAGTAAGCTTATTGTTTTTGCGGAAAACTTATCATAGAGATTTTCCTAGTTTACACAAAAACTTAATTTAAAAATATGACGTAGTAAAAATCTGATAAAGTTAAAACTGCAAAGTCAAATACGATATTAGTATACCTCATAATTTAAAAGCAGCTTTGCGAACTTTAGTCTAGTAACATTTGATCCCTTTCAAATTTCTTGGTAAAAGAAAGTCAGTCTTACTCTATTTAGTATATAGTTTAGTTGTAAACCAAACGACAATATTTCTTTGGAACTGTAAGATTTTGAGGTTAGCACGACAAAAAACAACCTCTATACTTCTACAGCCTTCTTATTTACAGATATAATTTATGGTATTCACCATTTACAGGCATCTTTAGGGAAACTTGAATGGAATTGAAAAATAATCCTTATTTCAGGCAATAAAGTTGACCAGCAATCCTACAAAACTTTATTCTATCTAAGTGAGGTCAACTTTCATTACAAATAACCCTACTTAATAAAAAATAGCTTAATGATATGAAATATAATTTCCATCTCACTCCATGAAGATTAATGGTATATTTTGTCACACACGTAATAGTTCTAACAAAGCGAAACACTTCCTAAGCACACACGTATCTTGACTGGTAAAGACAATAGGGTAGCGAGTCGCGGGTGGCGCCCTCTGTGTTGACTGATTAATTATGTTCACTGCGGTTTGTATGGAATAGAATAATTAATCGGCAATTATCAGCTTAAATAAACATTGGAATGATAATTGGGAGCGGAAAATAGATCGATTTAGGATTTTGTCGGTATTTGCAGTTTTGAATGTAATGAATGACCAAAAATATATTTTGAAATTCATATGACGAATCAGTTCATGTGAAATTCATGGATCCAATTAATCTTTTAAAAATTGGTAAACAGAAGACTCAAATATTGCGATCTAATTAAATAAACACTTTCATAAAATCACCTATGTTTAGTTAAAGTCTCGAGCACGGCCAGCCGCACCATCCTTTTCTCGAAGCGTTTCGCGGCTTTTTTAATCCCTTTTTAATATATATTGATTGATTGATAACGCGATAATACAGATTAAAATTTTCTTCCATTAAAAAGCTTAATAAAATCTCGACTAACGTTTGATAGAAATTAAATATTACATTATGCTCTCCTAATTCCTACTAATATTATTCAAACTTACTCACGGCTTCACCCACTCGGAGTTTCACTATCAAATATTCCTGTATTTTCAGTTCTTTCAAATCAATATTTTCAAAAAATCTTAAAACATACAGACAAACAGATGATTTTTTTTTTTAAATAAAAGATACCGTTTTCATCCTGTGGGTGTTTCAATCACACGCGTATTTCCTGATTCTCTGAGCTGTAGCATTTTAACGATGACACTATTATAAAATCGGCTCAGTTGCTCCAGAGTTTGTTCAATTTAAATGCGCAAAAGCAATATATCGACGTTTATAATTTTACTACAGATAAAATGCGTTAAATAACACAAACTATAAGACACTATTATAGTGAAAATATAGTGATTAAAATAAAAAGGCTCAACTCGCGTTGCTGAGGTTATAAGTCTCAGTTTGTGCTGGTTTTCAGTCCTCACTTCATACTCGTATTTGCCAGTATTAAGTGGCTTTTTACTATAAGGAAAAGCAGTTTTTGACGATGCAAACGGTGCAACGGTTTCGCCCAAGTAGCTTCAGTACTGATTAGAATTTCTTGATAAAATAAAGTCTATGTTACACTTAAATAAAGCTTTTTAGATTATCGGATTTGGAAATCGCTTTTGAAAAATGAAATCTTTTTTCTTTATTTTATTTGATCAATATAAACACTTGTAAACTTCACTGTACATCGCAAATTACTTTTTAATCGTGACTTGTATTAAAATAAAAAATAGATATAAAAAAATATTGTCACTAAGCGGAAGTTAATATGCAAACATATAAAAATTTCACAGTAAACCTAGACTGAAAAAAAGATAAAGTTGAAATATTTAAAAGCCTACCTAAATTGAGAGTTCACAAATAGTTATCTATAATCTGAAGTGTTTTAAATTCGAATTTTATTTTAAGATTCCTGTCAAACAGCAAGAGTCGACTTCTTTTTCTGGCTCTCAAGATTTACATTTCAAAGCAAAGTTAGTTGCCACGTGGCTTTTTCAGATTCACAATTAGAGATATTTTTACTGAACCAATTTTAAAATGGAATTTGTTTAAAGAAACTCGGCAGGCCGTTGTTTTTAATGAAATTATTAGTCTTTAAGACTTATAAAGGTATCTTTTCAAAATAATGTTTTATAATCTTCTTAATGAACCGTAAAGTCACTCTTCGTGGCGTTAAAGGTTTAGTTTGAGTGTATTGTAAGACAATTTATATAAATATTTTATAAACATTGCCTTACAATACTTATATAAATTATTTAAATAACTTTTCATGCAGTCCTCAGCAGTATATTTACCGACACATCTATTTTAATCAACAAAACAAAATAATAATAATGAATAAAATTCCCAGACAATCATACCAACTACATGGCCCCAAAGTAAGCATAGCTTGTGTTATGGGATATATAGCGAACTAGAATAACCTAGAATATAAATACATAAATAGACACCCCGACACGGAACATTTATTTTTCTTGTTCCGTGCGGGAAACGAACCCGCAACCACTGGCATCTGAGGCAGATAGGTTAACCCCAACGCCGAAGTGGTCGGCGATTTAATAAAAAAATCTTTTTTTTTTATATTTCCGTTTTACCCGGCCCAGTTAGAGAGCTAACTTTTTAATTTGTCTAGTGTCTGGTTGTATACTAGGACGCCACGTAGTTCCGCTGAGTTTATTAGGCTTGCTTTTATGAAAAAAATGTTTTGTCAGTTTGATCATTGTGTTTTATTGATTCTACTTCCATGCTGGACTGAGAGCGAAGGAAAAACATAGAATATGCCAGCTGCTTCTCTTTCCGGGCATACTGTAAAAGTCAGTTAAAGGACAGAGGTTTTATTGGAGATTTCTTTATGGGCGATACTCTGTTACTATATAGGCTGAGCCTCTGTTACTGAAATAGCCTCTGTCCATCATTAAGATTCCTCCAAATTTGTCAAACGTGACATCAGATGGTTTTTATAAACTCTGGTGTTCTTCGTACTTCATGTTAGATACAGGCGTGAAGTTATGTATGTATTTATTATTGATTTAGGAGAAGTATTTTTTTCTTGTTATTTTCATTCGTGAAAGATGCATAATCCTGGTTTTAAAAGTGCTGTTATGGGTATAAGCTTTTATATTTTTCTTTATGTTTATATATTTTTGAGTAGCTAATACCTGTCCACAGTATAGCTTCATTGCCTAATTGTGGCTTGAAAATGTTCTATAAACGTTACATATATTTATTTATAACCTCGATTTCGTTCAAAGCCGTCTAGTAACAAGCTAGTTACTGAGACACGTGTCTTTGACATACTGTTAGTTGATTAATGACGATACTGAAGCGAATCTCTTCGTTTTTTGCCTGAGTGTAGTTAGCAGCAACTATCGGCCTTGAAACTAAGAGTGCCTTCGCATTATACCCAATCTGAATCCGAGAAAATATGGATCTAGAAATCTTGTATGAAATGACGGAAGCCGGATCTAATGCTACTATGGAAAAGTTCTACGGCTACGTCGGAGTGTGATTTCTCAGATTCGGATCGAATGTAGTGCGAAACTGGTATAAGAGTAGTCTTGAGGCTTCAAAAGTCACTTTATTTTGCTTATTTAGCCTTGTAAATATTCTTACTTCTTAATAATATTATACATGTGAAAGTTTGGATGAATGGATTCTTCAATCAGGGTAGAACGTCTCTACGGATTTGAATTTTTTTTTTTTTATAAATAAATATTTCTGACACTCACACAACATTATCTAGCCCAAATTAAGTTTCTTAAAGAACTTGTGTTATCGATACTAGATAACTGATATACTTAAGAAATATATAAACATACATATTGAATAAATACATATTTTGTTATTAGAATAAACTTAAATAAACATATAAAAATCCATGCCTTGACGACTAATATCTGTGTTCATCACACAAATATCCGCCGCCGCCGGGATTCGAACCCAGGACCTCTGTCATAGAAGGCAATGTATGTTACCGCTACACCAGCCGGTCGTCAAATTGGCATAGTGATAGCCTAGAATAGCAAAGGTAACTTTTTATCCCGACATTTCTGCGGGATTAGGAATCGCATGGGCAGATACGCGAAATAGTTAATAAGATATAAATTTGTTTTTGAAGCTTGTAACACAAGGCTGGTTCGCCTGGAGCGTCGCATTTCGTGGCCCGCGTGTGACTGCTATCACGCACGCACATTAAGGCGTTAAGGCGACATATTGAAAAAATGTCTTGACTTTCATCGCAAACTGTGAGAATATGACAAGAGGTAAATTGTCATATTCAAATATCTTTCTCTTTTATATAACTTTGCTTGCTCAAAAACATGACTTAATGATTTCAACTCGATAGTTTTTTTCGAAAACACGTCTCCAAAAATACTCATTCTTAAATTACCACGTAGTTATGAAATCCATATGCATGGAAATAACTTAAATACAATCTTCACATTATTGTTCGAACTTGGTAGCTCAAAATTAACATTATTTTTTATCGATTTTTGAAACGATTTCAGTATCTGAGCGGTGTCTATGGTGTCGACGTTTAAAGGTGCTAACATTCCAAGAAAAAACATTTCGATGTGCCGACTTAAAGAATAGTAAGAACTCCTAGGCTGCAATTATGTTTTTACGCAGCTTTGAGTATTAGGAATTTTTTTACCGTTCCTTCGACTTCCAGAGTTTACTACCTAAGAGTCTCTATACTATACAAAATTAATAATATTTAATCCAAATATATTAAAGATGGAGAGTTGTGTATCTCTAAAACTATCAGATTAATTTAAATAAAATTTTTTGTATCTGACAACCTTACTTTTGATGAAGATTAAAGGCTATATTATGCCACAGGCTGCGATACTAATATTTTTTTATTTCTTTATCATCACAAAGTCATTTAATATAAGAAATACCTACAAGTTTGCAAGAACCGAAAATTTTATCTTAATAGTTTTATTATTTCTCGAGAAATTCTTTTTATCATAAATTTGATGGCGTAAAACGACAGCCTGTGTAATTAACTTGTTTATTTTAGATTAATTTAAAATTGCAAAATAAACGTGACGTCAAGTAAAAGATTTTTTCTCTTCAAGAATCTTTCTTGAGTGAATGTTACAATAACTTTTGCCTTAATTAAATAACCAACGCGCCGTATTATAACAAGTTAATTAAAATACTCTTTCCAATAAAGCCTTCGAGAGAACTGGGGAATTTCATTTTTAAAATGCATTTAAGGGACATTTTTTTAAAATTTAAACTATAATATATAAATTCAGCCTTATTAATGAGGCAATAAAGTACATTGTTTGTTGTAAATAAATGAATTTTGTGTCTGATTTTGTAATATTTTTACTCAATAAGCTCCGTTCCATGCTGGAAAAACATAGAATGTGCCAGCTGCTTCTCTTCCCGGACATACTGTAAAAGTCAGTTAAGGGACAGAGGTTTTATTGGCATTTTTGTGGGCGATAGGCTGAACCCCATGTCACTGCAACAGCCTCTCTCCATCATTATAATACCTCATTTGTCAAACGTGACCTCAGATTGTCTTATAATCTCTGGTTTTCTGCCTACCCCATAACGGGTACAGGCGTGAAGTTATGTATGTATGTATGTCAATAAGCTCCTTGTTTCATCCTGCCCATAATGAATTCGAAACTTAATGAAAAGCACGTCATTAGTAAAAGCGCTCTGATAGTATTTTTTTTTTTTTTATAAGTGACTAAACCCGCGTTTGACCTCAATCTCACCTGATGGTAAGTGACGATGAGGTCGAAGATGAAAGCACACGGGTTTAGGAAGGAACTGGCTCTTTATACAATATTGCCGGAACACATTACCGCCGGAGCGGTAACATTTGGCGGCAGACTTTGTATAAAGGGTGGTCGCTAGCCAGTCGGACCCAGAAGGGATCCTACCACCAAGTATGTCCTTGTTACCTTTGCATTCCAGGAATTTGATCTGCATTGTATTAAATGGTGAATGGGAATGGTGTACTCTTAAACTTAAAAAAAATATTTAAATCTCTGTGACAGAAACTTATTGCATCGGCATCGCCATTTTTTCAATATTTTTTATGTTCATAATACATACTTACAACTCTGCAGTGAAATGGAGACATCAGAGTGCAACATGTGAACTTAAAGTATGCATATTTAATAAGCGAACTGCTTAATTGTACTAAAAACCAAATTTGAAAAAAAAAGCAGTAGGTAAACATGTCTACAAATAAATTAAATAAATATAATACTTTTCGTTCCTTAAACTCACAAAAAGCACCACGCAACGAATGTACTACGGATCCCATCACCATTACCTGTTTACTTAACATCAAATGAGAAAAAAAACACATGAGTAAGATACATGATTCGAATTTAAGCACATAAAGTGATAAGCCCCCAAGTACCCGTGTTCTGTATGATGGGGCACTTCATTTTAATCATACAGCATTTTCTCTATTTAACTTCTCTTTATTAGAGAATTACTAATCAAAGCTCCATTTTAAGCCTTAAATCACAGCTTAGTACCAGTTATCGTTTTATGACTTAATAAGCTAAATAAAGCTTAAAAACTAATTTTCAGTTTGAAAAGATTATGATGGATTAAAATTTCTTTAGCGTACCTATATATGCTTTACTTTATTAGCAAGCCCTGTTAATTTTATAAATGATTCATTTAATAAAAGTAAAATTAAAAATTTTAAAAACCCCCGACACAAAAAAAGACCTTAAAAACTAACAAATAATATTTTAAACCTATTCTAATTATTATCGTCCCATATATAATTGACTGTAAGACTTGTACTTTAAAATATTTTTATTTTCCGAGCTTCGTCGCCGCGTCGGGGACCGCTCAAGTATATAAAGTATAAAGCCAACAATAGCTAATTTATTATTACATTTAGGTATGAGCGATCTTAAGTTTCATGTATAGTCTACGCTCTACGTAATGTCACGCGCGGCGAGCTCGGTGTGCGGCTTGCGGCGCGGGGGTGGGCGTCACCAAGTGCGGCGACCCGAACGGGCAGACACGTGAGGGCAGACGACGTTGACGGTTGTGTCGATTTTACGAATCTTTCGGAGTAAATTCTTTTGATGCAATCTGCAAATGACAACTGTTTTTCTCACTTAGCGGTCCCCCGACGCGGCGACGCGCTCGGAAAATAAAAATATTTTAAAGTACAAGTCTTACAGTCAATTATATATGGGACGATAATAATTAGAATAGGTTTAAAATATTATTTGTTAGTTTTTAAGGTCTTTTTTTGTGTCGGGGGTTTTTAAAATTTTTAATTTTACTTTTATTTTGTACTTTTTAAAGTAGGTTTGAATATTAGGAAGATGGTAGTCAGATCCCCTCATCAATAATAAGAGAGCTGATGATCTTCAAACGGCTGATCAGGTCATTGCAACCTTACCATACACTTTCAATTTCATTGAAGTAATACGGTACCAAATTTCGAATGAGCTGATGATCTTCAAACGGCTGATCAGGTCATGGTTCCCTTACCATATACTTTCAATGTAATTGTAGTGATACGGCACCAAATTTCGAATCAATACGACATATGGAAGCTATTCAGATCCCCTCATCAACTATTAGAGAGCTGATGATCTTCAATTGGCTGATCAGGTCATGGTTACCTTACCATATACTTTGAATATCATTGTTGTAATGCGGCACCAAATTTCGAATCGATACGACATATGGAAGTTAGTCAGATCCCCTCATCAACTATTAGAGAGCTGATGACCTTCAAACGGCTGATCAGGTCATGGTTCCCTTACCATATACTTTCAATATAATTGTAGTAATACGGCACCAAATTTCGAATCAATACGACATATGGAAGCTATTCAGATCCCCTCATCAACTATTAGAGAGCTGATGATCTTCAATTGGCTGATCAGGTCATGGTTACCTTACCATATACTTTTAATATCATTGTTGTAATACGGCACCAAATGTCGAATCGATACGACATATGGAAGTTAGTCAGATCCCCTCATCAACTATTAGAGAGCTGATGACCTTCAAACGGCTGATCAGGTCATGGTTACCTTACCATATACTTTGAATATCAGTGTTGTAATGCGGCACCAAATTTCGAATCGATACGACATATGGAAGTTAGTCAGATCCCCTCATCAACTATTAGAGAGCTGATGACCTTCAAACGGCTGATCAGGTCATGGTTCCCTTACCATATACTTTCAATATAATTGTAGTAATACGGCACCAAATTTCGAATCGATACGACATATGGAAGTTAGTCAGATCCCCTCATCAACTATTAGAGAGCTGATGACCTTCAAACGGCTGATCAGGTCATGGTAACCTTACCATAGACTTTCAATATAATTGAAGCAATACGGTACCAAATTTCGCATCGATAGGACATATGGAAGGTAGTCAGATCCCCTCATCAACTAGAAAAGAGCTGATGATCTTCAAACGGCTGAACAGATTTTCATGAAACATGGCTAAGAACACTCGGGATAAAATTATCTATAACACAAAAAAAACTAAACGAAAATCGGTTCATCCGTTTGGGCGCTACGATACCACAGACAGATACACAGATACACAGATACACAGATACACAGACACGTTAAACTTATAACACCCCTCTCGTTTTGCGTCGGGGGTTAAAAACAGAGATTAAAGTATTGTTGCCGCGAATGCCAGGCAATAGTCTCTCTCCATCATAATAATACCTCCAAATTTGTCGTGACATCAGTGGTTTTATAGCCTCTGCTGCTCTGCCTACCCCATTAGGGATACAGGCGTGAAATTATGTATGTATGTATGTATATATGACAATTGATAAACGTGTCACAAATTACTTTCATATCCTAATGAACATATAATATTCACAGCCCTTCCTCAAAAACCACCCATAGACAATCGTAATATATAATTGTTTTAAAGTATCGCGGTTATTTTCACTATGATTTAATGTGTTTACGAGATTTAATGCTTGTAACAGCATCGAAATATCGGACGTGCGAAAATAAAATTAAAAATCGTGGTAAGAATCCCGTAAGCACATTAAATAATAATCGTAATATATATTATAAATATTTATATTTTTTTCTAATATTTAGTTTGTTTATAAATTTTGCATCTGTGTAGTTGGAATACTTTAGTTTTGTTCCTAGTGAGAACGTCATTGGAAAGAGCAGGAACAAGCTACAAGCAATTTCCATTGCTTACTTGGTGGGTCCCGGCCTCTGAATGTATTGTGTATCGTGTATTGTGTAATCTTTTGAGGCAAATAAACTATTTTTATTTTTCATAATATACGATCAAAAAAGTGTTTTATTTATTATCAACTAGCTTTTTCACGTGGTTTCCAATTCTGCGGGAAAATCGGGATAAAAAGCCTATGTGCTAGATAGATAGATAGATAGATAATTCATTTATTGATGTCACAAACACACACATATTACAGCAAGAAAAAAAATAAAATTAATTACAAATTTAACATCTTACAGGAAAAATAAAATAAAAAATAAAGTACAATTAGAAAAAAAAGAGTGCGTTGTAGCAGTGCAAAGAGCCGTAGCTCAGCGTCATTTTTGTTCAGAGAGAGAGAGATTAATACAATGCTAATTCCAAACTGTACTATAACTTTGCCAAATTTCATTTAAATCTGTTCAGCCGTTCTGCCGTGATAGAGGACCAAGAATCCATAAATCCATCCAAACTTTCGCATTAATAATATGAGTAAGATACCTCATAAGTATTACAAATCTTTTATTTGGCCATTAGTTCACGCAACCGTAGTTTGACTATCTCAATGCGAAGGGCAAAACGCTATACTTTAGGGCAACAATGTAAAGCAAGTTGAATAACGTACAGGGTTGAGTCCTTCTTGGTTAATACATAAAAAGGTACGTCCCTAGAGAAATGGCGAAATGTTTACAAATCTATCCAAGGTTTTTGACATAGAACTTAGAGGAATACCTTGTGTAGTTTTTTGTTGTATAAGTTGATCTATTGAGAATTAAGTCACTATGAAAATGTGTATTGAGATATGAAAATTACATTTCATAAATGACGTTATTGATTTAGGAGTAGGTATACCAAAATTTAATTTGAAGGATAAATGCTGGACTGGGAGCGAAATACTTCCTTGCTGGACTGAGAGCGAAAGAAAACCATAGGATGGGCCAGCTGCTTCTCTTCCCGGGTATACTGTAAAAGTCGGTTAAGGGACAGAGGTTTTATTGACATTTTTGTGGGCGATAGGCTGACCCCCTGTCACTACAATAGCCTCTGGCCATCATTATAATACCTCATTAGACAAACGTGATATCAGATGGTCTTATAACCTCTGATGTTCTGCCTACCCCATAAGGGATACAGGCGTGAAGTTATGTATGTATGTATGTAAATAATTCAGTACTTTTCATAAAACCTGGATTTGTAGGTTTCAAATATCAAATGCTCTTTGATCACAATAAAAAAATGGATTTTTATATCTTCTGTTCATTTGAAAGCAAACATGAAATTAGCCCTTCTTAAAATTTGTTGTGTTGTTGTTGCATAATACAACACGCCATTTCGTGAAAAAAGAACAATACTGACTTGGAAATACATCCAAATAAAATACATGTATTCTGGTTATTGTTAATCTGGTTTTTTTTAATGGAAACTCAATTTATAGGTTCAAAATAACAAAGAGCCTCTCTGCTAACAATAAAAATGGATTATTTTATCCTATGGTAAGAATGTAAAAGGTGAAGCATTTCTTAAAATATGTTGTTTTGTTGATACAAAATAAATCACAGGAAATTAAAAGAAATAACACGAATTAAAAAGGTTCTAATCAGATTTTATTGCGTTCACACATTACTTATACCTCTACGCTTTAGTATCTGTACCTTGGTAAAACACGAGATTTCAGGTATCTGTGGTATCTATCTATCTATTCATCGGTTACACAAAAAAGTTTGTTGCATGAGGTTATCTGATAATCTATTAAAATAACAAAAATATATATTTTTTTGTACTTACAGGTAAATTTAAGTTGAAAATGTACATAGAAACAATCGTTTATTTATAAATTCAAGTATTTTGTTATGTAATTTCCATAACACAAACTTAAATTTGGGCTAATTTAGCGGTGTAATGTTTTTCGAAACACTTATTTATTTTTACAATCAGTAGAAACGTTCAAGAAATATTCGAGTTGTCAAACCCGCAACTATAAGGAACTTTTAATTTCCAAACATGATTCTAAACCGTCGCGTGCTGTTGAGTTTGTTTTGAACCAACTGTTAGAAGGCAACGTTGTCTCAGGCGGTAGTCGAAGAGTCACGACTCGCGTGTTCTTGAAGATATGGTTGTTTGATAAATGGGTTTATTGAGCTGCTTTTGTATATCTAAATTTATTGTACCTTTATTGAGTGAATATGGAAGGATGTGAGGAGTTTGTCTGTGAAAGGTTTGTTGCCACTTTCAAGAAAATAAATAAATAAAATCTCCAGACAATCACACCAACTACATGGCCCCAAAGTAAGCATAGCTTGATAAAATGTAGCGAACTAGGGAGGAACTTAGAATATAAATACATAAATATGTTTATATAAACGTGTTTATCACCCAGACATGGAACATTTCTTTTTCTTGTTCCGGGCGGGAAACGAACACGCAATCACTGGAGTCTGTGGCACATAGGTTTACCCCATCGCCAAAGTGGTCGACAAACGAAACGAAAGAAAATGTATGGGAGGCCGCAATCCACACGTTGAAAGTTATTTCTTTTTAATATAGGAAGGATTGGATGTTTGTCTTTCATGCTGCCTGATAGAAAATGCGCATGAAGACTAAGGTGGTATACCTCCATTCATGAGAATCTTATTCACTCTATAATTAAAAGTACCAGGACTGTAGTAGCTGGAAAAACAGGAGCGGGCAGTTCGTTCCATACCCTGTAGGGAAATTCTATGAGATGCTAGCGAAGTTGTGGGTAGTAATCAGTGTTAATCTCCTTAAATCGTCTTGTAACAGGAATAAGTATTAGTTATAAATCCTTCTAACATTATAAAGTAAAAGTTTCTGCTCAGCATACTCCCGTGGGAGGATTTCTGGAATTTAGAGGATAAGACGATAAAATTTGGAACAATGTCAATTAGGTGCTCCAAACTGTGGAAAACTTTTACTTTAAAAATTTGAAAAACACAGCAAAGGTACTGATTCTAAAATACCTGCAACTTTTAACACTGCACTTTAACAACTTTTTGCAACTTTTAACAACTTTTTACTACAAATTTATTACTGTGTAAAATACACATAATTAATAAACAGTACTAAATTTGTAGTAAACCCTTACAAGATAGTTTTGCGCGCCGCCCACTGCTGGTAATCAAAGTTCGTTAATTATGAAATACAGAACCTATATTGAAACCTATTATTTTATAATGATAAGCAATCTATTCGTCACTGCCTACGCTAAATAAGTTCTTGTACTAAATAAAATACGTTTTTGACGGATTTTATAGCGTTTATTCCTTTTGTATGTATGTAAGTATGTTCGGGTGAAATATTGCAACTCAATTTTGAAGTGGATATCTTCAACCGCTTGGGCTGAAATTTTGTAGACAATTGGGCTGAAGTTTAAAAGACAATGCTTGGTTAAATTTGTGACGTCATTCTAAATTCAACATGGTACCGTTTCCAAGATTGTAGACCAATTATTTTAGTAGGTACATTCCTACAATATGGGTAATAAATGAAAACGCTTGCGAGAGTAACACGAAAACATGTTCATACAATTTATATGATATAAAAGCTTGTTGCGAGATTAACTTGTTTAAAATTAAGTAATTTGATTTGAGTTTTATTAATTGAGATTCTCAAACTAAGTTAATACGAGTCGCAACAAGCACTTATATCATAAAATTATGTCAAATGTGAAATGACGTTATAAGTTTACAGTAAAAATTTCGGTGTAAATTTTAAAAGGCATTTAAATAATAGCTTTTTTTTAAAAAAGATTTTTTAATTCAATTTATTTTTATTTAAACTCGCACTTTTTTTTCATGATGGCGGGGTTCGAGCGTTTAAAATGGCCTATTTTTTTTTGTATCAAATGAAATACTTAAATAAAAAATAAGTAAAAATCATTTATTTTCGAGTTGCATAGACTCATAGAAGTAATATAAAACACATCAAAATAATAATTTACATAGATACTAAGGATAAACAAATTAAAATATCAGAATTAAAATTAAAATCACATTAAACGTCAAAGAAAAAAAAAAAAACAGAAATAACAGGAAAATATTAAGTCATCATATAAATTAAAATTAAAATAAAGAAAATAAATGTCCTAACTATATTATACATTAAATTAAACATTTGGATTTACATAAATAAAATTCAATCATATGTCATATCCAAAATATAAAAAACAGCTAAATTTAAAAATAAATGTCTCAATTACATTTAATTAATTACTTAGTCCTTGATTAAAATTAATTTAAAATAGTCATGGAAATTAAAGACAAGCAACAGAATGTTTTTCAAAGCCAACGCCCTATTCCGCAGCGATTATATCTAGATCAATAATTTCTAGAAACACAACTTAGGTTTAAGAACAACCTTAGTAGAACTTATATTATGATTCTGCAGAATTTTGCAAGTAATTTAATTAATTCTGTATTGAAAATCCTAAAGTTTAAATTGAAACCATTTAAACTCGATTAATCTTTAGTAAATTGAGTTTTAGTTTACAACCACACACGCTTACGATATGTGGAGTATAGGGAAAATTGTTTATTATTAATTAATAAATTTTAAGTTGTAGACTTGTTCTGTATTCATTTCATATTTGCGATTTAAAAAATATGACATTTGGTTGTTATTGTAATAAATATTTACATAAGTTTTGATACTTCCATTAAGTTATGTAAATTTTGATCAAAATGTTTTAAAATATAAGTCATGATATAAGTGTTATTATTATTTCCAGTTTTGCTTATACACAACTCAACATATGGTGCTCTTACGTGTGAAAATAGTAGGGCAATGAAAGAATTCACGCACTTTCAATGTTTTTTGCGTCAAATGGTTTTTTTTCCTGACAGGTATTATTATCGAGGTAATTATTGCACAACTACGTATACCTCGGTTCCAATATATCCAATGCTGGTGGCTGTGAGCAGGTAATCAAGAGGAGATGCGCAATTACACGATCTGCGATGGAGAAGCTCAGCATGATGTGGAAAGATAAGAGAATAACCAAAAATGCCAAGGTTCGGCTTATAAAATGTCTTGTCTTTCCAATCTTTCTCTACGGAGCTGAAACGTGGTCTCTGCGCTTGCAAGACAGCCGAAAAATCGACGCGTTGGAGATGTGGTGTTGGAGGCGTATGCTGAGGATCCCTTGGACTACATTGGAAAGAGCTCTCTATCGAGAGACTGGTGGTGCAGAGTCATGTATAGGGAAAAAGATCGAGAGGCCGGTCACCCACTCGATGGACAGACCTTATAAAATCGTCCACTCAGACTACCATGATGGAATGCTCTCGTTAATCGAAAAAAATGGAGACACATTGCTAGTAAACTGTTCAAGCCGAAATAATTGACTAAAAATGTACGCGTACCGTTAACCTTATATGCCATCAGAGCAACCACGACCACTCTGTCAAGAGTGTACGACTGAGAAGTATAAGATTAGTGTCGAAGACAAATATCTCAATCTTATTTTATACGAAATAATGATAGTACTTCTAATGCTACGTTTACACGCTTGCCAAGCCATGGCAAACTTCCACAAGCACAAGCATGTGAAGCTTGCCGCGATCCGGACTAGTGTTGGTTTTTGTAGCCAGATCAAAGGGAGCTTACGGCAAGGGCTTGCGACGTATTTACAAGTTTGGAACACGCCTCAATAGATATCTTTATTTATATCCGAAAGGTGTAAGCCACAAAGATAAAAAAAAAAATAACACCCACCATGTTCTCTTGAAATATAAATGTAGGAACGGAACGTAAGAGTGAGTGTTCAAGTTTGGTCTTTATTGCGAGATTCCCATATCACATCATCACTACATAAATATGTAAAACTGAAGAGCAATAGCCGACACAACTTCAACTCTCAAGACACGTCAGCCATGCTTGCTTGTCCGGAAACCTTAACGCACTCGCAATCTTGTAATTGGCGAACAAGCGTTTATAAAGACTTGAAGCTTGTACACTCTTGTCAAGCCTTGGCAAGCGTGTCAATGTAGCTTAAAAAGTACTATTGAAATATAACTTAGAAAAAAACTATTTCTTAAGACTTTTTCTGACACAAACAGATTTACACAAACTAATGAGCGCCTTAAAACTTATATCTTCTTAAATAAAACATTTTTTAACCGGATTTATCGCGTATATTTACATTTTAAATTTTGACTCGACGTTTCGGTGTCTTTGCAAGCCCCGTGATCAGTCACTCGTGACCAGTGTTTTATTTAATAGTATGAATCGCGAAAACTTAAGACAATATTATATCTTCTTCTCCAGGCACCAACTTCTCAGCTATACCAACAACCATTTCATATTTATTGTTGGAGCTCCATTCATACATACCTCCGTTTCAATCACGAGTCAGCCTGAGGACAATCGTATTACGATTCCGTACGACTCTCTGATTAAACGCTCCAAGCGACAAGCAAATTAATTCCTTATTACCTTAAGCTACGGATGTTTTTTCTGGGAATGGTATTGAGAAAATATGAACTTTTATTGCTTTTGATGTCTGAGCTCAATAACTAGTTGAGCTTCTAGAAGACTGTTAAATTTTGATGTAACGTTGTTGAAGGTATTTTGAATTTCAGTGGTTTTTAGTGTTTGATAAGCTGCAGGTTTTTTTATCTCATTATAACCTACTTTTTTTGTTTTATGTTATACATTTCAGAAAAGCTTACGAAAACTGCGATGGGTTTTTAAAAACTTCCACTGATAAACAGCAAAGTTGAAATGAAAAGAAATATAAGTTTATTATTTACCACTTGTGTTTCAAATTACCTCAACAGGCTTTTAAATATAATCTATTATATCACAATTGGACACTTAATTATGAAAAGGATTGATCTCTTTAATAGTGAAAGATAAAATACAATTGGTCTTGAATATTTGATATCTTTGTGTTGAAGAAATCAATATCCGTACGAATATTGTCTATATGAAGCTTGTGCACCCACCATTGGGTTATCTAAAAATAACTGTGCTGCCTTCTAGCTTTACCAAAAACTTGTTTAACTTGACTAATTTAATCATATTGACGGTACATTATAAATAAATAAAATAAAGGTTTTTATCAGTGTTCACCGAAACCAATCCATCCTAGAAGGAAAAGTATTTACCGGTACCCCAGGAGGCCATAAAATTTATTATGATAACTAGCTGACCCAGCAAACATTGTTTTGCCATATAAATAAAAAAAATAAAATAGATGTTGGCCGATTCTCATAGATACCGGATAAGCACAAAAAATTTCATCAAAATCGGTCAAGCCGTTTCGGAGGAGTATGGCAACGAAAACTGTAAAACGAGAATATTATATATTAGATATTCTGATAGAACGCTTACATTTTTCGTCAGTCATACTCCTATTAACCCGCCTCATCGTAGCAGCTTACTACGGAATGCTACAAACTGCTACGGGAATTCGTAGTCTAAGTTTATCAATTTATATTGCTGACGGAATGGGTTTCAGAGCGAGTCATACTTTACTAATAACATCAATATCTCCACTAATAATTAATAAACGTCATAGTTCACTATCTCAGCTTCAAAAACAAATTAAAGGAAAAACGCAGCCGGAAAAAAAATCTTAGCAATATTTTGTCAAATGTATGTATGCTCATTAAACAAATTACATACAACTCGATTAAAACATTAAAGTAACATACACAAGACGCCCATTTGTGTGTGCTTATGTCATGTCGCAGCCGAGCTCCGAACATGGTGATTTGCATTTAATTATGAGAAATAACAGTGGGAGGCTGACATCTCTTTTCCGAGCTCTAATATCATCTTAATAATGATCCTTGATTTAATTTTAAAGTATTTTTTTACATTGAATTTTTTTTTTTTTGATACGGGTCGCCAAGGTTTGGAATGAACTGCCTGCGTCTACTTTCCCTGACCAGTATAGTCCTAGTACTTTGAAATAGGTTTCTCGTGGATGGACGTGTACCACCTTAGTCTTCATGTTCACTTAACATCAGGTGTCATGGAAGAGACACATCCCATCCATATTTTAATGTTTATTATTATTATTATTTTATAAAAAAAAAACATAATGTTTCCTTAGTGTATTGCACAGTTGTAATTGTTTGTTGTGTACTTTAAGTTATGCTAAGGGATTTGCTACTTTTAGCCATCCCAAATTTTGGATAGACTTATTTATAGTCGTTGCTATTCCTTACAGAAAATTATGAACATGGTAAGCAGATATTAATTGGGTATATAAAATCCGCAGACAATCACAACAACTACATGGCCCCAAAGTAAGCATAGATTGTGTTATGAGATACCATATAGTGAACCTAGAATATAAATAGATAAACACCTAGTCATGGAACACTTTATTTTTCTTTTTCCGTGCGGGAATCGTACCCGCAACCACTGGCGTCTGAAGCGGATAGGTTTACCCCACCGCCAAAGTGATCGTCTCGTCTCGTGTAAAGCTTTTGTGTGTATTTCGTGAAAATATTGGCAAACTTTTTTAATCTTTTTTAGTTTATAATCTTAATCGTTTTCGCGTGACTAAATAAAACATCAAAACAACAAAATCCAAAAGAAACTCCAAAAGAAAACAATTCATAAAGAGCAGGAAATTTAGGAGAAAAAACCTTCAGAATTTCATTTCGAATGCTGCCAGTGCATGTAACATGAAATCTTATAATAGCATTGCACAAAATGTCATATCCTTCGGTCACGAAAATGATATATAGTTATCGCTGTAAGAACGCGAGGTCTGTGAGAGAAAAGATTCTCCACTTTCGGGAAATTTTCAAGTGTTCCCAATTACAGGAAGCAACGAACGATTTATTTGTATTAGTCCTGGTGTAAAATGAGGTTTTTGTTTCGAGGACAACGATGGCTGCGTTGTTGAAATGTTCTAATTATGAGAACAGGTTTTTTAATGTTGTCTTAATTTTGTTTCGGTTCATGATATTAAATATAAGACCTTTTAAAACTGGATTTTACTATAAATTGTTCTATTTATTTCCTATATTGCAGCTCTGGTGATTATAAGTAAACAGAAATGCATTAAAAATTTAAGTTTTTATTAAGTACTGCTGCTGTTAGTTAAAATTATGTTTAGCTAAAGTGTATACTGTTTTTTGTGAAGACGCATAGAATGAGTCTCCGTAAACCATTCAGGTTGAAACGGTTTTAGAATTAACCTTCAATTTTTATATACAGATATTGGATAGTACGGGATATATTTAAAAAAGCAAATTATTTTGAGGTTATTTTTCACGCGGAAGAATTCGAGGGACATTGATAACTTAAAAAAGGTCGTCTAGTTATAAGATTAAATGTAATTATAAATTTTCTACATTTGAAGACTGCCATGCAACCTTGTTTGAGTGTTAGCCTCCGATAGTACAGGGTCTAGGTTCGAGTCATAGCTGAACCACTGTAAACAATAAAAGTTTCTAAACTGATGCAATTTTGAGTACACAATCTTATACAATATAGAAGGATGCTCCTGAGTTTGGGTAATCTATAATAATATAGTAAATCTGAAGGGTTAGGTTGTGTGAATTCGCTTATTCCAAAAACTCATTTGTAAAATTATTCTCTCACAGCACAGCTCCTGCTTTGGTTAGTGTATAAACCTTCAGTTAGTTTATAAACTATAAGTATAGCCCAAGCTGGTCTGGGAGCGAAAGAAAAACATAGAATGTATAAGCTGCTTCTCTTCCCGGGCATACTGAAAAGGTTAGTTTAAAGACAGAGGTTATATTGGCGTGCTTTGTGGGCGATAGGCTGATCCCCTGTTACTGCAATAGTCTCTATCCATAATTATAACACCTCCAATGTCAAACGTGACATCAGATGGTCTTATAGCCTCTGGTTTTCTGCCTACCCTATAAGAGATACAGGTGTGAAGTTATGTATATATGTTATGTATGTAAAATACTACATCTTATACCAAAATCTCGATTAAAACAAAAGTCACGGGAGCCACCACGCTTATTCAAATAACGTTAATTAATAAGCGTGGTATTTCCCTTGAAAAATATATACCATACTATTGTCTTAAGTTTTCGCGATTCATACTATTAAATAAAACACTTTTTAACCGGATCTATCGCGTATATGTATTAACATTTTAAATTTTAACTCGGCGTTTCGGTGTCTTTGCAGACCCCGTAGTCACGAGCGATAGTCGTGGTTAAAAAGTGTTTTATTTAAAGATACCTTTATCATAAATAGTTTATTCAAAATATTTTATAGATTTTAATATTAGTAATCAACTACGTTTGCATTTAATCTAATTTGATGTTAATTTAAGATGATGCTAAAGGCAGAGGTGGCAGCAAACTTCAGTTAACTAACTTAGTAATGTAAAACTGAACTAGATTTTTGTTAATGAATGATATTTTTTTATTTCTCATACAATACTGTTACAGCTAAAAGTTTATATTTAGGCCTTACAGACATAAACAAGTCTTAAGGAACTGCCCCAATATATTAAAGAAAAGAAAAGAAGGATAAAGTCTGATATTCTTATTTATTAAGTCTTTATTTATTATTTATTTATTATATATGCCGCGACGTTAAGGCTTGACTATTATAAAATTCTTTTGTCCTATTAAAACGTTGTTTTTTAAATTAAAAAAGTTTCTTAGTAAAAATCCTAGAATCTAATGAATCAGTTGACACATACTTTCTTGTTAACTTTGAACAAGTGTCAAATATGAACTCACGCCTCTACACTTACTACCGCCTACCTCAAATTGCTCTCCAAACGGAAGATATACCACAAAAACTTTTACTGCTCCGTTTCTGAATAAAAAACCGAGGCTCGGGTAATTCTTTTCACAAGCTTTACACATTTGGACAATAAAAATGCTTCGTGGTGTAGGAAGTCGCTATATTTCATATTATGTTTGATTGCTCAACCTCCCTTTTGGTTAGGGAGGCGTGCCCTGAAATTTATCTTTTAACAAAGACAAAAACACAATGTGGAAAGTTCTGTGGAGAGTGTTGGTGCTATCTTCTTTTAATATTTGATGTCTTAGATATAAAACAACCTTGTAAATATATTCTGTACATATAAAGTAATACTATAATAGGTGGATTCCCAAATATTTAAAAACAAAGGCATTTCTAGTCTAAATTTAAAAGTGCTATCAAAACTATGTGACAAATAACAGAAATTAAGAAATAAACTTATTAAAGAATTCACGAATCTAGCTACATTTTTTATTTTCATCATACAAATTCTTTCCGTAAAAACTCTTAAAAGAAAACCATAATAGCTGTTCAAAAATCATTAATTTTTCAATACAATAAAAAATATTCAAAAATAAGTGATAAAAAAAAGTGTTTTCAGATCATAAATATTTAAGATTTTGTAAACTTAAAACAAAATGTTTTAAAAGCCGTTTAACCTACTTTAAACATCCTGTACTAACATCAAAAGGGGTTTAAGAAGCCTCCAGGTACTTATAATGCGATTAAGTTGAAAATCATTAAGACTTCTCGCATTAATAAGCGGCGTGACTTTCACTTCTTTTCATCGCCTTATATTAAACCGGTTTAGCATCACTCTTGAACGCTTCTCTAGAAGAACGCTTCTTCACTGGATTTAATATGTTTAAAGTTATATTTACCAACTAAACTTTAAGGAATATTCTTTGTTTAATATTGAATGAATTGTTTTATCCTATGGGCGTGCGTATATTTGAGTGGTACTTGATTGAAGACAATTAAAAAATCCCCACACCAATTACATGGCCCCAAAGTAAGCATAGCTTGTGTTATGGGATACCATGTAGCGAGCTAGGGGGGAACTTAGAATATAAACACCCAGACACGGGGCATTTTTTTTTCTTGTTCCGTGTGGGAATCGAACCCTCGACCACTGGCGTCTGAGGCAGACAAGCTTACCCCATCGCCAAAGTGGTCAAATTATTATTGCAATATGGCCATCGGGGTAATAAAGTTATTGAGTTGCGCCACGCACCAGGAGACTCAGTGCCCCTTCGCACCAATGGTGTGCCGCCTAGACGGTTGGTTTGAGCGATCCAACCGCTCAACGCGGTTTCTTGGCGGTCAGCCGCGATGCGGGCTGCAACTCTCCATACAACGTCCGAGGTAAAATTTTTGTGGCAGTTAAGTGCGTAAAATGACAGGCGGTTGCATAATATGATATTATTAATATTCAATAGTATTATTTTGCTTAAAAGTAAGCCGCCCCTGCGGTTAATCGCTAGTGCGTATGGGCCCTTAGCTTAGGTAGGCCTTTACTGCGAGTATGATAAAGCTGAAGAGTTTATCTAGTAGATCATTTGTTTCTTGTATGATTAAACACGCTAATTCCGGAAAACGTCCCTTTTTTAGATTGATCAAATATAGACAAACTCTTAGAAACGGCTACTTCCTCATACAAACTAGATATTATATCCCCAATTATCTGAAACATGTCGTCTAAGGCAATGTGAAAGTGCTGTATGCTCAAAATTAAGTTATCGATTCGCAAGCTTATTACTAACAGCATAGTGCTCAACAGTTAAGTGTCAGTTAAGCTTATAGGCTTACTTCAGCGCTATCGAAATAATTAATAATAATAATATTTCATTTAAATTAAAATATCTGTTTGAAAAGTTAAACAAATAATCCAGGGCTTTCATTTAAAAGCAGTTTCACTTATCTTTAACATATCAGTTAACGATTGCAATCCAATATAAATTGCTTATTTGCCAATTCGTAGAATATTTACATGACTTATCGGTTGAAATTATTCATACGTAATAAAGAGTGGAGTCGGTAAAATTACGTGCTGGCAAAGTTTTGGTGATTCGAATGGATTGCTGAAAATATTTTGGATTATACAAGTTCGGAGTCACACAGCGCCATCTAGCTCTAAATGTAGCAACAGTTGTGATATTGCAAAGAAATTGATACAGATGTATTTTGATATCACAGATTAATTTAATATAACAAATGCAAAAATCCTGTTAAGCTCCAGTTACGTCAAGAATTTTATTTGCAAGTTAAACTTTTTAAATCTAATCTTTTTAATGTTTGATAGGTGATAATATTTTGTTTTTAATATTACATAGCAAAAGCTTAAAAATAGACATAAACGTATGTTCATTGTTGTTGGAATCGATTTGTATAAGAATCTTGTAGCAATCATATGAATTAAAGGTAGCTTTTTCATATAACTATTTCTTAGAAAGAATTTACTTTAGCGATTTACTTAAGCGATTTTGATAAAGAATTTGTTATTTGCAATAATGTTACCCATCAATAGTATAATCTATATAGAATATTTTAGATTTTACGAGTATTTTCATAAAAGGAAATCGTTAATGAAATTCGATTATCGTGATTAAATCAAAATAACTGTGGATATAGTTTTCTACGTTAAAACTTTCGAGGGTATATTATTTATAAGGTATTGCAATTTATAGCCCAAGGTTGAGGAAAAATGAGGAAGTAATATTTTTCTACTATATTTTTGTCAATAAATTCTTATTGGGTCAAAAATCACGTGAGATAAAGATTAAACAGACAACCGTGAGTTAAATCAAGTAGACTCAGTCCGTACTACTTACAAATCTTTAGTTAATGAATTCTCGGTCCACTAAGAAAAACTCAGGGTTGTTCCAAGGTTGTCTGTAGATGATAAGGCCGCCTATTGTGCACTGCACCTATTATATTTTTAATAAAGTTATGTCTTACTCCATGTGTACAATGAAGAATAAATACATAAATAAAAATAAAACTCATTCCAACGCTTGGTATTAAAAACTTAGCTTACCTTCCATTTCCTTTCCTGCCATTCTTGCGAAATATTTTAAAAGTCTTATGGAATGTGTGTTCGTATCACAAAGGTAATTATCCTATAATCAACAAATGCAGAGCATTAAAAAAGTCAACTTTAGTTCAAGTATAAGGTCGTTAAGGTAAAAGACCTCCGTAGACATACATGTTTTATCAAAAACTAGCCACCGCGCGCGGTTTTACCCTCGTAACTTTTGATTCCGTGGGAATTTCGGGATAAAATATAACCTGTAATCTTCCTCAAGAGTTGGGCTATCAAATGAAAAAGGAATTTTTCAAATCCCACTTGTAGTTTCTGAGATTAGCGCGTTCAAACAAACAAACAAACTCTTCAGTTTTATATATTAGTATAGATTTAAAATTTTTCAAGAAATACTCAAACGATTTCGATTTAATTTATATGGGACCATCTCTGAAGTATCTTCTATCATATACATTAAGAATATTTAAAATTGGTTAATAATTGTCCGAAAAAACGTGTAGCAAAGACAAAAACAAAAAACATACACACGAATTGAGAATCTCCTCCTTATCTCCTCCTTTTGGAAGTCGGTTGAAATATACTTATTTTTAAAGAAAATTTATGACAAATTATGACCAATTATTAAATATACTAAAAAACTTTGGTGAAAGCAAAGATTTATGCTTTGATCTACCTTAACTGCTAAACGAAAATATAATGGAATAAAGGTTTTTTATTTTGTGTTTAGGGTCAGTTTTGTCACCGCGCCCTTGGATAACCTGTCGGAAAAGGCATCTAAGGTCCGTATTTATAATATACTCTCAAACATGTAAACTATCTTGTATTGGTATAATTTCATCTTTTTTAGAGGATAAGGATATTTGAAATATTAAAAGGGCATAGGATCGATGGCTCTACGGGTTATTTATTTAAATAAAATAAAAACCACCGTGTAGGTATGCTCTCAGAGTTGAAAGCACTTAAGTTTTCGCGATTCATACTATTAAATAAAATACTTTTTAACCGGATTTATTGCGTATATTTACATTTTAAATTTTTGACTCGACGATTCGGTGTCTTTGCAGAGTCGCTCGTGACCACGGGGTCTGCAAAGACACCGAAACGTCGAGTCAAAAATTTCAAATGTAAAATACGCGATAAATCCGGTTAAAAATTGTTTTATTTAATTGAAAGCACTTATTACTGAATTCTAAGAATTTCTGTTATGGTTACCTACATTTCGAATAAACATATTAAATATATTTATATAAGCCATCACCTCAATTAACATAACAGTACAAGTATAAAATTATTATTATTTATGTTCATCACATAAATATCCAGTCTCGCCGGGTTTAGAAGCCAGATCCCCTGGCATAGAAGACAAAGTTGCTACACCCACACAGCTGAGCCTCAAATAGTAAATCACCTTTCTATATTAATTTATCAATACATTTTTTATTTGGTCTTCTAGTTATTTTTTTTATAAAAAGAAACCTTCCTACCCGAGGTCAGACAGAAATATACTCATATATAAAATAAATGCAATGCTAGTATTTATTGATGTCAGTAAGCTAGTGTCTTTTGCGAGAGTGGGTACCTCTGTCTGTCTTATTTTAGCCACCCTAATAATAACTTGAAATGTTGTCATTTTTCAAGTGAACGAAAGAATAAATTATTGAAATTGCTAGAGGTAGGTTGGACATCACATAATTATTTTTTTATTAAGAATACCAACATCATAATTTCGCAATATAATCGAACTAATATAAGAATAGTATAGGCAAAGAATACGCTGTTATAGGTTTCCCCATTTCGACGACCACTTTGGCGATGGTGTAAACCTGTCTGCCTCAGACGCCAGTGGTTGCGGGTTCGATTCCCACACGGAACAAGAAAAAAAATGTTCCGTGTCTGGGTGTTTATCTATTTATGTATTTATATTCTAGGTTCCCCCTAGTTCGCTGCATAGTATCCCATAACACAAACTATGCTTACTTTGGGGCCATGTAGTTGGTGTGATTGTCTGGGGATTTTATTTATTATTTTATATCAAAAAAGGAAAGAAGTGAGTTTTCACGAAAATATTGTTAAGATAATGTTTATTCATTCCCATTTTAAAATATGTTTTTGCATATCAAATCTATTTTATATAAAGGACATATGAATACGTAATCTAGATATGAAGATTAGTAAGTATTTTATTTAGTTTCTCCATTTAAATTGGAGTAAGAACACAATTCGTGTATTTCACTTGCATTAAAAAAATAAAATAATAAATAAATATTTCTGACACTCACACAACATTATCTAGCCCAAATTAAGTTTCTTAAGGATGCGTTTCCGAAAAGGCTAGGTATCGAATTCTACTTCTACATGTATAAGATTCACGCACACAAGCGTGCCGTGAAAAAGACGAAAGGTTTTGAACAGTTTTGATACTTTAGTTTTAAATATTTGCAAATTCTTTTATTAAAACGATTAAATGGGGTAAGATTAATTAAAGTGCTCGGAAAGTTTGAGCTCGTTTTATTCGTAACGATAAAACCTCACCATCGAACCTGATGAGCTGGTGGTACACTCGAGGGCTTCTACTGGAATTCCTATTCCTAGGCATGTCAAGTTCGAGTTCATAAGACGAGACATTACCATCAGTCCTGGTAGTGGGAGCTGAAGGTATGCCTTGAGGTACTACTGGAACTCCTAGACGAGTAGAGCTAGGCATGTCGAGTTTGGGTTCATTTTGATTCTTAGGACGAGACCTTACCACCCGTTCTGGTAGTGGAAGCTGAAGGTATACCTCGAGGTGCTACTGGTACATACACCTAGACGGATAGAGCTAGACATGTCGAGTTTGGGTTCATTTTGATTCTTAGGACGAGACCTTACCACCAGTTCTGATAGTGGGAGCTGAAGGTATACCTCGAGGTGCTACTGGTACTCCTAGACGGGTAAAGCTAGGTATATCGAGTTTGGGTTCATTTTGATTCGTAGGACGAGACCTTACCACCAGTTCTGGTAGTGGGAGCTGAAGGTATACCTCGAGGTGCCACTGGTACTCCTAGACGGGTAAAGCTAGGTATATCGAGTTTGGGTCCATTTTGATGCGTAGGACGAGACCTTACCACCAGTTCTGGTAGTGGGAGCTGAAGGTACCATATTTTAAAAGAACTGAACGGGACACAAGGAACTGAAATCTATAGGCGGTCAGATTTGGTGGAATCGGTTTTTCATATTTTAAAAGAAATAATAAAATTTATGGACAAAGGATAATGCAAGTGATTGGGCTCCAAAAAAAAAGTCATTGTGCAGGGATGAGATGAAAGTCAGATTATAGATTAGACACATGTCATTCATATTTGTTAGGACGCTAAAAAAATTAGCCCTGGGAAAAAAAAGATATGACCAAAAATACATTTTGCGTTTAATAGAATAAAAATCGTTTTCTTTTATGATACAGAAACTGAACGCCCGTAGATTTCTACGAGTGTATTCGTATAACCTTTACAGCCATTGACTACGAAACTAGTGAATATTGTAAATAAATACGATTATTGGTAAAAAAAAGTGCTTGTGTGATCCTTATAAGTACCTAATGGGTTGGCTACACAGTTGTAAACCGCGATTAGTTCGTCTCTTTTCTTATTATAGTGACTTCCCTTCTTATTATCGTCGACACACAAAAGAGATGTTATTATTAATCTGTCTCTTTTCTTACTATAGCGAACTTTTTGCGGCACTGGTTCGGCGACATTGGAAGCACGGTTTACAACTGTGTAGCCACCCCTTTTGATTTGATTTGTCTTTTTTCTTACTTTAGCCATGTCTCTTATACGGCACTGGTTCGGCGACATTGGAAAAGCAGTTTACAAATGTGTAACCACCCCTTATGAAATAATGGTATGTATGGTTCATCTAATACTGCCGTTTAGAATAAGCTAGTATGTTGCTATAAGTGGTTAATAAAGTCTAATAGTGGTTATATAATTATTACAACTAGATTTCATTAACGCTCTCTATCTCTTTCTCGGAGCACATTATTAGCGCGCATTGTCCATTTTATTCGAAACATTTCGGGGTTCGAGTCGAAAGTTGAACTTCTTTTATGATTATGATATTTAATTGTATTGTTAATATGAATCATGTGTTTAAAAGTACTATTCCTTTTATAATTTATGATGTCTGTTTAATTGTACTGAAATAATGAATAACGTCTTCAAAAATAGTACTTATTTTATGTTTAAGAACTCTTACCAATGGTAATGAATGAAATAATAAATCATGTGTTTAAAAGTCTTACTTTTTTCATTAACGATAACCACTTATACCAACACATTAGCTTATTCTAAATGGCAGTATTAGATAAACCATACATACCAAAACTCAGGCGTGTCTATTCTCCGCAAAAAAGAGCACCTTCACATTTACGCCCACTTTCCAAAATGTATCTGTCCCCATCACTGACCATCTAGGGCTTTTAGGCGTAACTGTAACATCCAGTTTAAACTTCGGTCAACAAATTGTGTCCATGGCTCAAGTAGCTTCGAAAAAGTTGGGAATCATCTCGAGGGTACGGCGGTACTTCGGCCCTGCACAGCTTCTTAACTTATACACAGCTCAAGTGCGATCATGCATGGAGTACTGCAGTCATCTTTGGGATGGTTCAGCCAAATATCAACTAGAAGCGCTGGACTCCGTTGACCGAAGAGCCCGTAAATTAATTATTGACGTCGACCTTACAACCAAAAAACTGCAGACCTTAGAGCATCGTCGTAAGGTTGCGTGTTTAACCGTGTACTACAGGATACATTTTGGTGAGTGCGCCAGTGCTCTGTTTGAACAAATTGAACCCTCACCCTTTTACCATCGGACTAATAGACGCAGACAGAACTTCCATCCGTATGTGGTAGATATTCCGAAAAGTCGAACTAAGCGCTTTGACAGTTCCTTTTTGATACGGGTCGCCAAGGTTTGGAATGAACTGCCTGCGTCTATTTTCCCTGACCAGTATAGTCCTAGTACTTTTAAGCGTCGAGTGAATAGGTTTCTCGTGGATGGACATGTAACACCTTAGTCTTCATGTTCACTTAACATCAGGTGGCATGGAAGACAAACGTCCCATCCATAATTAATAAAAAAAAAAACCATTATTTCATAAGGGGTGGTTACACATTTGTAAACTGCTTTTCCAATGTCGCCGAACCAGTGCCGTATAAGAGACATCGCTAAAGTAAGAAAAAAGACAAATCAAATCAAAAGGGGTGGCTACACAGTTGTAAACCGTGCTTCCAATGTCGCCGAACCAGTGCCGCAAAAAGTTCGCTATAGTAAGAATAGAGACAGATTAATAACATCTCTTTTGTGACAGCGCACTGCTGTCTCGCTCGACGATAATAAGAAGGGAAGTCGCTATACTAAGAAAAGAGACGAACTAATCGCGGTTTACTACTGTGTAGCCAACCCATTAGGTACTTATAAGGATCACACAAGCACTTTTTTTTACCAATTATCGTATTTATTTACAATATTCACTCGTTTCGTAATCAATGGCTGTAAAGGTTATACGAATACACTCGTAGAAATCTACGGGCGTTCAGTTTCTGTATCATAAAAGAAAACGATTTTTATTCTATTAAACGCAAAATGTATTTTTGGTCATATATTTTTTTTCCCAGGGCTAATTTTTTTGGCGTCCTAATAAATATGAATGACATGTGTCTAATCTATAATCTGACTCTCATCTCATCTCTGCACAATGACTTTTTTTTTGGAGCCCAATCACTTGCATTATCCTTTGTCCATAAATTTTATTATTTCTTTTAAAATATGAAAACCCGATTCCACCAAATCTGACCGCCTATAGATTTCAGTTCCTTGTGTCCTGTTCAGTTCTTTTAAAATATGGTACCTTCAGCTCCCACTACCAGAACTGGTGGTAAGGTCTCGTCCTACGCATCAAAATGAACCCAAACTCGATATAACTAGCTTTACCCGTCTAGGAGTACCAATGGCACCTCGAGGTATACCTTCAGCTCCCACTACCAGAACTGGTGGTAAGGTCTGGTCCTACGCATCAAAATGAACCCAAACTCGATGTAACTAGCTTTACCCGTCTAGGAGTACCAATGGCACCTCGAGGTATACCTTCAGCTCCCACTACCAGAACTGGTGGTAAGGTCTCGTCCTACGAATCAAAATGAACCCAAACTCGATATATCTAGCTTTACCCGTCTAGGAGTACCAGTAGCACCTCGAGGTATACCTTCAGCTCCCACTACCAGAATTGGTGGTAAGGTCTCGTCCTGCGAATCAAAATGAACCCAAACTCGACATGCCTAGCTTTACCCGTCTAGGAGTACCAGTAGCACCTCGAGGTATACCTTCAGCTCCCACTACCAGAACTGGTGGTAAGGTCTCGTCCTGCGAATCAAAATGAACCCAAACTCGACATGCCTAGCTTTATCGGTCTACGAGTACCAGTAGCACCTTGAGGTATACCTTCAGCTCCTACTACCAGAACTGGTGGAAGGTCTCGTCTTACGAATCAAAATGAACCCAAACTCGATATAACTAGCTTTACCCGTCTAGGAGTACCAATGGCACCTCGAGGTATACCTTCAGCTCCCACTACCAGAACTGGTGGTAAGGTCTCGTCCTACGCATCAAAATGAACCCAAACTCGATATAACTAGCTTTACCCGTCTAGGAGTACCAATGGCACCTCGAGGTATACCTTCAGCTCCCACTACCAGAACTGGTGGTAAGGTCTCGTCCTACGAATCAAAATGAACCCAAACTCGATATATCTAGCTTTACCCGTCTAGGAGTACCAGTAGCACCTCGAGGTATACCTTCAGACCCCACTACCAGAACTGGAGATAAGGTTTAGTCCTAACAAACATAATGATGCCAAGTTTCCAAATTCAATCCTAATCATAAAAGGTTTTGTAATTTTTTTTTTTTCAATGAAATTATATTATTACCTTTTCAACTCAGTTCAGAGAGCGTCAAGTATCGAGACTTGTTTGATGTAATAAATTGTGTATGTACAGCGATGTTTCTTAGCACGAAAAATAACTCAAAAGCGATACAGGTCCACTCTCGACAACGGCTGAGCGCAGACTGAAGATATCTAGTTTTTGTTTGTAATGATATTGACATTATTTGCTAAAGTATAATAACCCTTACCACAGTGTGTTAAGATTTACGCATTTATACAAACATGAAGAAAATTACGTGTTTGGTTTTATTTTTTTTTGAAGGGTTTTTAGTAGTAATTTCAAAGAAAAAAATGCGTATTATCAAAAATGAACATGTCAACCATCGAATAGTATTTTTTTTATTCATAAATACTTGTGTTTTCATACCAAAAGTGGTACCGTAAATTGGCTTAAAATCGTCATTTTCGTGCGACGAGGCATCGTAAAATTAGTTTTTAAGCCACAAAAACAAATTTATTTATATTATTTTTATATTATAAATGGAGATGAAAGTCTTATCTATCTATTAGTACTTGTAATTATACTAAACTTTGCGCCATTTTATCACAATATGTACCAGAAAATACCCTATTTTGAAGATTTGCGGAAACGCGTCCTTAAAGAACTTGTGTTATGGATACTAGATAACTGATATACTTAAGAAATATATAAACATACATATTGAATAAATACATATTTTTATTAGAATAAACTTAAATAAACATATAAACATCCATGACTTGACGACTAATATCTGTGTTCATCACACAAATATCCGCCGCCGTCGGGATTCGAACCCAGGACCTGTGGCATAGAAGGCAATGTATGTTACCTCTACACCAGCCGGTCGTCACATTATTATTCTATTCTATTTCATTAAATATAATATGTAAGTATTCAATCGAGAAATAGCTTCCCGAGTTTAGTTCGTAGATGTTTGGGGAGCAGCAAATACAGGTGCGACGGAGCGGCGGGCACGACGACGGGCTTGTGAATTGTACTTAATGCTTTCTACCTGTTCTCTCCCTTCCCAGTGTCATAGAAAAAATACAGATCTATCAATTTACATCGGTCTTCATGATTTAGTAAATCGAATCTCTTACATCTTTCCCTGTAGGTGCTTGGTGTTGATTTCTAGAAGCGATAATGTAAGTTCCCTACAATTTTTTTATAGAATTTCTATTCAGTTGCATAGACAGTGCAAGTTGAATGAACCACATCAATAGGACTGCATGACATTAGCATCAGGTGGATCCAGTGGTCGTTTTGCGGGTTATTTTAAATAAGCAAAACATGAGCGCATAAATAGCTTCGAGTGAATAGGTTTCTCGTAAATGGTCGTGTACCACCTTAGCCTTCATGTTCACTTAACATCAAGTGTCATGGAAGACAAACGTCCCATCCTTACCTTATATAAAAAAAAATAACGATTTATTAGTTCAATTTAAATGCAACTTCAAATTCATTACCTTTCTAACTTTCAACACAACAAGGGCTTAATAATATTTCCGCTGTCTACTAGTCATACAAATTGTTGAAAGCGCCATCATGCTGCGTTTCAAATGAATTGCTGTATTCAGCTTCAATGCAACTTGTATTCTATTACGGTTTTAATCATTTTTGTAGAGGAACGGAACCATTCTGTCTCTTGTTTGGAAAAGGAATGCTAAAGGTTTTGTTTAAAAGGCTCTTGGGCGGGTGCAGTGTAGCTACGGGTTGGTACCGTTGCCAAAACAACTGCAAGTATAGTTTTATTTGACAATAATGAAATATTTATAATATTTTTATGTAAAATTTATTAGTACCTTTTAGATGGAAAAAATACATTTTTCTTATTTCCAATCCAACATTTTCTTTGCTTTTTATGATATTTAGGAAAAGTGAAGTTTAAATCATCAATCAGTTTTTTCATGTAACTGTAATAAAATCTCAAAGTTTTAAAAAAATTCAGACGTTTAAATAATTGTTTTTAATAAATGGAAAATATTTTTTTGGTCTCAACTTTAAACTTTCTATTCTTATATTAGTTCTATTCTATATTATAAGAATAGGACGTTTGTCTTCAAAGACTATGTGGTGATACACGTCCATCCACGAGAAATCTATTCATTTGACATTTAAAAGTACCAGGATAGTAGTAGTCAGGACAACAGACGCAGACAATTTTTATGTGCTAGATCCATTGTTTATATATTTTAAATTTCAACATATAAGTTACGAGCGAACAGTTGTTAGTGGTTTTAACGTTTGAGTTTGTTTAATCTATGTATTTCGTACTATTGTCGGGGTTTTCATGATGGTATTTTTAATTTATCGCAGATCTTCAGGCTCTAATTTCAATAACCGGACTCTAAGTATAACAGGTCCTTTTCCAAGAACGCTGTATTTTTTTCACAATAAAAAGTTGAAGTACTATTAACAATAATTAGTTCAACGCCAAACACGACTACAACTCCCTAAACATTCTCGGAAAAATAATTTACTAAGAGTACTAAATCATATTTTTTATACCAAAAATGTTGTGAGTAAATAAATTTTATTTCCGACAGTACACGGGAGCAGACAAGATTAATTGCTGCATGAGGAAATTGTTCGCTCGCTAAAACGACTATTGCCCGCTTTGTTACTTACGACAATATTTATGTAAACGCCCGAGCGACTCCGCACGCTTTTTGTAGTTTTATTTCGGAGCAACTTATAGCTGTAAGAGTTATTCAGTTAGCCGAGTTTCGTTACTGTAATTAAGATTGTGATAAATATGTTGTGTTTAATTAAGAATTTCTTCTTATTCCTTTCAGTTAGTTAGTTTTTGGTATAATAACTGGACGTTATTAATATTTTGAAATTTTCGCGTAGTTTGTTTCCATGTGCCAATACCGTTTGCGTTTGATATCTACATATTCTACATTTTGTATACCACATGTACTTTTGAGTTGCAATAAACTGAATTGATTTGATTACATACATTCATTACTTCATGCCTATATCCCTTATGCCATAAGGCTTATGGAGTAGGCAGAACACCAAAAGTTATAAGAGCATCTGATGTCACGTTTGACTTCGGAGGTATTATTGGAGTGACGGGGGGTCAGCCTAGCGCCCACAAAAACGTCAATAAAACCTCTGTTCCTCAACTGTCTTTTACAGTACCTATGCACGGGAAGAGAAGCAGCTGGTACACACTTAGTTTTACTTTCGCTCCCAGTCCAAGATATCTGAAAAAATGTACACAACTTTTGTATCTGCTTCTGTATGTTTTGTTTTACTATGTGACAGAAAATCATTTCTTTTAAAATTATCTCAAATTATCTACAAAAATCAGCTATAATACATCGCATAATACAAACATTGAATATCTTTGTAGCTACGTTGCTACGTAAGAGCATACTTAGTAACTACATTGCTACGCAAGTCCTTTCGAAGTAAAAGTGTATCGTTAAGCAAGCTTGCTCACAGACTACAGACTATGTTGCTCTGTAGTTTCTAATATCAGATAGGTATTTGTTTTTATAGCAGATAGATTCACTTAAAGAAAACTACTTTTTAACCGGATTAATCGCGTATAATCACGAGCGACCACGGAGCCTGCAAAGACACCGAAACGTCGAGTTAAAAATGTAAAATATAAATTATACGCGATTAATCCGGTTAAAAAGTAGTTTTATTTAAATTATGAATCGTCAAAACTTAAGACAATATTAGATAGATTCACTTCTTTTGATTTGATTTTTTTTGGAAAACGCAGTCTTTGTTATAAACACCTAGATATTTTAAAGGAATACTTTATTTAGTTGGATGAAGATATTTAAGAGGCCTGCTTTAGAATGTTACAAATCCTAAAATACAAGACTTTTTAACGGGATTTATCGTACATAATGTATGCGGCGGTCGCTCGAGACCATGGGACCTACAAAGACATCGAAACGTCGAGTTAAAATTTAAAATATAAATTCGGTTAAAAAGTTTTATTTTAAATTATGAATCGTGGAAACTTAATACAATATTATGTTACATATTTTGTTTGTTCGTGAAACTCTTTAAGTAGATAATGTAAAAAAACGACAAACGTCCAACTGCGTTTCAGTAATGCGTCTTCAGTAATGCGGTCACTGAAGTAGTGATGTGATGGTTTGAGACTGTTTTTGCGAAACAAATCGAGAACCATTTTTTTCTTTCTTTTAGTTTCTTAACTTGAGAGTAACGGCATTTTTTAAGTACATAAGATAGATGTCGCTTTATTTAATTAAACATACATTCATAACTTCACACCTGTATCCCTTATGGGGTAAGCAGAACACCAGAGGCTATAAAACCATCTAAAAAACCGTTTGATAAATTTGGAGGTATTATAATGATGGTGAAAGACTATTGCAGTGAGAGGGGGTCAGCCTATCGCCTACAAAAACTTCAATACAACCTCTGCCTTTTACAGTATGCCCGGGAAGAGAAGCAGCTGGCACATTCTATATTTTTTCATTTGCTCTCAGTTCAGCATGGAAATAATTAAATAAACATAATACCTAAATAATAGATAGGTATCTTGGATCTCATCGTCAGAAAAAAAACCCAAACTGACATATAAGCTTTTTGGCTCCCAAATCAGTTCATCATTTGTATTCAGAAAATCACATATGTAATAATATGCAACTCGAAAATATCCTGTATACAGGGTTGATTTGTGGTCATCGGCCAATTTTTTTTTACACAATAAGTATCAGTTATGGAAACGATTTTTGCAAAAATAAAGTATTTTTTTTTACAACAAAATTAATATATCCGCTAACATGTTAAGCTAAGCATGGTCACTCTAAATTACCATTAAAATAAAGTCGACTACGCGCTACTACAAAACATCTCGTAGTACTACGTCGTACTATTAATAATGAAATTCCGCGTCGTAGTACCCGTGTTCATCATTAGCGACTATTTTCAAAAACGTTTGTGGTGCCATATTTCTACTTTTTTGTACTAAGCGACGCTAAAATAAATATGCAGGTACGTTTATATTTTATCAAAGAAACTAAAATTTAAATTTGGCTGGTGACCAAAAAACAATCCTGTATACTTGAATACCTTCTAGTTTCATTGTTTATTCTTCACAAAATAAGTTTAATAAACTTTACTATGGAGCCACATATCAGGCGTTTTAGTTTGGGTAGTCCTAAAAAAAAACCACATTCAAGTTTGTTTAGAAATATTAATTAATAACCCGCGCAACCCTCTTGGCCCACTGCTGAAAACTATATTTTTCTCAAAACTGAGTTTGAAAATATGCTCTTTTTACTTACTATTCCGAAGTGTCAGGATTAACCTCAACGCAATGCCAACAGTAAACCTGCAGTTTTAGATTGAATGGCTAGTTGAGCGCTCGATGCGACCCGCCCGCAGCCCGCAGGCACCTACCGAGAAGATCACTAACCGTTCTTCCAATACCGATCGGTAAGCTTGTGTTCACTTTATTGGAAATATTTGAAATTAGTTTTAAAGAAGTTATGGAGTAACGGGAATCAATCAATGTACCATCTGCGTTACATTTAATATCCAAAGAGTTTTAATTTTCGTTTTATTCGCAAACAATAGGTATAACGTAGAAATGCAAACAACATGGGATGATAAAAATGAAGTAGTTGAAATATCTATTATTAATGCATATATAAAAATATGTTGATTATAAAAATTTATATATTTTAGTTTTTATAAATACATACATAACTTCACGCCTATATCCCTAATGGCGTAGGCAGAACACCAGAGGCTAAACAACCATCTGATGTCACGTTTGACAAATTTTGAGGTATTATTATGATGAAGAGAGGCTATTGCAGTAACAGGGGGTCAGCCTATCGCCCGCAAAAAATGCCAATAAAATCTACGTCCTTTAACTGACTTTTACAGTATGCCCAGGAAGAGAAGCAGCTGGTACATTCTATGTTTTTCTTTCGCTCCCAGTCCAGCATGGAAGGATTTTAGTTTTTATAAATACATGAAAGTAAGTTAGAGCACTGCGAATGCTCTTAAAAATCTAATATGAAGTTTATTCATGAATTTCAAACCCTAACAATATTAAAAGTTTCTTTTTAATAATCTATCCAAAATTTTCTTTTCGATGCTAGAATATTTCTTTAAATTTATATTTCAACCAAATTGTTATGCAAAAATAAGTAGGCTCCTACAGTGTGGACGCGTCTTTACACGTCGCTTTATCACTATGTCTATTGAATCTTCTATTTTATCATTATTGACAGAAAGATCCATTTTGCTTGCTCCAAGGGAATTTGTCAAAATATTAGATCCGATTTTTTCAGAGAAATTGATGTTTGAACAATATTTGTGTTTAGTGTTTTTTGGGATTGGTGTTGTAAGGGCTTGTAGTATTATTTGGGGATCAGTAATTTAATGTAAATATGTGTATTGGTACATTACTTACCGCTATAATCTGTAGAGGTTAGGCTGTTCGGAATATACTATCACCTATATTTATATTGTTCAAAGTTGTGTTTATTTTGTTCGAATTGACTTGTTTATTTTAATCTCTTGTATAAGTTATTGACAGAGGAAAAGGGACCGTATTAAGGGATCGTAGCGATTAAAGCACGACCCGAACTTTTAAAGAGGTCTCATATAGGAGGTCTTATTAAAAATTTATGGTAGAGTGGGATGGCTAATAACAATTTTGGTTTATTTTTGTGTTTTCATTGATTATCAAACTTGTTTTTAAATGAATATGTAACTAACTGAAATACTAGATCAATGTCGACTGGAAAAAATATTCTTTATAATAAAAACTGTGACACGATAATTTTATATATTAGATGTAAACCCATTAACCATATTATGATTAGAATATACTTTTTGGAAAATGAATAGGTACTGAGAATTCTTAAAAGTAATCATGTGGAAAATATTAAAAAGATTTGTCATTTAAAACCCACTTTGCTTTCAATGCAGCAATTTCGACATTCAAGAGAAAAATTTAGATGAAACAATTTCTGGTGAAATTTTTAGTCAATTTCTCGTTTGAGGCAATTGAATTTGATCGTCTTATAAATCAGATTTCCGAGCACGGTCGCCACTGACTGTGGGTTGAGCCTCGTGTGGTGGAAGTCACGAGCTTGTGGAGATTAACACACAACCAAATCTCGCCCTAAATGAGATATTTTTGTTGACTATAAAAAAATCAAAGTAGGTATGGAATATGAAATGAATATATTTATTTTAATAAAAAGAAAATGTATCAAAAAGGGCTCCCTTTCAGCATTAAGCCATAGTAAAGCCATAGTCAGTGATACAAAAGCTTGCTAATTTTGTAAATATAGCTTAAATAACAAACGCAAGAACAAATAAATTCGAACCTGTTAATTTAACATTGCAGTTATCATACCAATATCATCCTGGCATTTTTAAGCGTCCAGTGAATGGACGTGTACCACCTTAGTCTTCCTGATCCCTTATTATCAGGTGTTATGGAAGACAAACGATTCATCCTTATTATATAAAAAAAAAAACTAGAAAACTCCTTTTCCACCAGACTACGAGACGCAGGCAGAATTTCCATCCTTATAGCAGAGTTACCAAAAAGTCGAACAAAACGCTGTGAATAGTTCTTTTTGTTATGAGTTGCGGAGGTGTAGAACGAACTGCCTACGTCTTTTTTTACTTTTCCCTGACCACTACTGTCCAGTGCAGTACAGTGACACCTTTGAGTGTGTAGTTGAATAGGTTTTTCATGGATGGACGTGTGCCACCATAGTATCTATGTGTACTTTCCATCAGGTGGTATGGAAGACAAACATTCTTACCTTAATATATAAAAAAAAACTTAATATTCTTTGCAGCTTAGCGCGGTACTAGCCGCCTTATTTTTATCCCGATAGAGTTTCATAATAAATGCCAAGAGTTGGTTTATGAAACGCATTTTTTTAGTTGTGTAGATTTTTAGACCAAACAAATTTTTCAGTTTCATACGTGCAAGGTTATAATTCTGAAGTTTCCTGTAACCAGCACGTCTCAGATATTTATTAAAAAAACCATCATCAATGGTAGATTAGTTCTATACAACGTCAATTTTTATTCATGCGAAATCCTGTCGTCGGGCCAAATATTTTCGTTCAAAAAATTGTTGTTCAAAAAATTATGGTATTGTCTTAAAAACTCAGCAAGTTTCAAGCCTCTTGTAGTGACTTCTGACGCGTGAGTGAGGACACCACGCTCGCGGCTCTCGCTCGCTACCGCTTCATACGACGTATGAACCTACGTAGGTACTACCTACCTGTACCTACCTACCGTACCTACCCGTAGGTACCTACTTGCATCCTAGGATCGCGTACAATATGCGTGCGAGTGAGTGTGTACATAATTTAAGGCTCTGTAAACATTATTGGTACTCATAAAAACTATTGCAATTAATTTGCAACCGATTCTGAACAAACTGTTACCAGGTTTCGCATGAACAAAAAATAACGTTGTATATTATTTATTTAACATGTGTAACTACACAGAATAATGATATATGATACGTGTTATGTTAAATGAACCTTGTACTAAATAAACGTATGGGAAGTCAGTCGCTTCCAACCGGCACACTGTACACACGCATAGAAATAAAGTTATATTTAACTTAATTTATGGTTTTCTTTTTTCTCACCCATATAACCAAATAAGGTTAAACATGTAAAATATGGCGTGGCTCCTGTGACTTGGAGCACAAGTGTTCCTTGTCTCACATATACCGCTCGTTGGGCTTTGATAAGTGATTTTGTGAAGCCGAGCGATCACTCTAGTTGATGGCCATTTTTGTCCAATTGCGAAAAATTATCAACGCCATGCTATACAGATATATAAGCTTTATAGAATAACTTCTGTTCTAAATTAAATTTATTAATATTGTCAATACCGACTAATTTAAATTGCTGCATATTTCTAAAACCAAAAATCGGATTCGAAATTGCAAGAATAATTTTATTTTATTTTCTTTATTCTTGCAGAAGTTTATTAATTTTATGTAATAATTTGTATGTAATACGTCTGCGCAAATCTACCGGTTACTAGGTAAATAAATATCCCTATCTTATTGATTAACTGTGCAATAACATGGAATCTACATAAATCGGGTTAGATCAATTTGGCAACGAGGCTGTCACAACATTCAACAAACGATATTACGATGAAGTTAATTAAATTATTCTATTTTAGTAATCTCATCTTATTAAATTGTAATCACAGCGGAAAAATATGTGTCGTGCTCATTATCTATGATTAGGTAGTTTTTTCACATAGTATATTTAACACTTTTTTTAACCATCTTTGAATAAAATTTTTACAAAAATACAAATATTTTCTCTCTATTATATCAATATAGACTAGAAGTCACGTACGGTTTTACAGCCCGTTCGCACATGGTCCTTTTTACTGGATACGTTTTACCGGATACGTTCTTTTTCATCGATGGCGCATGGAGTTGTATGAGCGACTTCACATATGGCACAGTATTCAGTATACGTATTTACTATACAAAAAAGGTATCCAGTGAAACTTATTCAGTAAAACGTATCATGTGTGAATAAGCTGTTACGCATAAGAGTTTTAAATCATAAAATAAATTTATTCAAAATTAAAAAAAAAATATCTCGATAAAATTATCATCTAATACCAATGAGCTATCAAATGCAAAAACAATTTTTGAAGTTTGATCATCATCATCATCATCATCATCATCTCAGCCCGCGCTAGTCCACTGCTGGACGTAGGCCTCTCCCAACGCGCGCCACCGAATTCGGTCTCTAGCGCTGCGCATCCAGTCCCTGCCAGCCGTCTTCCGCAAATCGTCTTCCCAACGTGCCGGGGGGCGTCCCACACTACGCTTGCTTTGACGTGGCCTCCATTCGAGAACCTTTGGACCCCAACGGTTGTCAGTTCTTCGACATATATGGCCGGCCCACTGCCACTTTAGCGTGCTAATCCGGTGAGCTATGTCGGTTATTTTAGTTCTCCGTCGATAACCTCGTTTCTGATCCGGTCTCTCAGAGAAACACCTAACATAGCTCTTTCCATAGCACGCTGTGTGACTTTAAGTCGGTGAACTAGCCCTACTGTTAGGGTCCACGTCTCGGCTCCATACGTGAGCACAGGCAGGACGCACTGATTGAAGACTTTGGTCTTCAGGTTTTGCGGAATAGGCGACGAGAAGACGTGACGTAACTTCCGAAATGCTGCCCACCCCAACTGTATCCTCCTGTCGATTTCCCTCTCGAAGCTGTTTTTACCCAGATGTATAATCTGCCCTAAATAGGTGTATTCGGTAACAACTTCGAGAGGCGTATCTGCGACGGTTATCGGCATTGGGGTAATATGTTTGTTAAACATGATTTTTGTTTTATCTAAGTTCATTCCCAAGCCAATCCGCCGAGAGGACACAGCTAAATCGTGCAGCATTTCTTGGAGATCCTCCAGCGATTCTGCCAAAACGACAATATCGTCCGCGAAGCGGAGATGTGAGATGCGTTCGCCGTTGATGTTGATGCCACGTCCGTTCCAGCTGAGCGTCTTAAATGCGTCCTCCAATGCGTTAGTGAACAGTTTCGGTGAAATAATATCACCCTGCCTCACTCCTCTTCGCAATTGGATAGGACACGATCGCTGATTCTGTACTTGGACGGACATTGTGGCGTTCTCGTACAGGCATCTCAAAACATCTATGTATCGCCAGTCAACTTGACATCGCTGTAAGGACTCCAGCACAGCCCAGGTCTCGATCGTGTCAAAAGCCTTCTCATAGTCCACAAATGCTACGCACATAGGTAGATTATACTCGTTGGTTTTTTGGATAATCTGCCTCAGCGTGTGGATGTGGTCCATGGTGCTGTAACCCGACCGAAACCCGGCCTGCTCTGGAGGTTGGAAGTCATCGAGTCTTCTCGCTAGACGATTTGTGATGACTCTCGAAAACAACTTGTATACGTGGCTTAGGAGCGAAATTGGTCGATAATTCTTCAATAGGGTTTTGTCACCTTTCTTGAAGAATAGGACGACGTCGCTCTGACTCCACGCCATTGGAGTTTTGAGTAAGTTTGATCAGTAATTTCCGAAATTACCGTATACGAAATACATAAAGACATAGGCTTTATTATATTCGTATACAATAGGTATTACATAAATTGATGTCTCACATTTATAGGAATAAAACTTTATATCAGCAACCCCTTGTAGCGCAGTGATTGAAATGAGCTGTCGGTTCAACACATCAACATGGCAATACCCACTTGTGATATTTGCATATATTTGTCATAATTCTGAATTCTTATCTATTACATTAATTACATATACCATATTTCAAAATTCAAGCACTTACGTATTTTATGCAGCATCTGGTGCCCATCTCACAAACTTCATTCAGTTTGGAGGTTATAAGTAATTTGTGAAAATAATGTCCGGCATTATTTATTTATATAATGCAAAAAAAATTGATATCGTTCAGCAAAATTAAACAAAATTTACTCATTCACTAATAATCATACGTACGTTCCTATAAAGGGAAAACTGATCACATTGAGTAAATATTGCTAAGCTCAAATCAGCTTCAAAAAATTGTAAAGGATAACGAGTAGGTAAATTAATGTATTAATTGTAATAATTTTTTAAACAATTATATGTAAAAAACATTTCTTTTAAAAGTTACATCAAAAGTATGGGATCAAAAGTGATCCTACGTCCCATACATATTTTATAAAAAAAAAAACTACTGAATTCGATTCCTGAGAGAAAGTCGTAAGTCCCTATTGAAAAACCCTATAAGCAGCGTATAATAAACATAGTTTTGCTGGCCCTTTTGATTCTATAGTAATTTCTAACTTGCAATAAAAAAAAAAAAAAATATATGCTTATTTTGGAAAAAAAAACTGCTTCCATGCTGGACTGAGAGCGAAAGAAAAACTAAGAATGTGCCAGCTGCTTCTCAACCCGGGCATACTGTACAATTCAGTTAAGGGACAGAGGTTTACTTGGCGTTTTTACTTGGCGTTTTTGTGGGCGATAGGTTGACTTCCTGTCACTTCAATAGCCTCTCTCCATCTTAATAATACCTCCAAATTTGTCAAACGCGACATCAGATTGTCTTACAACCCCTGGTGTTCTGCCTACCCCATAAGGGATACAGGCGTGACGTTATGTATGTATGTGTTATTTTGGATAGAAATATATAGGCCATGCCTTATGATAACTTATGGATATTTAAAATATTTTTATGTGGTACTTAATCAGTTAATCTTAGTTAAACTTAATACTAAAAGAAATACCAATTGGAGTCGTGCCAAAGGAGAAATTCCAAAGAACTCAAAAGAATTTTAAATTTTTCTGTTTATTTATTTTCATATCAAGTTATTACCCGGAATCGTTATTAATATCACGCTGTTTCCCTATTTGATTCCAATTTACTTATTTGTATTCCGTGTTGTAAACAATGAATTATTGAGTTTTAACTGAATTGTTGAAATATAAATGTTCAGTATTGTATTTAATTGCACAGTTGCAAAACCTGCTAGTTTCGTTTGAAATGCTTTATTCATAAAAACATTGATATTAAGAAGTCAAACAATCATGTTTCTTTTTAAACCGACTTCAAAAAAAGAGGGAGGTTCTCAATTCGTCTGTATGTTTTTTTTATGTTTGTTACCGCATAACTTTTGACTGGGTGAACCGATTTTATGATTCTTTTTTTTAGAAAGTTTTTTAATGCTTTGTATTCGTTGATTATTAGTACCCATGTACATTAAATCAAATATTTGATATAAAAACTACGCTTATGAAACTCTTACGGACAATATTTCTTACGGACAAATTATTAAGAAACAATTATTGCAATGAATCACACCTGCTAGAGAAAATATCTTTGAGACAATCATTCGAGGTTGAATTGAACTTTTTTATTTTATAGTCTATATTTTATATAAAATACTACGATTTCAAAAAGACGCGTGGCTAATATTTATACAAGAACCCAAAAGAAACTGTTTGTTTAAACGTCCTTCCTTTTAAAAGACACCAGTCGGTTGAAAAGGCAGCTCATTTTTTTTTATTTGTTAGCATAATCTTGGTGACAACATTCCTACGATTAAAGTGCGAAACGGGTGAAACCAAACGAAGCTGATAGTATTTTAAAAACAACACAATATCTTCAGAAAACCTACATATAAAATAAAGAAATTAAATTTAGAATTTTCGGAAGCTTCACTTAATATTAATTCATTTAAGTCGGGTTAGTAAATTTCTGTCGATATAAATTAAGGATTGTCGAAACAAAGACGAAAATAGATATACCGGGAATATAGTCGTTGGCTAATTTGACAGAAGTGTGAGTTGCTAAATTAATGCACAATATTTAAATTGATATTATTCCATGTGATGTTCGGAGTGTGGTCATTTAAATTAAGCCCGCTTTATTAAGAAAATAACTATCTATAAGCTGCAACAAAAGTTGAACAAAATGGAAACTAGTATACTTTAAGTATAGTTTTTAAGATTCATAATCCTTAATTAGAATCATAATCCTTCCATGCTGGACTGGAAGCGAAAGAAAAACATAGAATGTGCCAACTGCTTCTCTTCCCGGGCATACAGTAAAAGGCAGTTAAGGGGCGGGGTTTTATTGAATTTTGAATTTGCGGGCGATAGGCTAACCCCCTGTCACTGCAATAGTCTCATTCCATCATAATAATACCTCCAAATTTGTCAAACGTGATATCAGATGGTTTTATAGCCTCTGGTGTTCTGCCTACCCTATTAGGGATACATATGTGAAGTTATGTATGTGTGAAATCCTAAATAGAACAACTTTTAACCAGATTTATTATTTTTAATGTGACAAATCTTTCGCGACATTTCAGGTTTTAACTCGAAGTCTCGGTGTCAGACCCCGTGGCATTGATCAATGTGACGAAAATTTTCCGGTAAAAAGTATTTCATTTAATATAGTGATACTAATTGTTTATACTGATGAATGACGGTCCCCGTTGCGCAGTGTTTTATGACGCTACAACGTAATACGTGAGGTTGCAGGTTCGATCTCCCCACGAATCAAGAAAAGAAATGCTCAGGGTCGGAGAGATAGTTCTTTTTTCGTTTATTTAAGAGTTTGGTTTTTATCCAAAAATTTTTGATCTTGATTTTGAGATGGTTGTAATTTTGAATCTTATTTTAATAAGAACTTTGAATTTGTAATACTCAGGACTTGATTTAAATTTTGTGTTTGATGTTTATTTAAGATTTGGATTCATATTTGATTTAATTTTTATTTATTATTTATTAATTTACTTGATTTTTAAAAATACTTGTCACTTGCCTAAGTATTTTCGAGATTATTTTCTTATATTTTACATTTTTATATTTTACTAAATTATATATTTTATCTTCCATGCTGGTCTGGGAGCGAAAGAAAAACGTAGAATGTACCAGCTGCTTCTCATCCCGGGCATACTGTAAAAGGCAGTTAAGGGACAGAGGTTTTATTGGCGTTTTTGTGGCCGATAGGCTGACCCCCTGTCACTGTAATAGCCTCTCTCCATCATTATAATACCTCCTGTGTCAAAAGTGATATCAGATGGTCTTATAACCTCTGGTGTTCTGCCTACCCCATAAGGGATACAGGCTTGAAGTTATGTATGTATGTATTTTTTTAGTTGAGTAGTTATTAAAGAACCACCCTTTGTAGTGCATGATGTGTTTACCTTCATACGAATGTAAATTTGAGTTTTTTTTTAAAGATTGTTTCGTTTTGTAAGTATTGATGCAACATTATCTGGTAAACTAATAAAGGAAAAAAATAGTTGGCTGCATGGTCCCTATCCGGTATCCCATATCAAAAGCTTTGCTAAATAGTTGGTGTTATCGTCTGGGGATTTTATAACTTTTTATAATTTTAATTAAGATTGGGGACAGATGCACACAGAAATTCAAAATAATTGAGAGATCTGACATTTATGTTCTGTACATGAAAAGGTAAGTCGGATTCCTTAAATGTCTTTAGTTATCCTTCTGTCTGCCCGTCAGTCTTTCAAGGTCTCTTTACTCAAGAACGCACGAAATCATTAAGCCAAAATTAATATCAAATACTGAGGCAAGAGAAAAAATTAAGTAAATGCATTCAAAAGATGTTACTCTTTATGTACCATTTATGCTGCGTATTTTGAAGCCCTTGAGGTCATCAAAGCGTCTAGAGTAAATGAAGAATAATGAAGTTTGGGAGGTCGAGAAAATGACACTGAGCAGTTACTTTATAAGACTGTTTAAGACCGTTACCACACCAATCGATCGAATGTCAAAAAAAAAATTCAAAAATTTTATTCATCTTAGGAATTTCACAAAACTGTAGAGACTGTAATTAGCAACGCTCACGAGTTACATACGACGTTCTTCAACACACTTGTGAGTTAAAGACAGACATACGTGGTCATAAAATTTATTTGAAGCAGTTGTTGAAGGTGCAGTTAACAAACTTATATTCTACATTATTATTTGAAATGCTGCTGGCCAGCTCGTCCTGATTGTACGTCGGCGACAAAGACAAATCACTGAAATGATTTGGCATTAAATAATTAATGCTAGATGTCGACGGTTGTGGTTCAAGGCCAGGACAAAACTTCTTCTGCTTCGGCTCTAAGTTAATGCCGCCTGGACGCGCGCGCTCAGCGGAGCCCCGAGCGCCGCGCCGGTCAGTAGCCCTGTCCCATTACACGTACACACGCTATTGTTGCTTGGAGGCGCTGTGCGGGCCGCTGCTGCTGCAGGAGCGCCGCCTGGACGCGCGCGCTCAAATATTTGATGTATAACCCGGATCAATAAAACATGCTCTGTTTACTCGCATGTAATTTGCACTAAGGTACAATTCAACTTTGTAGGATTCATTATATTATGCACTAGGGTATAATATATTATGCACACGTGACTTATAGCCCAGTTTATAGTTCTAAATTCAATAGAATAAGGCTCACTTTACGAGCAAGTGTGTTGAAAAGTATATTAATATACTTTGTATTGTAATGTTGAGTTTTAATTTTACTTCATGATTAGAGTGAAGTATTTTACAACTTATTTTTACTGTAAATTGTAAATTAAGACATAGCAAAGAATAGAGATTACCCAGCATAACCTTTCACCTATGTTCTAATTGTTCTTTTTTGTATCTTGATATAAAACATATAAGTATTGAAGGTTATTTATTATTTTGTGCTCTCTATATAACTCTATTAACTCTATTCGCTCTATTAAGCGAACTTCGTTATTTTGTCATTTTGGTATCTTTGAAGACCCCCTATAAGCGACTCGGTGAAATGTTTATGATACGCTATGAACCCGGTTAAAAAATTTATTTAAGATTATTGTGTTTTTTGAGCTCGTTTTTTGACTTTCGAGTTCAGTCAAATAAAATTCGTTACCTATGTTTCTGAAATAAAGGCCGAAACTTTTGATTTTATCAACAATGCTTTGCCTTATTCGGGCTTAGACAAGTCATCGCAAAATCGTTTAATAAAAATGTATCTCATATGTTTTGTTTCAGATGTGCACCAATCTCTGTCTCTGCTCTGCCACCGTGGTACCTCCGGTGAACTCGAGGGTTCGAATGTTAGAGTGAGATGCAATAACTCTTCGCAATGTTCGGGAAACGAGGAGCATGTAAAAATGTGGCTATCAGCGTTATACAAATTATCACCATTATTTCCCAAGGTTAGTATATTTTAATAGCTTACAATGTGCAGCCTGTGCATTAATTTAATTTCTTACATGAATCACGGGGGTCTAAAATAACTAAAATTAAGGAAAATAAGCGTGATATCGTTTGGTGTCATCTTATTAATTATTATATACCTTAAATAATGTTTGTTGGTTGAAAAAATATCAGTTGTTTACATTTTCAAATAACTAATCTTGAAAAATTAATAATTCAACGCCAAACTTGTCACAAGTTTCGTCGTAGACATTTTAAATTTTGAACAAGAAAGCATAAAAGTGATGAAGTGATATGAAAAAAGTTGTTTTATTTTCTGTTGGTGAAAATAATAGTTATATCCACAAAGCAGGTTATATCTGCGAATTATATCTGTGGACATGTGAAAACACTGGGGTTTTCATGTATGTAAAGGCCACTATTGACACAATTATTAAATATACGTGCTAAATAAGGTTTAATACCATCAATTATAGATTGGATGACTTAATAATAATAATAATAATAACTTTATTTTCATTAAAAACAGGTTTTACAGGGTTATCATCTGGGGCCCTCTGTTTAGCTCAAAATGACTGTGTTAGAGGGTCCCGCTCTTCCGTACATTATTTTAAAATACAAGTTATATTTACTAATTTTACAATTATATACAAAAAAAAGAGTAATAAATAATAATAATAATGAAATGAAATTTATACATAAATGGCAAATTTTAGCTGGTAAAAATAACATTATATGTAACTTATTAATTCTAAATTATTTCAGTGATTATTTACAAATTGAGAAAATAAATCAATTACTCTAACTTTTAAGAGAGCTTAGAGATAGTATTTTTAAAAAGATAAATTTACAAATACAATTAATTAAAATATATATATATATATTTTTTTTATATATAAAATATTGAATTTTTTATTTCACGATAATAATTATTTAATTTTAGGTATACGTTAACAACCCCCACGATTGTGAGCGTGCGTGTTTGTGTGTGCGTTTGTGTGAGAGTGTATGTGAGTGTGAGTTTGAGTGTGTTGTGTGTAATGTCATGTAATGTCAGTGAACATAAGTTATAGTATGGGTCTCAATATTTGTTCGCATTCCTCATAGTTTAAAGATTTCAACCATAAATCAAGTTTGTATTTGCATTCTGAATAAAGATTGATATATATATTTAACTTTCTGTTTACATAGTTATAAAGCTGTGCTGACCGTTTATTAAATTGCATGCTAGTAAAACTTGTTTTCGTTTGTGGGATCTGGCAAACTATGTCTTTTCTTCTTTTAGATTTTATAATGTCTTTGTCGTACTTTAATAATTTATGTTTAAGTAGTACGATATTTTTAATGTACAATTTTCTAACGGATAAGAGGCCACTAATTTGATAAAGGTTTTCCGTTGGGTATCTTGCTTTTTTAAAGAAAATAGTCTTAATGAGGGCCCTTTGTGCTCTTTCAATGTTAATAAATTTTGTTTTGTCGGTACCTCCCCATACTGGTATACAATACGTTATAATTGATTCTACCAGTGCAGTATATATTTGATTAATAAGTTTATTGGACTCTGTTTTTGGTACAACATGCCGTAATGTCCTAAATATCCATGTCAATTTTCTAATTCTATTACTTACTTGCTCCAAATGTGGGTGCCAACACAATCTCTGGTCAATAATAATTCCTAAGTATTTAGTTTGAGTCAATTTATTAATTTTGGAACAATTACAGGTCAAGTCATTACTATCGTCACATTCATGGATTTTAATGAAGAAGTTTTCATTTGGCTGGTTTTTATTCAGTATACTGAAGCAGATATAATTAGTTTTAGTCGTATTTAATGTGAGCATATTATGTCTTAGCCAGGTTGCAATGCGTTTCATGCCTGCTTCTGCGTAAGATTTTACCGTATCCCAGGAATTACCCTTAAATACGACCGCGGTATCATCGGCGTAGGAAAATATCTGTGCATTTATCACGTTTAAGTTGCAAAGCTCGTTCAGATAGATTAGGAACAGAGTCGGTCCAAGCACGCTACCCTGAGGCACCCCAAAAGTTACCTCCGCATTGCCACTTGTCACTGAGTCTAGTCTCACTCTTTGCTTCCGTTCTGTTAGGTAGTGTTCAAAGAGTTTGAGTGGCACTTCCCTAATGCCGATATTTTCCATCTTTTTTAAAAGGTTTGGAATTGACACTGTGTCAAATGCCTTTTTGAGGTCTATAAAAACTGTCAAACATTTGTTACCTATATCTAATTGGTCTGTTACTAGTGAGGTCAATTTTGTTACAGCATCGGATGTTGATATACCTTTCCTGAAGCCAAATTGACATGGGGATATTAAGTCGTAATCAGTCAGGTACTTAAGTAAACGTAAGTTTAACAACTTTTCCAGTATCTTAGATATAGCTGGTAAAACGGAAATCGGTCTGTAATTATTTACATCATCTCTGTCACCATCCTTGTATATAGGAGTGATAACTGATTGTTTTAAGAGTGACGGGAAAATTCCTTTCTGGAAACAAAGATTAGCTAAATGTGATATTATAGGAACAATTTCTTTTCTAATAAACTTCAGGAATTTGGTAGAAATGTTGTCCCAGCCAGGAGCACTTTCAGATTTGAGGGTCATCAAAACTCTATCCACTTCATCATGGTCGGTGTCTAGAAGTACGAAGGAATTTGATTGTGAGTTTTGTTTAGTACGTTCAGAGGGATCTTCTGGAGTTTTAATTTGTTCTGCTAACTGCTTTCCTATGTTGACAAAAAAGTTGTTAACATAGTTTGCCGATTCGAGGGGTGTAGGCTGAACATTTAGTAAAGGTGTACTATCATTTTTAACATTTTTGGTGTATGTTATATGCTTAATACTATCCCAGAGTGTTTTATTGTTTGTAACTGACTTAGCTAATAGTTCCCTTTCATACTTCCTTTTTAATTTCTTAATTAAGTTATTACAATACGTTTTATATCTAGAGTAGGTTATCTTAAGAGTTTCGTTAAAAGAATCATTTTTTAGATTTCTCTGTAATTTATTTCTTTGTCTAATGCACCGCAGGATGCCAGGCGTAATCCAAGGCTTAATGAGTCTTTTATTACATGGAATTGTTTTAATGGTAGTACTTATTTCAATGGACTCAGTCAATTTCGTAATAAGAATAGAAGTCAATATTTCGGGATCGTCACAAAGCATTAAATTTGATATGTCATTTTGTTGTATGTGTAATAAAGCGTTTTCAAAATTAATCGATCTTGTAAAGTTTTTATGAGTTTTATTTGTTTTCTGTTTTGTCAAAGACATAAATATTGTAAAATGATCCGTTATTGATGTGTCCAATACAGCTATCGAAGCTTTAACTGTCGGTTTATTTAATTTTAGCATAAGGTGATCCAGACAATTACTTCCTCTAGTAGGTAGCGTATGTCCAGGAAGCAAACCAAACAATGAGAGTGCGTTCAAGTAGCTCGTTCTATTATTTCTTTCTTGAAGTGTTTCTGTTGGTTTTATTACTAGATTTATGTTTATATCTCCCGCTATTATAATACTTTTTTGTGAATGTATCGTTTCCATATGTGAACTCAATGAATTTAAAAAATCACTGCAATTCGGATGTGATGGGGATCTATATATGCCTAGTATAATATTATTGTGTATATCTAGCTGTAAACAAGACGCGTGATTTAATTTAACTTCCTTTATCTTGTGATGTAATGTATTTCTGACATATATAACCACACCATCATTTTGATTTAGCTGGCAAGTAGTCATATATGAGCGGTAGTGGTCAATTTGAGGAATCGGTTTATTTTTATCAAGTCTACATTCTGTAAGGATAATAATGTCAATATCAAAATTAAAGTTGGTTAATGTCAGTACAAAATTATCAAAGTTGTGATATACACTTCGTATATTTTGAGAGATGATTGTCAGGTCACCCTTATGCACAATTATATGCTTGTTAATTTCTGAGCAGTCACAAGTAATAGATTTAGCGATTTCCAAGTTGTCTATGTCTTCTAAGGTTTGCAATGTCTCACCCATTGGAAATTATTAGATTAAAAGTCGTTATATTTGGTATGATATAAATGTTACATGACACTGCTATGAGGTATGTTATTTCAAAAAGGTGCAGAGTGTGAATGTATTGTGTGATTGTGTATGTTGAGATTTGGTTGTGTATATATGGTAAGTTTGTGTGTGTGGGTTGTTTAATGTTTACATATATGTCTATATTGTTAATTGCTATTTCAATAAAGTATTTATCTGGCATCTGGCGTCATACTGTTTTTTGTAGTAGGTGTTGTACTTGGGATTCATTTTTAATCAGTATAATTGGAGAGCTATCATCATGTCTTACGAATACCCGGCCAAAGGATGTCCAACAGTATTTGTATGTACAGGACTTTGCAAGGTCCCTAGCTAAAAAGAAAAGCCGGGCGTTTTTTTGAGTTAGCTGCTCCGATATATAGATTGGGGTATTTTCATTTTTTGTAAATCCTAGGTGTTTTGCTTGAAGTTTATCGTTTTTATTTTTACGATTAAAAATCTTGCTATTATTCAAAATTTCTGATTTTAAAGCGGTTGAATTTAATTCTATTATAATGGGTGTGTTCTTGAGTCCCTTTTCTCTTCCATTAAGCCTATAAATATCGTTTATATGATGGTCTTCAATTTTAAGGTTGATATGCTTCGAAAGATTAGAGATCATTTTCATCAAGTCACTTTTTGTCTCGTTGGTAGGTTTTGGCACATTTTTAATCTCTAAATTTGTTTTTCTACTAATTCTTTCCATATCCTCGATCTTTTCTTCCAAAAGTATAATGCGTTCGCGGTCCTTTATTGCTTGGATTTCTAGTTGTTCTATTTTTTTACAGAATAATTCGTTTTGGCTCGTAAGAAAGGAAATAGATGAGTCAATGTTAATGTATGATTGCTGTATGCCTTTTAAATTTGTATTGATGTTTTGTAATTCTTTATCCTGCTTTAAGATAAACTTTGAGAACATATCTTTCATCTCTTGTTTAAAGCTATCTAAATCAGAGTTATTTTTAACTACACTTCTTTTTTTCAACTTTTGTGGAACATCATTGGGACTATTATCGTTTATGGAGTCGACATTTGATTTCGATTGCGATTTATCTATGCTAGGGTGCATTCCAGAAGTTGGAGATATTGAAAAGTTCACCTTTGAAGGTGGGCTGCGTCTGAGAGGCATTTTTGAAACCAATTTAATTAATTTTCTACCAAAAAATAATTTCTCCCAAATACTGTCCACGAGAAGACAGCTTTATTTTATTTTAATACTGGCAACAATTGTACTGTGTGTGTCTTGCGTGACAGTTGAGTGAGGTTATTTATATCTGTCTGTCAGTCAGTGCTATTTTAGAAATGTTTGTTTACAATAACACAGATTTACAGTTATGATATTTGACGAAAGTTGCGTTAGATTGGTCGAAGGATTTTTGTAACGGTAAAATATTTAGACACTAACCGTTTGTTCAGCAATTGTATTTAGTGATATTTCTTATAATGTTTTGTCTGCGGCAAGTTGCTTTTGTGATTTTACTTCCTTGTGATTTCTTCTCAATGTTGAACACCAGCTTCACTTTATTTATGTAATTTTTCCAACAAATAACTATTATTTATGTGAGAGCGCGCGAAAACGATGTTACTCATACGAGAGCGAGAAGGAAGAGGATGACTTAAACAGAAATGCCCTCTAAATCAGCAGTGGTCATAATTGCAATACTTTTAAGCTTTCGATACCTCACCTTCAGTACACATGCCTGAAAGTTAAGTTAGTTTCGCACTTAATTGATATTTATATTTTTTTAAAAGAAAAGACTGTAAATGTTGAATGGCGTATTTAATGTGTTGGTAGGCGAACGAAACTGGAATGTACGCAAATATTTTTTTAAAAGCTTTAGCAACTTCTGTATCTGATGTCAACAGTCGGTAACAAACTTTCAGTTTATATTCTAAAACTAAGGTTTGAATTTCCAGTTTCGCTGTTGATAATTTGCAACTAGTCGATTTAGTAAGATTTATTAATAAAAAGTTTTATTTTGCATACATACATACATACATACATAACGTCACGCCTGTATCCCTTGTGGGGTAGGCAGAACACCAGAGGTTACAAGACCATCTGATGTCACGTTCGACAAATTTGGAGGTATTATAAAGATGGAAAGAGACTATTGTAGTGACAGGGGGTCAGCCTATCGCCCACAAAAACACCTCTATTCCTTCCTTAAAACCTCTGTCCCTTAACTGACTTTTACAGTATGCCCGGGAAGAGAAGCAGCTGGCACATTCTACGTTTTTCTTTCGCTCCCAGTCCAGCATGGAAGCAGTATATAATATATACTAAATGCGATAATACTATAATTTGCAATATATACTAAATGCGCTTTTGACCATTTTGGAGTATTTTCTAACGTACTTCTTAAAGATTTCACTACGAATATACGATTTTTCATCATATAATTCAAATAATCTATCAGCTTTTAATCTGTTTTTAAATATTCCTCCTGCTGCTCAGTCACTAAACTTAAATGAGTTATCATCTATTTTAATTCTTTTTGATGTAAATACTGTATTATACTTACATTTAAATAAATTAAATATACAATTCATAGGCAATCCAAAAAATGCTCATAATATTTAAGTTCTCACAACTTTTCCAACATTATTTCTTTATCTGTAAAGCCGACCCTCGTTTATGGGTATACAGGGTTGTTTATAGTCACCAGCCAAATTTGATATTATTTTCTTCGATACGATATAAATTTATTTTAGTATCACTCAGTAGAAAAAAATTATGATATGGCACAACAAATTTTTTAACAAATAGTCGCTGCAGATGAACACACCTACTACGACGCGGCATTTCATTGATAATACTACGACGTAGTTCATACAACATGAAGTTCTGTAGAATCGCGAAGTTGTCATTATTTTAATAGTATTCATTCGTAATAAGTGACCATGCTTTGCTGAATATGTTAGCAAATATATTAATTTCCTTGGTAATAAAATATATACCATTTTTGCAAAAATCGTATCTATAAATGATACATTTTGTGTTAATGAAATTGTCTGCTTACGAGTAACTTAGGAAAACGATTTTTTAAATATGACTGATAATTTGTGACATAAGCGCGTCCAAACAAAGTAACAGAACCTTCAACTTTATTGCATTAGCACAGATTTGACTTCAAAGAAGGACCCTGGCCTTCTTATTTGTAGCTCAAACATGGAATTAATTTTGTCGGTTGCTATTTAAAAAGTTTTCTTTTTTCATTTGTTTTTTATTTTTATTAGAACGACTCTGATTTATACATTAAAAACATAATGAGAGAATGTTTTAACAAAACTCTTACGCAAAATGAACGAAAAACTTGAAACTAAATAAAAATTATTAAATGTAAAAAATATTATCTTTTAAATAAATATTTAGTTTCGTTATTAATAAATAAAAAGTAGGCCACTTTTGATTTAATTCATAACTTTCAATAAAGCACATATAAACTGGATTCATCGCGTATAAACTATATTTAACATTTTAACTCCACGTTTCGATAACTTAACAGACCCTGAGTGACTTTAAATGTTCACGAATATTAAACAAAGTTTAACACATTCTTTTAAGTTATGTAACTTAAACTTTGTTTAATATTTTTAATAAATCATGAGAACTTAAGACAATATAAAGTAGATGCTACAAATCCAGTGATCTACATTAAAAACAGTCCCCCAAAGTTGGGGAAGTCACATTATTACTTGGCAAATTTCACACATTTGAAATTCCTTACAAAATATGTTGGTACACGAAGTTAAGGTGGCGTTTGTTAGGGCTACCAGCTGTAGGAACTGAGCAGTTTTAAAAGTTAAATTTTGGTATTTGTTAATCTTATTTTTAAAACCGTAATATACGAGGGCGGGTCAATAAGTCCGTGACTTTTGGAATAAACCACAGATTTTTTGATAAACAAATCATTTTATTTTTCAACGTAGTCTCCCTTGAGCTCTATACACTTTGTCCAAAGCTTCTCAAATTTTTTTATCCCTTCCAAAAAATATGATTTGTCGAGGTCCTGAAAATAGGCCTTTGCTTGCGAGATGACTTCATCATTGGAGTCAAATATTTTTGCACCAAGCCATTTCTTCCGGTTTGGGAACAAGAAGTAGTCACTAGGAGCTAAATCTGGAGAATAGGGCGGTTGAGGGTCTAATTCATAGCACCCTTGCATTGTCTTGGTCGAAAAGAACTTTTTCCAAATGAGTTCGGTATTTTTTCAAATCGTCATTGAATCGGTCTAATAGGTTGGCATAATATTCGCCATTGATTGTTCTTCCCTTTTGAAGGTAGTCAATGTGAATTATCCCGCGTGCATCCCAAAAAACAGCCGCCATTACTTTTTTGGCCGACAAACCCACCTTGGCCTTCTTTGGCGCCGATTCACCCTTAGAAACCCACTGTTTTGACTGATGTTTGGTCTCTGGTGTGTTGTGATGGATCCATGTTTCGTCCACGGTTACCAAACGGCGCAAAAACTCCTCCATATTGCGACTAAACAACACCAAACCTTCCTTTGAAGTTGTTACACGATTGCGTTTGTGGTCGACTGTGAGCAAACGCGGCACCCATCTTGCAGAAAGCTTTCTCATGCCCAAGTGATCCTTCAAAATTGAAACCACTGAGCCATGTGAGATCCCTACGGCTTCCACAATCTCTTGCACTTTCAATCTTCGGTCGGCCGACACCATATCGGGAATTTTTTCGATTGTTTCGGGTGTAGGGACCTCAACTGGGCGTCCAGGACGTTCGGCATCTTCAGTGCTTGTACGGCCAAAACAAAATTCAGCAAACCACTTTTTTACCATTGAAATCGATGGTGCAAAGTCCCCATAGTATTTATCAAGCTTAGCCTTGATCTCGGCAGTGGTTTTTTTTTCGCAAAATATAATGCTTAATAAGCGCACAAAATTCACTTTTTTCCATTTTTTTCTCAAATTACTGGGTTGTCTGATAAAGATAACTGTCAAACACAAACTAACTGACGCAGCAAGTTCAAACTTTAACACAGGCGGCAACTGACAGATGCCCGTTGACAGGAGTAGTGTTGCTTTTTCAGTACAGAGGTCAGAAATTCAAAAAGTCACGGATTTATTGACCTGCCCAGGTATTTTAGGATATGCATTAGCAATTTTATAAGTTCTATGTTCTGGGTTACATTTTTTTTTTATATTGGCATTTATTATTTAATATGAATTAAGTAAAAAAATACAAACTCGGTTCAGGGTATCCTCACATGAGGGTATCATAATCATCATAACTCTTTTGTGACAGATTCACTACGGGGCCTTGAGTATCTCCCATGAGTAGCGAGGAGGTATAGATTTTAAAGTTTTTAATACTATAAAGTGATCGAAATAAAAAAAAACAAATGTTGATGACGTTTGTTGCTTGGTGATTTTTATTTTGAAAAAAAAAAACAAAAAAGAAATCACTAGCCACGACTACAAAACAAAATCAAATCTATCATTAAAAAAAACCTTCTTACCTACCTTAGAAATCACAAAAGTTAACAAGTTCATGCTTATATCTCAAATACCTTTTCGCAAAATAAAAGATATTTTAATCCCTCATCGCTGATAACCCTGGCAGCTATAACAAACTGCTAATGGGCTAACTGAGTTGTCGGAATTACACGCAAACTTTTCAAATAAAACGAATTCTGGTTCAAAGGGCACAACTCCTAATGAAGATAATATTCTGAAGACAACTTGGTTAATTAAATTCTAGGTTTTCCATAAAATCTCTTTTCTATGGGGTGTATCGAGTCGATGTTTGTTAATTAAGCTGTGACTTGCTAAGTTTTATGACTTTAGCTTAAGATAAAGTTGTATGGAAGTGAAAGGTTAGTCACCGTAAGAACAATTTAATATTGATAGATAAATATTTAGAATCTTTTGCAAATTTTTTTCACTCACTCTGTACATTTTAAAATTGCATAGATTTAAAATACTTTAATGCAATTAATATGGTATAATACACTTTATTTAGATTATTAGTTTCTAAAATTCTGTTGTATCAAATGTATTAAGTAACATAGAACTTGAATAACTTGCCACATTATGAACGTACAACAATTACTATCAATTGAAGTTCCAAACACTAAAAATCAGTGGATAAATAAATAAATATTCTGACACTCACACAACATTATCTAGCCTAAATTAAGTTTCTTAAAGAACTTGTGTTATGGATATCAGTTAACTGATATACTTAAGAAATATATAAACATACATATTGAATAAATATATATTTTTTATTAGAAAATAAACTTAAATAAACATATAAACATCCATGACTCGATGACTTATATCTGTGTTCATCACACAAATATCCGTCGCCGCCGGGATTCGAACCCAAGACCTCTAGCATAGAAAGCAATGTACGTTACCCCTGCACCAGCCGGTCGTCAAGTGGATGATAAGTAACTTTGATTTATTTTGCGATATTTGGTTGCAAACTTTATATTACGGGTGGTCGCTAGACAGGCAGAAGATTAAAGAGATTATGCCATCAAGTGGGACTCCTTTGTATTACTTAGTCGCTTTATGTCACGTGTATCTAGAGGTCATAAGGCTATTGTTAGGTTACCCTACTCGGCTGAAATATCTTAATATTGACGTATTTGATTCACAGATATTTTGGGACTGACTCGTATGTTATTTTTCGGCAGTTTTAACAGAAGACCCTCGTTTTGCTGAGCCCATCCCTAACGTGACAGTCGCCCTCGGCCGCGATGCCAACCTCCCGTGCGTCGTGGAACATCTCGGGACCTACAAGGTTAGTTTATGAAATGTTTTTGTATGAATAAACAAAAAATATGTTTTTTTTTGCTATCGTGTCTATAATAATGCAAAGTTTGTAACGTTGTTCATTCTCTCAGGAACTAAATATAGGTTAAGGAATTGACTCTTCATTTAACATTTCCGGAACCCATCACTATCAGTGCGGTGATATATATCAGCAGTTTTTGAGAAAGCTGAGACGAAGCTTGAAGGTTTACCGAAATCAAGCAAATTCCCTCAGATAACACATCTTATATGACAAGATAATATAGGAGTTAAATAAATGAAAAATGTGATAAATAAAAATTACCCGACCAGGATTCGAACCTGGGACCTCTCTGTGAGCTTAAGTTTTTCGGCTCACTTTATTATCTAATATCATTATAAACACATCCAAAAAAACATAAAAAAAGTACTTTTCCCCTTGTTCCATAATTTTCCCCGTGCTAATCGAATTAGGATCATTGAACCATAAAAAAGGGAGTTTTAACTCAGTTTGAAATTCATAAAGGCGACAAAAGCAAACTTATTTAGTAATGACACACTGTAATTTTTACATAATTGTAATTTCTCTTATTTATTTTCAACACACTTGCTCGTAAAGTGAGCCTTATTCTATTGAATTTAGAACTATAAACTGGGCTATAAGTCACGCGTGCATAATATATTATACCCTAGTGCATAATATAATGAATCCTACAAAGTTGAATTGTACCTTTGTGCAAATTACATGCGAGTAAACAGAGCATATTTTATTGATCCGGGTTATACATTAAATATTTTCAGAAACAACAAAGAGGTTTTATACCACTTCAAATCCATATACATTTTTAAATGTTTGCGCCTTATATTAGTAAAACAAATATGTATACCAAACAAATTGTTCACAATTTACAATAATTTGTTATAAAACATTAAAATATTTGCATTTACCACTCCAAATTAAACATTTTCACGTAAAATAGGCTGTATATGCTATACAGACATTGACACATTTGGCAGAAAAAAAACCTACGCGCATGCGCGAGGTTCGGCGCCATTTTTCCATCACAATTCACAGCTTTGTTATTAAGTGTGTTTGTTATTTTATGACCACGTATGTCTGTCTTTTACTCACAAGCGTGTTGAAAAACGTCGTATGTAACTCGTGAGCGTTGCTAATTACAGCCTCGACTGTAATTAGCAACTTCGCTCACTTGTTACATAATATACTATTATTTAACAATTATTGTACACGTAGCGTCGCGTTCGCCAATCAAATTACTGGAACAAAAGGCTCCTTGGGTCCGCAACGCATTACTAATCTTACCATATTTAATTATTGAAGTTCATGGGTTTAGATACTACTAATCATCAGGTGGATTCAATGCTCGCTTGCCGGCTTCCATTAACAGTAAAAATATTACGACGATAACAGTATCCGAAGGAGCACTGAAATTAAAATTATTACAATTCCGGTCAACTAAGTTTATAAGGTTGTCATAAATGCTTCAGACAATAAAATATTAAATAACAAATATTTCAAATAAAAAAAGAAACAATTCTACATTCGTAAACAATTAAACCCATATAAAACAAACAACAAACATATTCTTAGCAAACAAGAAAAACTCCGTTGCGTTTCGAAATCAAAATTTTCATTAAGCTGTTTCGAAAACAATCAGTCACGTAACCGATTGACTTTTAAACAATTGGAACAATCGCTTCGTTCACTTCGTCGCTTCGCTCGAGACGAAGCAGATAGTCGGTAGGGCTGTCTCGCAATCGCCCCTTGGGAAATCTATAAAGCGACCTAAGAATATACACGGAGGGGGAAAATTACCTGAAAGAAGTTTAAAAAGGACGTTTTATATGAAGGCGTCAGACGTTTGGACTGTTATTTATTTAAGTTTTAGTGACAAATTAAGTGCAGAACTGTGTTTCGCAGTTTCAGGTTTCGGATTGAATTTTACCTTTTATTGTGTTGTATTTTAGCCTATAGGAGAACAAAGTAAGTTAAAGCCAAAAATAAAAGAAAAGCTCGAGAATTTTTTCAATTTAAAGGCGTGTTGGCCATAGGTTAATTAACACAACACTATGTCGACGTGTTTAGATGCAATTGAGGATATTTCTATTAGTTCTAAAGTTTTGTATCATAAATCTCATACAAAGGCAAGTGTAGTGACTAAAAATAAAATACCTGTTTTATTTATGAAACTAGTATTTGGTTAAACACATAATCAGATACCACAATAAAGAATACCATCAGTAAGTGGAATTCTTCCTGCTTATTCACCATATAACCTAACGTTTTTCAATTTGCATTCTTCTTGTGAGAGCTTAGGTAATCTCTATTATCTTTAAAAAAGCTTTTATTTATTCCAAATTGACCTTTTATGTAAAGGCGACAAGATTCTTTTGCCTGCATGTTGAAAATTCATTTATTGCTGAATGTATGGTATCTGTGATGCAGTGGTATAAAAATAATGCGCCAATCGTGAGATCGCGATTTTGATTTCCGAAAATAAATGTTCCGTGTTTGGTTGTTTACCTTTATATACAGGGTGACTGATGGGTCACTTGAAATTCGAGGTTGTGATATTTTGAGATCATACATGAAGAGAAAAAGCATAACAAAAAATAAATAAATAAATTATTTACTGAGTAAACTTAACCGAAAGTAAAAGAAATGATTACGTAACGCATAGTTACACTAGAGTTTGCAGTGATCCACGTGCCAGGTCACGTGATGCGATTCAATCAGGCTTAAGAGCGGCAAATTTAAAAAAAAATACCATCATGGTAACCCTGACAATAGTACAAAATACATGGAATACAAACTTGATATTTAATGAATTTTTCATGAAAAGTATATAATCAAAACTATAGGAAATTGTTTATTCATACTGCTCAGAAAGTCTCACTTAAACCTTGACACTACTTTATAAACTTTCACTGCAATTGGGATATGTTCCTACTATATGGAAAACTGCTTATATAACACCAGTTCACAAAAATGGTCCAAAAAATGATGTCATTAATTATCGTCCTATTTCAAAACTATGCATCTTTTCGTGTTGTTTTGACCGTATAGATCATACCATTCTCCTTCGTTAGTTGCAAGAAATAGGTATCAAAGGTAATCTAATTCGCTGGTTTAGCTCATATATTGAAAATAGGAGTCAAATAGTGGTTCTCAATGGTTTCAATTCCCAAAAAAAAAACTTATTCCTTCGGGAATACCGCAAGGATCATTGTTCGGACCCCTACTTTTTATTATATTTTTAAATAACATCGTTTCCTGTATCGCGACTTCCAAAATCCTACTTTATGCAGATGATATGAAAATATTTTATCCAATTAATAACATAAATGACTGCTCTAAGCTCCAATCTGACCTAAATAACTTCTATCGCTACTGTACAATAAATAAATTAGATCTCAACATCACAAAATGTTATATATTAAGCTCATTTACAAGAAAACCTTCCCCTATTAAATTTGACTATTCAATATCGAGTCACTTTTGACACCAAACTTATATTTGACGAGCATATTGTTAAAATCGTTAAAAAAGCATCTCAAGCTATTGGTTTCATACTCCGTTTGTCACCTGACTTCACTAACATAAAAACTATAAAAATATACCACCTTGAATATGTCTCAACCGTGTGGAACCCCCTATATAAAGAAGTATAGAGCGCACACAGAAACGCTTCCTGCGATTTATACAATACAAATCCTGAACCTATGACAAGAATTACATATTAAGGTGCAAACGATGGTTATTTACCACTGAGCAAGCGTCGACAGATAAACGATATAGCGAGTCTGATGAAAAGAACTAATAACAAACAAGACGTTCCAGAACTTCTGGCTGGAATTGGTGTTTGTGCACACACAAAATCCTACCGATATCCAAACATGCTATACGTAATACCAAATACCAAACACGTATCTACCGCAAACACCAATTATAGGCAGAACTCTTTCATGATCAGAGCCCCGCGATTGATAAATCAGATAAATAATGAGATAGATAATCTTGATCTATTCTGTAGCAGCATTCCAAGTGTCAAAGCAGCTATGTCGAAACGTTTCTTCTCACCATGAAGCATGCTTCTTTATATGCCTTATTATTTAACTTATATATATTTTTCTTTGTTTTTTGTAACCTGCACAATTTTTCAGTACCTAAGAATTGCGTGCAATTTGTGAGCAGTGTGAAACATAATAATTGTGAATTATTTATATATCTTACACTTATCTACTATCCAATCTGAATAAATAACCTAGTTCAAATATTTTGTTTTGATAAAGCGTAAATATTCGTTTATATTATAATCATAGATGCGACTTGATTTTTAAGTATTCTTTTGCTATCAGTGAAAACTCTGTAAATGGCCGTCATATAATTCAGTACTTATTACCTAATAAATGTAAATGGCTGTAAGTTTTCCAAAAATTATAAAATAAAATAAAAACTAGTAATCAAAATCTGAATCCAGCAATTCTACATGGAATGAATCGTCAGAGTCACTGGTATCTCTGTTGATTATGAAACTATCTAAATTTTTTTTTTTATTCATTTTCAAACACTTGAATTCCATAATCTCAATTAACAAAACCACCCACAACCGTTCAATTGACATCAGTGACACCAGAAAAACGAGTTTGACATTTATGCTAGTACTGCCATATAAAAAGTTTGCAAAAAAAACCAGTGTCTACTTTCGTTAGCCAAACACTAGAAACAAAACTTTATTTATTTATAGGGAATTCTAGTCAACAATTAAGTACCTACTTTTATTACTTATTTTGTGAGAAGAATCGAGTACAGAGTACTCTCCTTCAGTATCTAAAATTTGTCACCAGTCACCCTGTATATTTGTATTCTACTCGAAGGTTCCCCCTTGGTTTGCTAGATGGTATCCCATAACACAACCTATTCATACTTTGGAGCCATGTAGTTGGTGTTATTGTTTGGGGATTTTCTTTATTATTTTCCTTGCTTACTTCCTTGAGTAAAACTGTATTTTCAGCAAAAAAAAAGGAATAAACCCAAACATTTCAAGAACGGTACAGTTTGGGATAACAAGCTTTGGGCTCAAATGATTGGAAATGACCTCTCCTGCGTCACCTAAAAATTATTAAAAATTATTTTTAAAAACTATTTTTAGGTGACGCAGTTTAATGGTGACCGCTTTAATTTTTAAAAACCCTGTATAATTTAGTATATTATACGAAAGTATAAATCTACACATATTTCCAGACAAATAAAAAATTGCAGACCCTGGAGCATCGTCGTAAGGTTTCTTGTTTGACAGTATTTTATCGGCTACATTTTAGTGAGTGTGCGAGTGCTCTTCTTAACCAAATCGAACCCACTCCTTATTACCACCGGACTACCAGACGCAGACAGAACTTCCATCCCTATATAGTGAATTTACCAAGAAGTCGAACAAAACGCTTCGATAGTTCCTTTTTGGTACGGATTGCCAAGGAACAATCTGCCTGCGTCTGTTTTTCCTGACCACTACAGTCCTGGAACTTTTAAGTGTCGAGTGAATAGGTTTCTCGTGGATGGACGTGTAACACGTGTCTTCATGCGCACTTTCCATCAGGTGTTATGGAAGACAAACGTCCTATCCTTACAATATAAAAAAAAGTAAATTCGCGCTTTTCCCATTAATCGAGGGAAATCGTTTAACTTACATTCAAAATTTGTTAAACGAGTTCTCATTCACCATAATTTGAAACTCACAATCGTTGGACTGGCTTAGAAATCAAAAATACATGATTTGAGTGCCGCCCCTTTCCCCTGATAGTCTTACGACTTCAACTACGTGATGCAGGCCCTTGCGCATTCTCGCCATCGCATCTGCATTCCTTTTTGAAAGATACCTATTGCAAGCCTTTGAGCACTCAAAAATATAAGCCTTTTAAAATGGACGATTTGATCATTGTGCGTTCTTACTGAAGAACCATCCCCTTTTCGAAATAATTTTAGCGTTGTCACTGATGTTTTTAGATACTAAAAATCACTGCATATGCTTATATTTACGAAGTTAGCATCAGTTAAAAATAATTTCATTAAAAACATTGGTTAAAGTAGCTTCTAACAACGAAAGTTTCCATTCAAATATTGATTGGGAATAAATTAGGCTCTGCATTTACCAAACACCAATACTGTATGTATTCCATTCAGCATTTGACCTATTTACTAACGAGCTAATATAATTAAACAGATTTTATATATGATGTACATTATGAAAAAAAATTGTCTATATCTAAGGTATAAATATATGCTATCTCAATCGTAAATTTTACTAGGGTAACAAAAGCGATTTTGGATTTATGTACCTAATAAATTCAGTAATCTTTCTATCCAGGTTTTTACTATAAAGTACTCTCGTTTATTTTCATAGAATTTTATTCCGTTGGTTACGTGAGATGTATAGAAGTAAAACACGTCTGGTAGGTAACGCTTAAATGTGTGAGAAGAACTGCTGCTTTATTCTCTTCTGTCACGGCATTCATTTTTAGAAATTGAGTTAATCGACATTTAAATATCACCCAATCACTACTTTTGTAATCAAAAGTCGATAAATTGCCCAAATACGACATTTTTGATTTGTTTTTTTTTTTTTTGCGGGTATATCCCAACTCGTCGTCAAATGAGATGTATAGAAGTAAAACACGTCTGGTAGGTAACACAGTTCGTTTATTACTGGTTTTTGACAGGTGACTCAGGTTACAGACACATCATTACGTTATTACCTAAGGCTTACATTTCTATTAGTGTACAAAAATTCCAGAAATTTTAACTTAAATACTGTCCATAAAATTATTTAATTTCAAATAAGGATTAAATTTCTATTATTTTAAATAAGTTCCAAAAATGTTCTAAATTTAAATTCTATCGACTATTCGAAACACGAAAAGAATATTTCTCAATTTGTGCAGATATATTAAGTAACCTGTAGAGGACAGTTTAATAGCACTGAACTAACCTCTAGCAATTGCAATAAATGTCCTGAAGCAATCGCTTTAAAGATCAAAGTTATAGGACCCAGTAGATCTTGGTAGGCGGCCAACAGTATCGGGACAAAGACCTATTTCGAAGTTTAATTGTAACAGTACAATAGACTGCTAAAAACCTCTTCAAGAGCTCTGAATAGATAAATTTATCCTACAATAATTAACTTTTTTTTATTCGGCGTTCAAAATGCACTTAAATAAAAGTCAGTTTAAGTAAAGAACGAGGATTTTGAGCCCAGTGACGTTTCTTATGCTTTAAAATTTATTTTTGCAACTATGAGAATTTTTCAAGCATTTCTTTAAGTTGGACAGCTTTAATGAAAATTGCGTATACTGCTAATACGTACTATATTTTAAGGCATTAAAATTCAAACAACCGTTATATGACTAGATACCAAAAACGTCCAACAAATCAAACCACAAAGCAACCGCCATCAATTGGTCAACCAACAATGTGTACCTATATTCAAATTCAAATGGTGGAAAAAATATTGTTACAAAATTGACAACGATACCCAAAAAGTAACACCTTCCAAATTAAGTCATCCAATTTACATCTAGAAAGAAACAAAGTACAGCATTTCTCATCCTCTGAAGATTTACGCACAACAAGGCGGAGTCGGGCCGAGTTATGAATAAACCAAGTGTCAAATTCTCCTTGTAGTAATTAAGGCCCGAGAAACTAAGGCTGCGGTCACAGCGACGCAAGTTAAATGATATTCGTTATTATAATTAAAATAGCTAAGTTTCTGCTGGTAGGCGACTGAAAGTTTATTCGAATTTCAAATACCTTTGCTGTTTATTACTTGAATAAGTAATCTCAAAGGAACTTTATACGGGAGCATCAATGTTAGATGATCAAAATTTAATTTTGAATGTCACCTGTTCAAAGGTTTTTGTTAAGAGGATATTTCTAGAAATTTATGTCAAAATTGCATTAAAATGAAAATGGAACTTAAGAAAACAATGCGATAATATAAAATGCAGATCAGTTCTTTAACTAATAAATATTTATTTAAATAAAACACGTTGTTCATCGGATCATATCGCGTTGATTATCTTGTCAGAATCTTTCAGTTCTTTTCAGAACTTTAGTATAATATGACTGAGGTAGTTGCCTTCAGTGATTATTGATCAATAATATGATTGATTTATAATCTACCTCTGTTGTTCGCGTGTAGTTCTCAGAATGAATACAACTTATGCTCTTATAAATATATTAAGTCCCTTGCAAAAACCTTAGTTTTTTTTATTAATGACTAAACCTGCTTTTAACCTTAACTTCTGAATTTAAATTTTGTAATTTTTATACATACATACATAACCTCACGCCTGTCTCCCCTTGGGGTAGGCAGAGACAAGGGAACACCAATTGCTGCGATCCAGACATACCTCTTTCGCTTCTTCCACGTTCATCAATCTTTTCATACATGATCGCCGGTTACGGGTACTTTTAACTAGGCCTTTTTTCAAAATGTCGCCAATTTGATCGGCATACGTTCCCCTAGGCCGGCCCCTTCCAACAACACCATCCATTCTTGTTCTGTACACCTCTTTCGTAAATCTACTTTCACTCATCCTTTCCAAATGCCTAAACCACCGTAGCATACCCTTTTCAATCTTAGTCACTACATCCTCTTTCAATCCGCATCTCTTTCTTATTTCACTGTTGCGCACCCATGCTTCTCAACGCTCTCATCTCCACAGCATTAATCCTGCTTTCATGTCTCTTCTGCCACACCCAAGATTCACTACCATACATAAGGTGTTGGCGCCAAAACTCCTTCAAGTATGGCCAGACGAGCCATATTCGGTATAATTTTGCTTGCCATAACCGAGTATAAGGCGCCATTAACACAATTTACTCTCCTTTCAATATCACCTTCATACTTACCATCTCTTGTAAACAAGGACCCCAAGTAAACAAACTCTTTCACTTGTTCCACTTTTTCGTCTCCTATCATATTGCATTCCGTCATATCATCATTCCTCTCCATAACCATAACTTTCGCCTTTCCAACATTCACTCTCAAATCTTTCCTTTTATATGACTCATATATCACATTGACCATTTGTTGCAATTCCGACGCTGACGATGCAAGTAGAACCTGGTCGTCGGCGTAAAGCAATTTTTATTAATATTATTTATGTCAAGCAATTTTTGTGGGCGATAGGCTGACCCCTTGTCACTGAAATAGTCTGTATTCACCATTATAATGCCTCCAAATTTGTCAAACGTGACATCAGATGGTTTTAAAGCCTTTGCTGTTCTGCCTACCCCATAAGGGATACAGGCGCAGTTGTTTATGTATGTATGTATTAAATTAAATAGTAAATTAAGCCCAGATATATCACTGAATTGAAGATTCTATCATTGATTCATGAAGCAATGGAAATTACATAAATATATAATTTCCATAGAAACCCAAAGTAAATACTTCCACAATTTTTTTTGGACAGCTTTCGCTCATCAGACTCTAACAAGCACAGTTTTTTTTAAATATTGCCTCAATATAAAAATCTAACTACGTCGATGATACAAGATGTAACAGTTTCCTATTAAAAAGTACACAATTCAATCCATTTAAGCTTCTGCATCTTAGTTATTAAATATTTAGATGCAAAGTTAACCTGCATTTGGTCATCTGATATGTTAATATTGTGTGTAAAAACACTGATTCGAAAATTATAAGCTCACCATAATCTCACGCGCTAAAAGCCTCCAAGTAATTACGACCCTACTTCAGCCTGAACGCATCCTTACCTCGAGGGGCAAATAGCAGCCTGACTGTTGCAATTAAATTATTCATGAATGAACCGCTACCGTAATTATTTATTTTATTTTACGATCTGTTATCTCGATACGGTTTTGTTAATATTTAAATAGACTTAAGGGGGTTGGGTTAAGTGCCAAATTGTTAATATTTTCCTAAGGACTTTTGTTTTGTAATGCAGTTTATTTATAAATAAGGAAAACTTTAAAAAGTCATCGATTTTTAGATATAGATATAGTTAAGATATTTGATTTGTCAATAAGAAAGTAAATAACAACAAGACATGACATACGAGTATATTAAAAAAAGTATGTGATTATACCTATTAATTTTAAAGGGTTACTTAAGTGAATTCTAAAAGTCATTATATTTCGTCGCTTCATTCTTCAGATATTATATAACAGGTAGTCCTTTTTAGGTACTAGGTAACTTCGCACAATTTAAAGTATCATAAAAAAAACACTGTGGTGAGGCGCCGCGTGGCATGATCCGCCCGGTTCGCGCCAAGCCCTCATTCTTTTTTCGTGCGTGGTAACAAGCATACGTCATTTACTTTAATCATTTACTTAAGTTTTTACAAAATGCCTAATAAGAAGAAGAACAGCTTCAACATTATAATATAAAGATAAAAAAGTTGGAACAAAAAATAAATAAAAAACGGAAACAGCGAATTATTTCTTCCGATGAAGAAGAAATCTTACAAGGTAAGACCTACTTATTCGGTTTAAAAATGTTATTTAAAAAATCAGAGCAGAAAATGCGTGTAATCTATAATAGATATATCACGTTATCCGCTCAATATCGTAATGATGTAAACTTTAATAAATTTTATCTGATCTTATCGATCACCTTTTGTTTTCAATACGATTACAGAAAATGCGGGTAATCTCAAGGAGATTTATCTCGTTGTCTGTAATACGTTATGGGCGTTATATTAATATGAATTAGACATAAACATGTCGCCTCCAAGGTTATTTAAAAAATCAGAGCAGAAAATGCGTGTAATCTATAATAGATATATCACGTTATCCGCTCAATATCGTAATGATGTAAAATTTAATAAATTTTATTTGATCTTATCGATCACCTTTTGTTTTCAATACGATTACAGCTGAAATAAATGCTGAAATCTCAGCAGCCATAACTGACATAGCACGAGCACGTGACAAAAAAAAAATCCAAAACTTTCAGCAACAGCTGGGGTACGGTATTACCACCATAAATCGAGAGATGGACGTCCTCCCTGAGAAGGAAGAAAACAAAATGAAGGCCTTCCGTCACGTAAGTGATGGATGCTGCCTATTATCAGACTTCCACTTTATGTTCACCAAAGATAGGGTAAAACTGATTTTACCTAATTTGGATACAAACTTTAAACATGTTATACAAGACTCCGAAAGAGACGAAACTTTATTCGGAAGTTCGTTTCCGGAAAAAATAAAGGCAAGTAAAGCCATTGAAAAGTAGGGAGCCCTAATTAAAAAAGGCCCAGCCAAAACAGTCTCCTCTCAAATATCAACGGTCAACCGGTCGTCTCAGCAGGGAAACTGGACAGGACCTCCTCGTTACCCGTCGTTCAGGGGGGGGGCGGGGAGGTCAGAGGAAACCGATAGCAGCTCAAACACAGCGGCGCCCTCAATCGAACTCTGCGTTCAACGCCAAGTTCCAGCCGCAGACTTCGTCCAGGACGCGTGCTCCGACCCAACATTAATCAAGGTACATGCAGGTCGAAGTAATTTATTTTATGATTGTTGGACAAAAGTAACTAAAAACGAAGTTATATTGAAGTGGATAAATTATGGATTTAGAATACCATTTGATACTCAAATTTGTCAGTATTCTATTCCTAAAAATAATTTGTCATCATGTGAAAAAAGAGACATGAAAATAGCTATAAATAAATTATTAGACTTAGGGGCTATAAAACCTTGTTCTCCTTCAAATGATCAATTTATTTCAAATATATTTTAAGTTCCGAAACCTAACGGAGAAAAAAGGTTTATACTAAATTTAAAATCTTTAAACAAGTTCGTAAGAAAAGTACATTTGGTACAAATGGAATCTTATAAAACAGCCTCGAAATTAATTCCTCGTAATGGATACTTAGCCAACATAGATATGAAAGAATCATATCTACTTATACCGTTTTTTTTAGTGACAGAAAGTACCTACGATTCGAATTCCAAGAAAATGATTCGTCTGAGCCGATCACTTACGAGTTCACAGCAATGCCGTATGGATTATCGGTAGCTCCGTGGGTATTTACAAAAATTATGCGTGAAGTAATGAGTCATTTGAGAAAACAAGGTTTTTAAGTCTACTACCTATTTAGGAGATATGAAGAATGCATGATTAATGTAAGAGAAACTTTGAAGTTATTACATTGTCTAGGTTTTATTGAAAATTTCGATAAAAGTCACATTGTACCAAAAAATTCAATCAAATTCTTAGGTTTTATGTTCAACACAGAACAGATGTCTATTACGTTACCTGGCGATAAGCGGCATAACATTGCACAGTTAATAAATAGGTACATTAATCTTAAAACTTGTTCATTACGAAATTTCGCTAAACTTATAGGTGTATTGATCGCAGCCTGTCCAGCCACAAAATATAGATTCTTATATACAAAAATATTAGAGAGACAAAAGTTTTTAGCCTTAAATAAGTTCGGAGGAAACTATGAGGTGAAAATGAATCTTAATAAGATATTACTAAAAGATTTATGGTAGTGGAAAAATAATATTAATATTATTTCTTGTCCAATCATTACTCAAAATTATAAGTCAGAAATTTACACCGACGCATCTAGGACAGGCTGGGGAGCAGTATGCAAAAATAATAAATATAGTGGTTCATGGACGAACAGTGAAAAAGAAAATCACATGAACTTTTTAGAATTACTCGCGGTTTTGTTAGGTCTCAAAAGTATAGCTAGTGAAGGAAAAGATTGTGCAATATTATTACGTATTGACAATACTACCGCCATTAGCTACATTAATAGGATGGGAGGTATTCAGTTCCCACATTTGAACATTTTAAGTAGAGAAATTTGGCAATGGTGTGAAAAACGCAATTTATGGATATTTGCTTCTTATGTTAACACCAAAGAAAATCGAGCAGATTTCGAGTCCAGAAATGGGCCCTCTCGGATAGCGCTTTCCAACTTATTGTAAATAGTTTCGGGCCTCAAGTCGAGCCAATGCCAAATGTTAATTATTTGTCACCTGGAAGCCTGAACCTGATGCAGTCGCAGTTGATGCATTTACAATAAGCTGGGCTGACTTGGATTTTTATGCATTTCCTCCCTTTTCTCTTGTATTAAAATTTATACGAAAAATCATTGATGATAAAGCCGAAGGGGTACTTGTTTTTCCCTTCTGGCCTTCCCAGCCATGGAGTCAGCACCCACTGCACTCCAGCCTTACCCTGGGTGCCGCGAGGCTCTCCGAGCGTCGTTCAGCCGGCGCAGCTGCCCACCAGAGGCTCTCACGTTGATGCTCGCCTCGCTCGCAGACACTACTGTTCGCCAGTACAACGTCTCATTGAAGTTATGGTTTCAAGAAGTGTGGTTATGAATTAATAGTTTCGAAAAATCCATTCCATTATTTCATTGATTCTTAAACGAGCAATTTAATAAGGGATGTTCTTACGGTTCATTAAATACACATCGATCTGCATTATCTCTTTTATTAGGAGAAGAGATAAGTGATAATAGTTGTGTTAAACGCCTCTTAAAAGGAGCCTATAAAACTAAACATATTAAGCCTAAATATTCATTTACTTGGGATCCAAATTTAGTACTAAATCAACTGTCTTCTTGGTATCCAAATATTAATTTATCATTAGAAAATATTACAAAAAAACTCGTTACATTATTAGCTTTATGTACCGGTCAAAGAGTACAGACATTGTCTTTAATTAAATTAGAAAATATTGTTTTTCAATCTGATAAAGTAAATATTATTATAACAGATATAATCAAGACTTCCGCTCCAAATCGTGAACAGCCCTTATTATCTCTCCCAAACTTTCAAAGCAATATCAACATATGCCCAGTATCAACTTTAAAAGAATATATTTTTATTACAAAAAATATCTGAGGTTCAAACTCCGGGAATCTCTTCGTAACATTCAAAGTTCCCCACAGAACTGCATCAAGTCAGACGCTAAGTCAATGGATTAAGCAAACGCTCGCCACGAGCGGCATTGACATGAGCGTTTTAGTGCGCACAGCACACGACACGCGTCGACCTCAGCCGCGCGCGCGGCCGGTATCAGTGTCGATGTCATTCGAAAAACGGCCGGGTGGACACAAAACTCACAGGTGTTCGCAAAGTTTTACCATCGGCCTTTAGATGATCAACAAAATAACTTTGCTTTGTCGATACTTAATCGAGACATGAACAATACTTAACCTAATATTAAAAATAGTTATTGAATATTACGTATTTTGATATTAAGTAAATTACTACATTAAAAATTATGTGTCTATAAATAGACTATCACTAAGTTTCATTAATTTAAGCTGATTATAATTTCTAGCGACTCAAATAAAGTAAGATTATTTGAAGCTCATTATGTAATAATACTAATTATTAAGTACTATAATAATAAAATATGTAATTACATATTTATATCTTTACTTATTTCAATTCCAAGTATATACCTAAACAAAACTTTCTATCTCTGAAAATCTACCTGTTATATAATATCTGAAGAATGAAGCGACGAAATATAATAGATGATTAAACGAACTTCTAAGTGAAGTTCTATCGCTATTATATGAGTCGCTTCATTCGAAGATATGACGTACCCACCCACCCCAGAACCCATTTAAAAGTTTCGTTTAGGGTCTCTAAAGAATGAGGGCTTGGCGCGAACCGGGCGGATCATGCCACGCGGCGCCCCACCACAGTGTTTTTTTTATGATACTTTAAATTGTGCGAAGTTACCTAGTACCTAAAAAGGACTACCTGTTATATAATATCTTCGAATGAAGCGACTCATATAATAGCGATAGAACTTCACTTAGAAGTTCGTTTAATCATCTATAATAATACTTTTATTAAATCGAATATGGTTTGACAATAATACGGTTGTACGGTGCTTTATTTCATCGTTTTTTTATTGGTGCGACGTTATGTGTTTTTCTCTGTGACATTTAATTAATAACCTTGTTTTGTGTTAAAGACGTTGAAATACGTTAAATAGCGTTCATATTTTCATTTGTATTTAAAAATAATTTGCAATTCCTAATTAAACACCTATTTACACCTATAAAACCACTTTGGCGATGGGGTAAACCTGTCTGCCTCATACGCCAGTGGTTGCGGGTTCGATTCCCGCACGGAATAAGAAAAAACAAATTCCGTGTCTGGGTGTTTATCTATTTATGTATTTATATTCTAGGTTCCTCCCTAATTTGCTACATGGTATTCCATAACACAAGATATGCTTACTTTGGTGCCATGTAGTTGGTGTGATTGTCTGGAGATTTTATTTTATTAGGTATTTTATTTATTTGCTCAAGACACATTTAACAATTTTTTTAAATATTCCTATTGAATTTAACCAAATCTACTTATTTACCTTATATTTTAATTTAAGATATGTAGAAACAAGTTTACACTTGCTAAAAAAATGCCTTCTCTTTTTGTTAACTTTCATACTAAAGTCAAAAGTAACTTTCACTTGTATTATCATTATTACCATCTCTGCTACACTTTTCAAAGAGCCCACTGCTGGGCCATCTCTTTCTTCCCTTAGTGAAAAAAAAGATTGAAGCTGACTAAACTGACTTCGGACTAACCCTAACGACTACTATAGACAAATACAGCTGACACCGACTGCTTAACGTGCTCTTCAAAGCACTTAGTTCTATATAAATGAAAGAAAGACATTATAAAAATATTGAATAGGTATCTTTGAGAAACAAAACAAAACGAGTTTTATAAATGTGGACGCAGGTTCGCGATAAAATATTCAAAAGCCTTTCCTCGGCAAAATCATTCGCTTTCATATTCTATCTCAATGTTATTTTGTAATGTACACTCTACTTATTTATTTTTCACGTATGTCTACCAACAAACACAAGTAAATACTTTCCTTACGTAATACGATTGTCTGAGTGTGCACTTACCTATTATAAATTTAAGGACTATTTTTTAGAAATATCTTATTCTTATTTGATTTGCCAGATTTTAAGTGTCAACTAGATTTTTTATCAGGTTTGAGAAAGCATTTTTTTTTTATATTGTAAGGATAGGACGTTTGTCTTCCATGCCACCTGATGGAAAGTGCGCATGAAGACTATGGTGTTACACGTCCATCCACGAGAAACCTATTCACTCGACACTTAAAAGTTCCAGGACTGTAGTGGTCAGGAAGAACAGACGCAGGCAGATTATTCCACACCTTGGCAATCCGTACCAAAAAGGAACTATCGAAGCGTTTTGTTCGACTTCTTGGTAAATCCACTATATAGGGATGGAAGTTCTGTCTTCGTCTGGTAGTTCGGTGGTAAAAAGGAGTGGGTTCAATTAAATAATTTAAATGTAGTGTTATATAACAGAATAATAGAGATTGCTAGCCATTCGGACCCTGAAAGGGTTCCACCTTCAAGGGGTGACTACGATCTACGAGTACGCTGCTACGAATGATCTCGTAGAAAATATGGACAAAATCTAGAAGACTACGAATTCTTTCTGTACATTTAGATACTTCAAGGTCTGTGGAATATTTGCTTCATTATGTTACTAAAAACACAACAAAAGTTTTATTAGATTTTTGTTTTTATCAACTCTTTCCATTTTCTCTGTAAAAAGTAAACCTTGAGCAGACAATGAGACTCACAGTTCGTTCACACATGATACGTTTTACTATATACCTTTTTTGTATCGTAAATACGTATACAGAATACTGTGCCATATGTGAAGATGCTCATACAACTCCATGCGCCATTGTAGAAAAAAAAAACTTATCCGGTAAAACGTATCCAGTAAAACGGACCATGTGTGAACGGGCTGTCATTGTTTCTTTGTTTTTTGTTGGTTTTACAGCCTGAAATAACTCATTTAAATTTAACATTTAATAATCAACGAATGCAGATCATTAAAAAAGCCGACTTCACGTCAAAACTTTGGCTGAGTTGAGAATGTCATCAGCGTAAACATTGCCGAAATCATACACATTTTTTCAAAAGTTTGAAATTTTCAATGAAGTACTCAACCGACTTCGATGAAATTTAAAAAATCAATTCATAATTGTCCGAAATATCGTGTAGCAAAGACACAAAAAGAAATATTCAGACGAGTTGAGAACCCCCTCCTTTTTTGGAAGTCGGTTGAAAACATACTAGGAATATTTATACTTAACAGGAAAATTCATACGTCGTATGATGATTGTAAACGTGCAAAACATAAATTATAAACAACACATTCAACAACAATAAATACAACACATTCTTACAACTTTTTAATGTTACCGCCATTATTAAGCACCGTACTCAACAAACTGCTCGCTAAAATCACATTCTCATACTTTTCAAGAAACGTTATATCGTAATAAAGTGAGACATAAAATAAACTCTTATAATCATATTAGAAAAGGGGTCCACTCTACCGTACCATTGAATATCAATTTAATGCTGGGCCCAAATAAAAATGACGATATGAACATCAGTTGCAAACACTCGGTCGGGTCCGAAGGGCCTCTAATCAAATATACCTTAAGGGCTCAATCGATTCAGATTTACAATGCGGATACGGCGGCCGATGGTTTTTATGATAGGTATCTGTAATTTAAAAGTATATTGAAAAGATTGTCGTGAACAAATTTTTTGAGACGCAGTTTTTTTTTTATAGATTTTTTATTTACGGCCTACAAGCTTTTTAAATTTCAGTGGGTTCGGTGCCTCAGCGCCAACTTAACGGCTAGAAGATTCTAGGTTCTAACACCGGTTGGGTGGATATTTTAAGCTATTGCATAGCTTCTATCGCGGGCCTTGAGTGTGGGGACCGAAACCAGAAATTCCGTAACGAAAAACCTAACACCCCCCACTCCGACCGGCAGAGCGGTGATAAACAATCAGCGCCATCTACTAGGAACTTGTGGAACTTCATATTAGATCAAACATTACTGCATTAATAAAATAAATAAATAATTATAATCGCATAGGTTGATAAAAAATGCTATGCAATAGCTTTACCGCGGCAGTCTCCGAGTGCCACACGTCTTTTTTTAAAATTTTATTCCTAATATTATCCGTTATCTTGTATCCATAACAGAAGTTCTGTAGGAAAAATAATTGAGGCTAGATGATGTACCTATTGTAATTGTTAGATATATTTATTTATTTATAGTTTAAGACTATTTAATCTAAGAGTATCCGCCACTGAATAGGGTTAACAGGCAATTGATTATCGTTAAGCAGGTAAATATAGATCGACTCATTGTCAACCGTGACGTACGGTGAGTTAAGTGTTCCGCCGACTAGGAACTCTGTATTGATGCGCTGGCTACGTTGGACATATTTAGTGAGTTAAATATTCCGCTGCCTAGGAACTCTGTATTTTTCCGCTGTCTACGTTGGACATATTGAGTGAGTTAAGTGTTCCGCCGACTAGGAACTCTGTATTGTTCCGCTGGCTACGTTGGACATATTCTTTACTTGTAGTAAGGGCCTTAGAGGCCGAAGTAAGAATGCATATTCACAATATTTGGAATGCATAAAGCATGTTGCATACATAATTATTTTTGAGCGATTAAGAAATTGCAGCCGTTATATTAAGGTTGTAACTAAACAAAGTAGCACATCAATTTAAATATTACGTAGTTATTGTTCTAAAAGCAAAAAAGGACAGTACAAAAGTTTTTTGATACTAAATTTAAATTTCTTTAAGTTCTGCTCACATTTATGTTTCAATTTGACGACCGGCTGGTGTAGAGGTCACATACATTGCCTTCTATGCCAGAGGTCCTGGGTTCGAATCCCGGCGGCGGCGGATATTTGTGTGATGAACACAGATATTATACGTCAAGTCATGGATGTTTATATGTTTATTTAAGTTTATTCTAATAAAAAATATGTATGTTTATATATTTCTTAAGTGGGTATATCAGTAATCTAGCATCCATAACACAAGTTCTTTAGGAAACTTAATTTGGGCTAGATAATGTTGTGTGAATGTCAGAAATATACAAAAAAAAATATGTATGTTATTTATAGTGCAATGTTAATTTAGAATTGAATATCGTTTCATAAATGCGTATTTAGAGGGCCAACGCCAACGTTTCCTTTATATTCGCTTTTATTACTTTGCTCTTTTAAATATTTTTTCGATGTATACTTGTATACTATAACTTCTATCTGTTGAGATTTTATATGCGAAAATGTTTAAATGGTGTGTAGTTTTTATTATTATATATTTTTAAATTTAATTCACAGCATGTTTTCCAAATAAAATAAAATCGTTTGATAAAGTAGATTTAACACCGTTCGACGCAATCGTGCTTTTCGCATCGATAATAATATTATAAAGCTTATTAGTTTGCTTGTTTGTTACGTGTAATGCGTTTTTGTTTGAAACTAGAGTGCGACCGTTGCGAGAATGCGTTTCTGACAGCTTCTTATGTGAACTGAATAAAGTTTATATCCGATTCAAAAGTTAAAAAAGCTATGATTTTGACAGCTGTCAGGAACGCAAACTCCCACCGGCCACACTATAACTGTCAAATAATATTTTCAAAAAATATTTTCAGAGTCTTACTTTCGACCAAGGACTGTATACCGGTATGAATTTCTGTACATTTTTTTTCTGTATGACGCCATACCGTTAAATTAGCTGTATTTAAAAATAACAGTACAGGAATTCGTACTGAAATAATTCTTGTACCTTTTTTATTATTGTATGTAGCATAACTGATTTTTTTTTTCAGTTAACTGAAATTTTCCGTTATTAATATTAATATTGATATTAAAATTTTATTTTTAAATAACTGTCGAATGTTCGATAGTTTAGCTGAAGCCTATGAAGCGTAGGTACATATGCTGACTTTATACATTTCGGTACAGAAATTAAATAAGTTAAAATATTTCTGCACTTAAAACATCTACAGAAATTAATCCGGTATACATTATTTGGGTACTGATATAATTAATTTAGATTTTAATAACTTGTACAGTTATTGTGTTTGATGAAGCAGTAGGTACACTTATAAGGGTACTGAAATTTTACTAGTACTATTTAAAATTTTTATACCGATATGCAGTCCCTGTTCGACAGCGGTATTTTGTAACGGCAATATTACATTATGGAATTTCAACACGCGATGATACCGATAGTAACTCCCAGTATATACTCAATACGCAGGCGACGACATCACTCAATCTAAGCATTGTCTTAGGTTTTGAAATTTTGGGGAAACGTGATAAAATCAAGTTAAAAATATTTTTATAAACCATAGTAGCTTATGCTTCTTGAAGAACAACAGCGCACTTGTTACTCTGCGGCAGATGCTTAGCTAAAACGACATCTACCCACTCAATGTATGAACACAACCACACTCATACAGACTCAAACGCGCTCCTTTATTTCGCAAACAAACAACACGGCTTTAATATAAAAAATAAAACAAGTTAACAATATGATTAAATAAAATTCTATTTAAAAATTATTATATAAAAAAAAGGATCTAAAATATAAAGAAAGATAGAATTATGAGCAAAACAAAAACACTTCCCGTTTGCACAAAAACACTTCCCGTTTGCGTTCGCTCCCGAACGGTCGTGTCTGCGGCCGCTCCCGAGTGTTCGTATTGCGCTGCCCTTGTTCCCTCCCCCGCACTCGTGCGGGTCAGGTGCCAAGTTAAGCTCTTTCGGAAAGTTTTCTCTTGTGGAGGCTGTGTGGTGTCGGGGCTAATTCATCTGCCCTTTTCAGGGCGGACCCGACTGCTGCCGGCCGAAGCATCGCTGGTCAGGTGGATACGTAACCGTGACAACTAAGCCTGATCGTCCGCCGTTCACCGGCAATAGGTCCGTGTTAGGTTGATCTTTCTTTCAGCGCAGTTTGTGTAGTCCTTTCGCCGTTCACCGGCAAGAAGGTTCCTTGTTAGGAATAGGGTTCCTTTCAGAACAGTTCAGGTTCCCAGGGTTCGATGGAAGCCCCCATCGAATCCCCGGTTAGGGCCGGAGAAGTGCAAGAACTTCGGGATCTGGTAAGTCAGACTCAACTCCAACTCCTTCAAATGCAGAATGCTCAGCAACAGATGTTTTCGTTATTGAGTCAGCAAATCGCATCAGCCGCTCAGGCACGATCTGCGACCCTCCCGGCCACTCCGCCTTCTCTCAGTTTTCCAACTGATTCTCCGGCGTCCCCAGACGTCGAGTGTGTTGATACTACGTCAGACATCATGTCGGTTGATTCTTCCGCGTGCAAACGGAAAACTACCCCACCGGGTAGCGATTCCGACTCCGCTCTCTTAGTTCCAGAATCTCCTGCTCCGTTCACCGAGGTTCGCAAAAAATCCAAATCAAAGAAGAAGAAGAAAGAGGCTTCTTCGACTTTATCTCCATCCGTTTCAGCTGCTCCAGCCGCTGTTCCTGCTCCACAAAATGTCGCACCGGCGTCTGCTCCTGCGCCTTTTGTTTCAGCGATCCCGGCGTCACAGCCTGCGTCGCAATCAGATTCGGCTCCGCCGAAAGTCAAGTCTCCGCCCCCCGTCTTTCTACGGGACAAGAGCCGCTGGACCGAGGTCTCAGCTCTCTGCGGAACGCACTCCCCGAAGATCCAGTATAGTAAGGCATCCAATGTGGGTGACTCTATTAAGGTCGTTGTCTGCTCAATTTCTGATTTCAGGAATTTCACTCGGCTTCTTGCTGACAAGAAGCTCGATTACCACACTTACGCCCTCCCTGAGGAGCGTAAGATTCGTGCCGTCCTCAGGAACGTGCCGTTCGAACTCTCGAACGAGCAAATCCAAGAGGACTTGTCTTCTCAAGGCTTCCCCGTCGAATCTGTGCACAAAATGCACAGCCGCCGAGGCAAGCAGTTCCCACTTGCGCTAGTAATCCTAGCGAAGAACCCGCAAGGGCAGTCCATTTTTAGAGGCAAGCTCACCGTGTGCGGCCTCTCCAACATCCGAGTCGAAGCTCCACACAAACGTGGTTTCCCAGGTCAGTGCCACCGCTGCCAATTGTATGGTCATGCGGCGGCAAACTGTTTTGCTTCCCCTAGGTGCGTCAAGTGCCTAGATCCGCATGGGCCTAAGGAGTGCTCTCGCACTCCCGAATCGCCCACCGCTCCGTCCTGCGTCTTGTGCGGCCAGTCAGGCCACACAGCAAACTTTCGCGGCTGCCCCAAGGCACCGCGTGCTGCCAGGGCTACCGTGAAGCCCATCGAGAACTGGAGAGAGCGACCGCAGCCTAGCTCGGACGCTCCTCCAGTCAGTTCAAAGGTCCCCAAGGCCTTTACTCCTATCGTTTCAGGTCAGCGCAGCCGGGTTGCGACTCAATCGCAACCGGCCGCCAAATCGGCTTCCCAGTGCCAGAACGCAAAAGGTTCTCAAGACCGCATGGCGTTCTGGATCCAGCTCGCTCCCATCGACGAGATCCTGGCTTTCGGCGCCGCTCTCGACGCCAGCCCAGAGGGTTTCAACGGTGCTCTTCCGGTCTTAACCAAGTTCGCTCCCCTTATCAGGAAACTCCAGCAAGCTCAACGTTTCTAAACGTAGTCCTTCTTTCCAGCATTCCTATCTCTGAGTGAGTCTGATCACTCTAGATAATATCTTAGTTTCAGCTTTGCCATTTCTGCTAATCTTAGCTTTGTTTTCTCACTTTCAGTTCCTTTTGGTGGCAGCCGTCTGGATGCCGCTCACTACGCAGCCTCTCGCTCCAATTGGCTGTCGTTCCGACGATGACTAAGGACCTTAATCAAGTTGAGTCAAAAGGGGGATGTTTAGTGGGTATGCTCAGCCTATCTGAGAGAGTCTCCACACTGTCTGGGCATTCTATTTGGCATTAGCCACTTATGGTTAACAGCTTCTAGAATGCCCATTCGTCCGTAATAGGATTCATCCTCCTCCCGCTAAAGCTAGCTTTACTGGTTAAAGCTGGTTTTAGTGGGTGCCAAACGACTTTCCTTGGCGGAAAAAAAAAAAAAAAAATGAGCAAAACACTTCACATACAAAAAAAAACTTGATGATTTTGATCTATGTGTGTGCATCTACTACAAAGAATACAGCTATATTTATAACTCGCAACTCTATATTTTAAATATTTCTGACACATTAAGGTTAGCAGAATTCTGCCAGCACTCTCTTCTCTTTGATAGCAGTTATTTAAGTGAAGCTCATTGATGAGTACCTGATAATGCTGTGCATTAATGCCGTTTACACAGATATCTGATTTTAGGAAGTGATGTTGATATTATTCAAATAAAAAAGGAAATTATATTATGACAAGAAATTAAAACAAAGTAGCGAATATTAACGTAACAGCGGGTTGCTCTTGTGTTTGCAATTTATTCACCATTTGTGTGCATATACAAATTCAAACGAATATCAAGTACAGTGCTATAAAGTGAGTACATCATTTTATTAATTCTATACAACAAAATTTACGAACGAAAGAAAAAAGAAAGATTGTAAGCACCGACCTCTTAAAGGCAACCTTTGCTTAGACGAAAATCTAAAAATAAGCAAGGGATAGATAATGTGTCAATGGAAATCCTGACTTGTATATTTTTAAAACTGCTTGTTAAAGTTTTCAATTTATATACAATATTGTTTATATCTATAATTTATTTAATTTATTTTGTAAAAAAAAACACTTAGACAAGTAAACATAGCAATGCAAACTACAAATGATATTTAACATATAACTGTAATGTTTACCTTTCACAGGCGCAAAAATTTCTGCAACTACTGCATTTCACTTGTTTCAAGAGACATTGATAAATGGACTTAGTTATTGCGATACTAGTTTTGGATGCGATCTGTCGCAAGCGTACTTTGTTGATGGTCTTCATGCACGCACATTTAGTTAACATAATATTGATATCCATCCCATAGGTGATAACAATACGAAAAGTTTAAAATTACATAAATATTAAAGATAATAATAGATACATGCATGAATTGTCAAATAATATCTGTAATCAACACACAGATAGATATTCACCCCTACCGGGATAAAAACTAAGAAGCACATGCATGGAAAGCAAACTTTTAATCGTAGCACCAGGAGTCCATATATGTTAGTACAAGAGCTAACGTGTTTTGCCACAGTACACACCAGGTATTACGACTATGCTTGCAAGTCAAATATCCAAAAAGCATCAGCTAAGCAATAAACTAAAAGAAAAGATAATTTGTCAATGGGTGGTCTTCAGTGATTTGTTTTTAATGATGTTTCAGTAACATTTTAGACTAAATTAGAGTTATAAATAGATAAACTTACAAGAAGATTCGTTGATAACTAATTAAATCAACACAGCGTAAACAGTTTAGGAAGCGAAATTTGTACTTCTCATCAAATTTCAATCCAGATGTTGAGCAAAAACAATCTTCGACAAAATTAAAATTACCAAAACTTTGAACTGTTCCAAAACAGTAGCACCCACTCAGATTAAAACTCAAAAGTTATTTTGACTACATAACTCAAAAACAAACTAGCGAACAACAAACTAATCAAAACTCCTGACGAAATTACGGCAATTAGACGCAAGCCATATAAGAAACCAAAATGCAGAGTAACCAAAGTTTTAGAATGGTAAAGTTGCAGAGTAATACGCAAAACAGAAAGTTCAGCACAAGACACAAAGTCGTGGTTTCCTCGGAATTGCCCTTAAGTATGTGGTGGATATAAAAAGGGGCAAAGAGGCTTAAGGCAAACTTGGCCTGAACTTGAGAGTTATGCTTTCTGTTTGTGCTCGTTCCATTTGAGGTGATTAGGTGTGCGAAAAGTTTTATATCCAGATTCAAAATGCGGAGAGATGTATATTTGCGTGGGTGTTGGGAAATATTATCCGTGGAAGTAAGAGCTGTTACTGTAGAAGTTCGATTTGAAGTGACCTAACTTATTATTTATGTAGGTACGTTAAAGGCACTATGCCCTTCCATTTGATTTGCTTTCATTTTATAGCCCGAAATCTGATTCTGAGATTTTAGAAATTTTTATTAATCAATTTAACGTTTAAAAGTGAATATCTTGACACATTTGTGTATGACAAAAGTGATATTTTTTTTATATTTCTGACACTCACACAACATTATCTAGCCCAAATAAAATTAAAAACTTAAAGACCTTGTGTTATGCATACTAGTTAACTGATATACTTAAGAAATATATAAACATACATATTGAATAAATACATATTTTTATTAGAAAAGGAACATGAATAAACATATAAACGTCCATGACTTGACGACTAATATCATCACACAAATATCCGTCGCCGCCGGGATTCGAACCCAGGACCTTTGGTATAGAAGGCAATGTAACCCTACACCAGCCGGTCGTCAATCCAGTGCACGATCAAACATAAATTTAAAATTTCTGTATAAACATAATATCAGGATACAACAGTCTCTATAGCATTTTTATTTTTTGACAACTTGCCCATATTAAAAATAACATGGATTCATTTATTGATAGAAAGATTAGCTGCAATGGGGTAAGGTAATATACCGCCTAGAATACCTAGAATACCTCTGCATAAACGTGTCATAAAGAAAGACAGAACCGAGTGATCTCTATTTGGTGGTCGTACGTATGTCAAAAGCGCGTTTAGTCATCAATAAAAAAAAACTCCAAGCTAATTATTGTTCACAAATCTAAGTAGTCTAAGTAGGTTAATATTTACGTACCTAAAACTCAACAACTAACAAAATTAAATTACATAAACTAAATTAAATACGCTGTCCAAACATTAATAAATTCACTTGAATAATTAATATAGGCCAGCAGTTCTCACTGAAAACTCGGTAGATGCGAAATCACCCACATTAACTTCATCTATCAAGCCAGCCTGTTTCCTGGCCGTCATCAACTCGCGCAAAATTATCTACAACTACCCTCCAATCTGACGTCTGCGGAACTAGCGCCATCTACTGCCCGGAACGCTACAGATAAATTTATGGCCACACTTAATCATGAATTCGCCGCCTCAGTTAATATTAGGGTGAAGTTCTAAAATGCATTGATTTATGCTGAAACATTTGCTTGCCGTAAATTGCTCAATTGGGATCGTAGATTTTTTTCGGGTTTAATTTGCACCTGCTGTCTGTGCATAATTCAATACGGAATTTTTGCTATTTTATTTGGGACAGATGTAGGTTTTATTATTAAGATTAGCTGTCTTGTCATGGATAGAAATTTTGTCTATTTTTCATAACACAATACAATAAAGGATCCCCGTATAATTGGCCCATTTGAGGTACCGAGTTACACTCAGCGGTTTATAATACCCTGGATTCCACTATAGAAAACTGTATTAACAGTTTAGGTATAAGATGAACTTTGAAGTGAGAAAAAATATCTTACTCGTGGCTTTGTACACAAGCCATGTTGCTGTACTATGCAGTTAAATGACTGCTATCTATGCCAAGGAAATGCCTACCATTAAAAAACTACTAAAACTGACAAACTGACAAACTGAAAGTTTGTCATAGGAATAATAAATAAATAAACAACGTAGATTTTTTATTTCTTTATTGGAACAACGACCTTATTTGAAGGACTAACGGAGTGGTGCCACTCTGTCATTATTGACTTTTGCTGACATTTATTTTTCATATATAAAATATGGATGGGACGTTTGTCTTCCATGACACCTGATGTTAAGTGAACATGAAGACTAAGGTGGTACACGTCCGTCCACAAGAAACCTATTCACTCGACGCTTAAAAGTACAAGGACTATATGTCAAAAAATAATAATCTTGATCGAACCGGCTATTTTTTACAACTTTAAATTATTTATTTTACAGCATTTAATCATGAATAGGTAAATATATCCTATATTTTACGTTTCCTCGGTTTATGCCCAGCAATTTGATGTCCATTTACCTTGCGGTACACGTATGGGTCAATATGTATTCAGAGAAATTCTTGTCCTTTACCTGCGTAAAGTTGTGTAAATTTGAAAAAACTTGATTAAATTTTCATGTAGATAGAACTTCTCATCGTTAACATTATATGTATTCACATAATATACATTTTAAGAATCAAAACTAGGGTAAAGTTGAGGCTACATGTGCTTGTCATCATTTAAAACTTTTGAGCACAAATATATCAGCAACACTTAAAATAGTTAAAGTAAATGTTTTATTACTGAGAGCTAAAAAAGGTCTTTAACAATTTCAAGCTAACCCAAACTTAAACAGCTGTAACACCTTAACTGCTTAAGAACTAATTTTAAATATTTTAGTTCGTTTGGTAACAAAAGTAATCTAACATTTTATATCCTAGTAAAAAGTATAAAAACCGTTAACTTCGGAACCAGAGAGCACTCAGCAACAGTCACGTAGACTTCTCTGAAATACGAGACTCCTCGAGAGTGGAATTGTGAGGTTTGCGGAATGCACGATGTAGTAGTATGAAATCTAGAGCTCAACTATTAAGAAGTTGAAAAAAGTGAATTATGTTATTTTGCTGCAAAGTGCAGGAACACAAATAGCAAGTATAGAATAATAAATAATTGTTAAACACATATTTAACATCGCCATCTAGCCCTGAAATAAGCGTAGCCGGTTCGATCTTAGCCGGAGCTAGAAAAAAAATCTGGGTCTGAGTGTTTATGAATACTGGGTGACAAGTTTTAGATACTGAAGGAGAGCACTCTTTACTCGATTCTAGTTATAATTATGTAATAAAAGTAGGTACTTAATTTTTCACTAGAATTCCCTATAAATAAATAAAGTTTTGTTACTATGTACTTTACTTATACCTGAGTCAATCGCGGCATGTGACTTGACACGCGAATTGCTGCCAACGCTAGTGTAGCCATGAGTTGTGTAATCAATTTTTTAACTTTCAATCAATCAATCAATTTATTTATTCATAATGATAGGTATTATAGAGGTGTGCAAGTCTTAAGTGTTGTTTCGGTTAAGTTTACTCAGTAAATAATTAATATTTTTTTTCTATTGTATTGTACTCTTCATGTATGATCTCAAACTTTCCCATCCTCGAATTTCAAAAGTACCAGTCACCTTGTATATGTATTTAGGTATATTCTAGGTCCCCCCTAGCTCACTACATGGTATCCCATATCACAAGCTTTGCGAAGTTTGAGCCACATATGTGACGTGATTGAATGATGGTCTTATTTATATAGATTGACTAACACGTAAAATAACAAGGATGAAAGTGTTGCACAGAATACATTAAAATAATACTACAATGTAGTACTCAAAAATTTACAAACTAAAATTTAAAAAAATACAAAAGAACTGATTGTTTTGACATTTTCATACAAGAGCGATCCCGCTCAGAATACTTACAATACGTACCTATTATGTTATTCAGCAGTGACTTTGAAACAACTTGTCCCTACTTATTCATACGCCGCCGTATAAGATCTATAGTGTTATCGTCATTTGCCACCAGAAAAGTCTAATATTATAATAGAACTCACCTACTCAAAAGCACAATCTCTAGAAAATTAATTAAACAATGACGTCATATAATATTACATATTATGAACATAATTATGCGCAGGTTAATTACGAAGGTAATACTATCCTAATGCATCCTAAATTCTGTTATTGGATTACAGACATCTAACTTTTAAGATTATGTTTTAAGAATAATTGAGCATTATAAATGCAAAGACTCAAAAACATTATTAAACATTGCAATGCTTCACTTTAACTGGGATTCACAATTTCTGAAAATAAGTTGGTCTCGGGTGGTCTAAGCTGCAAAGCTTATACCATTAGATTGATCTAAGTTAGCAATATAACGTAAAAACAAAGTAATTTCGAGGCGTACCGCCAGGCCCCGGTAGCTCAGTGGAAGAGCACTCGTTCGGCAAACGAGAGGTCCCAGGTTCGAGTCCTGGTCGGGTAATATTTCTTCATCCTGCATCTGTTTGGCTGTCGATTCTCGATAAACTTAACAATATTTTATTTTTGGCAATGTACACACGGCTGCAATATGTCAAAAACGTGTATTTGAATCTGAATTCTATGCCTTAGACATTAAGTTAAAAAATGAAAGGGTAGTTCGAACTGCGGCCGTCCGTACAGTGTGACTGTTCATGACTATAATTTATTTATATTATGATTATTGTTGATGTTATCAAACATGTAATCTTCTACTGATGGAAGCGGACAACACGCTAAGAAATTTGTTTGGACAAGATTAGGTATTTATTAAAGTACAACTATTTTATTTAAAAAAAGACATAAAATAGTCTTTTGGTAACTTTTGCAACAGGCATTTTTTTCATTTTATTCAAAGTAAATTTTTATCTTATTCACAATGAAACGTTCGAAAAGACATCGTACTAAAGTAAATAGCAGCGTTTTACTAAGTAACTTTGTTGTGATGTTGGACTTAGTTGACGGGTGTAAAATATGCACCGGGCCGCCTGTTGCGCAATGCGGCATCCTTCGCAAATGAGGTCCGGGTTCATACCAATGTCATATGCAACTTTTTAAATGATAAAGTCCTTTATTTATATGAGGTTTACCGTCTTAAAGAATAAATATAAATGGTGAATATGTCAAAGTATGAAAAAGTTACGCAGGGGAGACAGGACCGGTATTCTATTTTCCTCCAGTTCAGTTTGGGAGATGTGGTGTGAGTTGGAAATACAAATAGTAACTGTAACTGTTTTTAATTTAAGTTGACTCTTGGAAAAAAATATTCAGATTTTGTGTAGTCACTTAGAGGACGAGTAAAAATTTTGATTATATTATTTTTAATCCCCAAACAATCTCACCAACTACATTACCCCAAACTATGCAAAGCTTTTGATATGGGATATCATTTAGCGAACCAGGGAATATAAATACAAATGATTGCATCTAGGCCCTGCGCCATCGAGACTGTCATATAATATGTTTTAAACTAATAAATTTAAACTACTTTGACACTAATACAAGGTGTTCCTGTTGATTTCCCATAACTTTAAGGTTTTGTTCCTTACCAAAAAACAATACTTTTTGCCAAACAATATGTGGTTCAAAAGTGCATAATTTCCAAGATATCATCAATCTTAATATAATGAGTTCATAAATTATCACCCTTGTAAAATCTCTTTAACATTAATTCAATAGACGCGTGTCACTGAAGCCATACAGTAAACAACAAAAACATTTTAAACGTTCAGGAACGTTGCATACAATGTACAACGCAAAGCGTTGCGAACTGTACCTGTAAAAAAGGGATAGAAAATGCCACGTTGTCATACTTCGCATTGAAGGTGTTTTACATAAAATGTTTTGACTTAATTGAATTCTTTTTTATAAAAAATAAAAACAAAAAATATTAAAATAGAAAAATTATTCACATGTTATTTGATTCTATTACATGGCCTATTAATGCCCTAGAGTTATGGGAAACCAACAGGAACACCTTGTATAATATAATGAATGATATCAAAATGCAGATGCTACATTATTTTTCTTAAATGCTTCTATTCTACTTTACAACTCAATTTTTTGCAGAAAACAAAAGCAATCGAGCTCTGACCTTTTTTATTTAAATTGAAAGGCTTCAAATAAAATAACAAACTAGTTTTTGATAAAATGAAATTTGGGAATGACCTCATTGGTTATTATTGAACTAAGCCCCAGAGGTGACTCGAACTTTCGCAAGTAAATTTAGGGTTTGCGGGAACATTTGTCTGTACTGTGCTACATAGGTACGTATATGTAATAAAGTAATATTTTGCTATACATAAATATTATAGTTTTGGATAAATGCCTTACAATGTTCGACTTCATGTTCTTTTTTGTTTTTTTTTTATAGCTCAAGGAAATCTCAAAAGAAGTAATAACAACTACAGTTAAACAATTTTATTACATACATACATAACCTCACGCCTGTCTCCCTTTGAGGTAGGCAGAGACAAGGGAACACCAATTGCTGCGATCCAGACATACCTCTTTCACTTCTTCCACGTTCATCAATCTTTTCATACATGATCGCCGGTTACGGGTACTTTTGACTAGGCCACAATTTTTTGTTTTTTTTTGTTTGATGGGTTAAAATAATTTATTAAATAAGAAAAATGTTACATTTTGTAATATTGATGAAAGGAGTATTATACGAGACAGTGAGCAGTACTTTTTCTTATTTTTTTTCCGGTAAACGAAAGGTTTAATAAGGAATATATTTGAGAACTTATACTCTTGGCATTTTATAATTTCATCTATAATATTTGAGAACTAGATCATCGAATACTAAGATAAGCAATGCAGAGTTTTAAAATAAACCTGTACTGTACACAACAACGAAGCTCGATACCTACTAACTGGGCTCATCCATATCCATTCAGAAATGTGAAACCATTCAACAGATGATAACTAGAATGTTGACCAAAGAGCTACACACATATTTTACCTAAAATATAACCATAATAACCGAAGCTGGATCACATTTCGCGGGTTAAGAACCAGAGAAGCGTAAGGTAAAATAACTAACTGCACAGGAGAACCGAAAAACAACTGAAATCTACCTACCGTTATCTTGAAACAATTTTATGGCAAAATCTATAAAAGTTAGATATTTGATTAGTAGTAATCAAATAAAGCTTTATTTACCGGCTACAGAATAGTAAAACACTTTTTCTTACAAATTAGTTTATTAATCAAAAAATGGTCAACATACGTCATTTTGGCTGTTACATAAATAAAAAAATAAGCTGAATACAAAGGAACTTCCGTTTAAATGGCTTTAAAAATTAAGATCTCTTAAGCTTTACGCTTTTTTGGCACAAAACAAACCTAGCCTATGTAATTAAACTTTTAGTTCTTAAAACGTATGACCAAGATACGTTGTTTGAGCGATTACATTCAAGATATTATGGCTCGTAACTTTAAAAAATTATAATGTCAAGGGTATTGTAAGTACAAACACTTCATTTCGGCAGTAAACAAAATTCACTTTTCTTTATTTGTTATTTTTGTATTAATCTATCTCCACATATCATCGTTCCAATTTTTTGGCACATAAAAATAATGGGGATTAAGAATCTGAATAACGAGATTTTTTTTTTAAGTTTTGCCATACTTTACAATTTTGCTACTTTGATTCTTAAGCCGCGATTTGCTCTCCATTTTATGAGACGATATTCGACCCATATCCACTTGAAATATTTGAGAAACATTTATTTTTATCATAATAAAATAATGGTTCTATACATAAAATTATAATATGGTCCATTCATTGTAAAATAAATGTTATCTGAAAATATTAGGATTTGAAAACAAAAGTTTCATTTCAAAATTCAAATTTAATTCATATTTCAAATATCACGACCGCAGATAACATTAATTTTGTTAATGTTACTCCAAATTAGTTTCCTTAACCCCTTACATCAACACGCCTATCGCTAGTTTACCAGATAGGTACAACTTTGTCCAGAATTTACCTTAAGCCGCTTAATTCATACCTGGGGTAAGTTAAGTCCAGAAATTTTGATTTATTATTTCCGCAGGTTTTGTTATTAGGTGGGGTTAGACGATCAGGGATCGTTATTTGAAATCAGAGGAGCTTAATGATACACTTGATAATTCTGTGTGGAAGTCACATTTTTTTAAAACAATCTGACCAAAGACTATTGAAATTTATTGAATAAAACATTAATATGCAATTATAATGACTTTTTTATTATTATATTTCTTGCAAACTCAAGATTATTCCATACATCTAAATATTTTTAACTATTCTGTATTTCACATCTTTTTTTTTCATAATTCTTAATTCTAATAAAGATTCAGAAGTACAGTTTTTAAATAAAACCTTTTTCTATGTTTATATAAAAATATTTCAAATTAAGATCTATAGAAGAAATATAATATTTGATGTAAAAATATGTTTGTATTTTCAGCAAAATATACAAAGAAATACACTAATAACTTTAAATTCGAAAAACTAATAACTAAAAATTTCCTTTATCCTGAACTTTGACTTATGATTTTTACGCGTTGGGTCGGCTAAAACTAAATCTTCCTTATAATCCGTTTATAAGCTTGTTATACAAAGTCACGGTTAAACCTTTTGACAACTTTTGACACCCCTTGACTACTAGTCTTCTCGTGACCTTAGAGACCTGATAGATAGCTAACTAAAAACGATCTTTCTGCCGTGTACAGCTTAATACAGACCTACTGCCCTTGAGAAGGTTGCTGTAAGACAAATCTGAGTCCCCCGCTTGTTAGTGGGACCCATCAAGGTTATGTCTGGCTGGTGAACACCCTTTATATAAAATCAACTAAATATTAGTGCCACGACGGTGATGTGTTCCGGCAATATTTTAAGAAGAGATGGTTCCCTGCTATACTGATCCGATTGCTATTCTCGGCTTCTCGGACTCATCTTCACTTAAAAATCAAGAATTATATAAAATTAGAGAACAAATTAAATCAAAATATGAATTAAGACATCGAAATAAACTCCAATTCCCTAACTCGAAATTGACATTACACTCCTCAAGTCTTCAAGCAATGTCAGTAAACGTTTTCAATAAGCCACCACATCATATTAAAAGCATTGGTGACGAAAAATATTACTGGAGGTCTAGAAATCTAAAAGGAAAAGTAAAAGAATACCTAAATGATAAAATAAAGTAGTCTTCCTCTCTTCTTATTTTGCAGCAGCGCTCAACAGGGTCCTTGATTGTCATTTTTAAATTGTACTGTTTTATTTTTTATACAACATGTATGAGTTTTGAGTTGCAATAAACTGATTTGATATGATTTACCATCAGGTGAAATAGAGGTCTACAGAAAAAAAAAAGTTGTGTTTTTTTTTTAGTTTATTGTTCAAAATGAAAAAAAAAATACATTATAAAAAATATGTTACCGCTCCACAAAAACCATTATGGTTTATCTGGGTGAGGTGAGTCTTTTCTTATTTTAAGTTATTAATTAACATTACACTATTAAATTGTTGACATTACACTGTTAAATTTTTATAATTTTTTTTATGGCTACATTGTTATGAAATATTTTTTGAATTTACAACAATATTTAGATTCTTTGGCATACAGCTCTTGTAGATTCTGTGGCATGCCGTTGATATATTCAGGTATTAAATATTTATCCATTTTCATTCCATACTTATTATTTATATTAGGCAGAATATATTTATGATTTACAAATATTTTTCTTAATTTTGAGTATTAAAATGGTTTAAAAGGGTCAAGGACTTGGAGATCTGCCTATCTTAGGTGAATTGCAGGAGTATCTTCGCCTTTTTACATGAGCTTGAAAATTTTCTAGTTCTATTTATAGGGCGAACTTCTAAGCAAATCCAGTAGTAGAGACAGTTTTTTCGAACTTGTTAGTGTAATTATCTTTATTAACATAATCACTGTCTAAATTGAAGGCATTCAAAGTGGCTTATAGTTTGGGAATAATCGTTTCTTATTTGAGATACATGTACTTTAAACTTTTAATTTCTTTCGAATACGCATTGCGTTGACTCAAGCATAAGCTCCCTGGTATCTCGAATTTTATTTTTTTTACTTTTGATTATCAATTGTTTCTGAATTGTAACTGGCCAGATAGAAAACCATATGTTTTGTATACATTTATTATGTGTAACCCGCTCACGCGTTCGCTCGCTAAACTAGTCGCGGCCTAGTTCTGCATTACAATTTACGCAAGGTAAAGCCGGGCGTCCACAGATTACCGGACCGTTATCATCAGTTAGGGCGGCCATTGCCGAGGCAATATATTCCGACACCGTTTCATTTGTTTTATCCTTTCAGCTCCCGTAAATTAATGGCGTTGCAGTATTAAATGCAGATTCTTTTAAAGGAGATTTATTCATCTTTAAGATATATTTTTATATGGAGTTTTAATTGGTTTTGAGTATAAATTCCGTATAGGTCGAATTTACTTTTATTATTTTTTTATATTGATTTATGAGTGGAGTATTTTTATCGGCTTTTTGGTAATATCATTTGCCTTTGATGGATAGACTTAGTATTTGTGAAACGATGATATAATTGGATAGTCTTGCCCAATGACATCAAAGGCTGATTAACATTTCCGAATATTCGCCATCGGTACTTTTAATTAGGTTGTTGCATTTATATTGAGTGAACGTAATCAAGTAATACCAGGAAAATAGTTAAATAATGTGAATGTAATCACATACAAGCAATATACAAAAATATAAAATTAAAGTAAATAAACGATTTTGGTTACTTTTATCGGATACTTACACTGAAGTCTTAAACATAAATACAATATTATATTCACTAATTCATAAAAAGATGAATTCCCAATGCTAAATATTTACTTAATATTGAGAATCATGAGGTTAGTTTTGAATATTGCCATCCGCTCATCGACTACGCTGGCCGCGCTCTTAGCGTTGCAAAGTAGGAATGCCTGAGGCCTCGACGCGTTCTTCCTTAACTTTTCTACAAATTCACCTAGTGCTTGCAAATAACTCTTATATTGTGCTGTTTGGCCTGGTACGTTTCCAGCCATTAGTGTAGGAGTGTAGAAAACGTTATTCTATCTCCATCAATCTCTTCTGAAAGAGAATCTGCACTGCCCGCTTGCTGACTGACCATCCTGAGGCGTTGTTGTGTATGGAGATGAGTGGATGCTTATTCTTTGCTGTCCTTATGATTCTCTGCAAGTACACATTGTTATCTATACAATAATATTTATTGTAATTGTCTGGGTCAACCATCTAAAATGCAGTGGTCCGCTAAATCGAAGGAAAATAATTAAATCTTAATGTATCTCGTAGCTGCGTGCTAGGTATATAAACCTATTATAATTTAATTCTATACCTCACACCCATTGATGTCTGCTTTTGAATTTCTCAATTTCTCTATCCTATCATTTACAAAAAAAAGACACTCAAACAAGTAATGTTTTGGGACAAAAAGTTTTCAGAATTGACTTGGATTGCAATTTGAAATTTGAATAAGAGATAGACACCTCTGATTGAGTTGAAATCGTACAATATCAAGATCACTATTTTGGACCAGTATACTTTGAAACATTCTGTGAAACTAAATGAGACACTTTTTACGAGTGACTGTCCTACGTGCTCGTGACCACGGGGTCTGCAAAGACACCGAAACGTAGAGTTAAAATTTAAAATGTAAATATACGCTATAAATCCGGTTAAAAAGTGTTTTATTTAATAGTATGAATCGTGAAAACTTAAGACAATATTACATTCTGTGAAATTGTTTTGTTAAAATGTATTTGGTATTAATAGGCTTTCTCTATATCTTTACTAATTAATTAAAGCTAAATAGTTTTTCAACCGACTACCAGAAGGATGAGGTTCTCAATTCGTGTGTATGTTTTTTATCTTTGTTTTGTGTCTTTGTTACACGATTTTTCAGACAATTATGAATCAGTTTTAAATATTCTTGTTTCATATGATAGAAGATACTTCAAAATTGGTTCCATATTAATTTTATTGAAGTCGATTGAGCACTTTGATTAAGCAAGAAGTCGTTGTGGCGCCGTGGTTACTGTGTTTATCACACGATATCACAGATTAAGCAACGTTCGGCGCGGTTGGTACTTGGATGGGTGACCGCCGACCATTCATTTCTCACGACGACTTCCTTGCTTCGGAGGGCACGTTAAGCAGTCGGTCCCGGGTGCTGTATACTTGTATACAGTGGTCGTTAGGGTTTGTCAGAAGCCATTTCGGCGCCCTGATAATTCTGGCATCCACCACCCAGCACTGGGCCAGCTTGGTGGATTATGGCCTAAACCTCCTCGTCACCCAGGGGCGAGACTCATCAGACCCTACAGTGGGCTCATTACAAAGAGTTGTGATGATGATGATGACGATGATGATAAGCACTTCATGAAAAATATAAAAGTTTTGACGTATTAGGAGAATGTTTACCTTGACGACTTATAATTCAGCCAAAGTTTTGACGTGAAGTAGGTTTTTTAATGCTCTGCATTCGTTGATTATTATTTGCTGAAAAGCATTGAAAACTTCTGAAATTACTTGGTATATTTACCTGGTTTAAATATAATTCTTACAGTTGCGTGTCGGTAAGCGTACGCGGTAGACGTATATTTCGTTGCGACAATTTTTACCTGAGCAAAAAGCGTTGGGTGAAGTGTTTATTGCGCGCTCCTTTGTTCTCATTTAGCAAGATCCATAAAATTCATTAATTTTAAAATGTTAATTTACACTAATGGATGAATTAACAGAAAACAATAGTGACGACAGGGAGTTAAGGACACCTAGTCCTTCGAGCTTTTTAAGGGAAAGGTTAATAAACATGGAGAATAAGAAAACAAAGGAAAGTGAAGATTTTGATATAATGGAGATAGTAACAGAAGAGTCCGTCGAGCAAGTTGAGACAGATATTATACAAAAAGAAGCCTCAAAAAGAGTAATGCAGGATTTATCGGAGGAGGACACGAGTGAAGGGGAATGGGTTAAACAGGAAAAGAAAAAACTTAAGACCATTCATAAATTTGAAATATATGTCTCTAGCAAAGATAAATTACCAAAACAGTTTGCTTTGGCAAAAATTTTTAAAGACTTACGTATTACAGAAATACTCAGAATAAAATTTTTGTCGCCTTATAAAATACGGGTCGAATTCAAGGACGAAATAAATATGTCAAAGTTGTTTAACTGTGAGGAACTTATTAACAAAGGATGGAAATTTCATAAAGCTTTTGATGTGAGTTTTACTTATGGTGTGATTCGAGATATTGACTTGGAGCTAAAAGATGAACAAATATTAGAGAAAATCAAATGTAGTGATGAACGTGCGTCTATTGCTTCTACCTTGAGGATGAAACGGAGGAACACAGAAGGGCAGTGGACTCCTTGTGAATCTGTCAGACTTTGTTTCAAAGGTTCATTTTTACCTACACATGTGTATGTTGACAACCTGCGTATTAAAGTAGACCCGTATGTTTTTCCGGTCTCCCAATGCTCAAAGTGTTGGCAGTTAAACCACACAACATCGAGGTGCCCTTCCAATCGTACAGTATGCCCGAAGTGTAGTAAGTTCCATGAGAATTGCGAAACAACAAATTTCTCATGTGTGAATTGTAAAGGAGATCACATATCTTTAAGTAAAAGTTGCCCAGTTTATTTAAAGGAAAAAAGAATTCGAGAGCTTATGTCCGAATACAATTGTACATACAGGAAGGCAATTACAATATTGGTAGAAAAATCTCCCGTTTATGTGCAAGAAAATTCTGTTAAGCAGCCAGAGACCCCAAATCTTAAATACTTTCAGCCTCTCTTTGTGCCAGATGAAGATTTTGTGGCCGCAGTACCGGATTTAGGTAAACAAAATGTTACTCAGTCGAATAAAACTCTTACTTTTGCAAACGTTGTAAAAACTCAGGCAGAAATACATACAGTCAAACAAAAGCCAGAAACTCGGCAAAGAGATAGATTGACAAGCCGAATAACAAAGGACCCTTCCGTGTGTACTGAATTTGACGATTATGTTTCAGTAGAAGAACCAGCATTTACAAACGTTGAAGAAGATCGAAAAAGTAGTAAGACAAGTTTTGCAGAATTGATAGTAAGACTCAAAGAAATTATATTCTTAAAAAACGCGTCTATGTCGGATAAATTTGCAGGTATAATCAAATGTTGCATAGAATGGATAATTTTAGTTGTTGTTGGAAATGTTGCAGAGTGGCCGACGCTAAAACTGATTTTAGATTATTTTAATGGATAAGTTCGCTAAAAATATTGTTGTTAATATTATACATTGGAACGCGCAAAGTTTGAGACCGAAACTTACTTGTTTTGAAAATATTTTATGGCAGGAAAAGATCCACATTGCTGCCGTATCAGAGACATGGTTAGAACCGGGTAGTTTTTTAAAGCTAAATGGATATGATATTTACCGCAGCGATCGTAACGATTCATATGGTGGAGTGGCTATTTTTGTTCACAAAACTATAAAATCAAATGTAAGTAATACAGCATTGTCTAATCCAGGAATACAAGCTTTATCAATTGAAATCTTAAATTGTGTAGATGTTGAAAAAGTTATTGCTGTTTATTGCCCTTCTACTGTGCGTACCTCTGATTCTGATTGGAGTCCTATATTTACAAATTCAAATTTAAAGACAGTAATAATGGGTGATTTTAACGGCCATCATTCTAATTGGTCAAATAAAATAGATAATAGAGGCATGCAAATTTTCGATATATCTTCAGAAAACCAGTTTGTGAGTTTGAATGACGGTTCTCACACAAGAGTTAAATTAGTAAATGGACTTTTACAGCAATCTAGTCCAGACATCACCTTTATTTCATCCGATATAGCCCTAAAGTTTGATTTTAAAGTTATGAATGAAAATTTAGGAAGTGATCATTATTTTTGTAAATCATCAATTTCCATGATACCGGCTTGTCATAACCCAAAATTAAAAAGAAATTTTAAAGATGCTGATTGGGATTCTTATCGTGAGATTTTAGAAGATCTATTTAATCATTATATTGTTTCCTCCAACCTTCAGCAAAGTTATGATTCATTTCTGGATTTAATTTGTATAGCTACGGAGTTGTGTGTTCCATATATTAAACGAAATCAGAATCCGGGTAGTAGGTTTGTTCCACGCCCTTATTGGTGCCCTGCCTTGTCTAAAGCTGTAGCAGAACGAAGATTGGCTCTTTCCAAATTTCGCCGAAATCCTACTCCTAGTAATTCGTATATTCTAAAGCATAAAATTTCAATAGCTCGAAATTTAATCCGCAAAGCAAAATTTCAAAACTTTCAAAAGTTCTGTTCTTCGGTAGATCATTCGACATCATGTTCTGATTTATGGTCTAAAATGAAATGGATTAAAGGATATAGACAACTTAAATCAAAAGCAGATGAAAAATTGATTACAGATCTCCTTTATAGTTTAACACCTGATTTTGTAACACCAGACTGTCCTAAATTTTGTTCTGAAAATTATAAAATAGATGCCCCTTTTACATTTACAGAGTTAAATAATAGTATACCCTCAAAAAATACCTGTCCAGGCGATGATGGAATATGTTACTTAATGCTTAAAAATCTTCCATTTAATGCTAAAATGTGTATGTTACAGTTATACAATAGTTTTTTCGAACAAAGTTTCATTCCATCGCAATGGAGAAATATAGTAGTAGTGCCTATTCCAAAACCAGGCGGGTCACAAAATGATATTTCATCATTGCGTCCAATAGCTATGATTTCCTGTCTTTGCAAAGTATTTCATTATATTTTAAACAAAAGGTTGGAGTGGTTTTGTGAAAAAAATAATTTATTCTCAGCTAATACTACAGGTTTCAGAAAAGCTAATTCGTGTTACGATAACTTAAGTACACTAGTGACCAGAATTTTGATTGGGTTTTCTAAAAAACAGTCAACACTTGCCTGTTTCATTGATATTAACAATGCTTATAATAACATTAATGTGACATCGTTACTAGCAATTTTGGACCAGATTGGGATAGGAAAGAAAATTTGTATGTATCTTTGGAACTTTTTAAAGCATAGAAATTTAAAAATTGATTTAGAACAAGGAAACATTATTAGAGCTACAAATATGGGCTTAGCGCAAGGCGACCCAATGTCACCTTTACTTTTTAATATTGCAACTCATAAAATATGCAATTATATTAATAATGTCTTTATGTCACAATATGCAGATGACTTTGTAATATACACTACTGGGCAAGATATTTTAGTAAGCACCCAAAAATTACAAGATTCAGTTGTTTTGTTACTGAAAATTTTAAATGAGATTGGATTAGAGATATCGGTAAGAAAAACAAAATTATGTGTTTTTAAAAAGGGTTACAAGAGAGATGAGATAAAATTTAAAATTAATAATAATGATGTGGAGGTTGTTAACAATATTAAATATTTAGGACTTTGGTTAGATCGTGGTCTAACATGGTCAAAACACATAACGGAACTGAAAGAGAAGGTGTGTAAAATCATAAATATTTTACAAATTTTAAGGGGACCTGGTTGGGGTGTACATCAGAGTCACTTACGCCGGCTTTACATAGCGGTAGTGAGAAGTAGAATTGACTATGCGTGTATTTTCTATGATAGTAGTTGTCAATCTAATTTATACAAAATTGAAAAACTACAAAACCAATGTTTGCGATTAGTTGGAGGTTTTATCAAATCCACACCCATTCATGTTATGGAGAATGAGCTATGTATCCCTCCGCTTTCGGTAAGAAGAAAATATCTAACTGCAAAATATTGGCTCAAATGTAAATCTATTAAAAATAATACGGTAATCGAATGTTTAACGTGTTTGGAAGAATTATGTCAAAACGCTTACTGGCGCCACAAAAAAATTCCGTTACTTGTAGAAATTCACAAGATTTTTCATAACTACGATATATTTCAAAGCGAAAAATTGGAAGTATTTTCTTTGCATACATGGGTCAGCAATGTGGATCTTGATGTACGATGTAGTTTACCATTAGGAGACAAATGTAAAAGCATGTTTATTAAAATAAAACTGAAAAGTATTTGTAATTATGAGATAAGTAAGAATTACACAGGCTATTGTAAAATTTTTACCGGATGGGTCGAAAGAAAAGAGTAGAAGTGGAGCGGCCTTTTATGACCCCCAACAAAACTTCAGTTGTAAATTTAGTATCGATGCTAATATATCAATAATGCGGGTAGAACTAATTGCAATAATAGAAGCCCTATCGTATATAGAATCTTTAAATTATGATAAATTCGTCATTCTATCTGACTCAAAAAGTGCATTGCAACATATAACTAGGTGTACATTGAACGCTCGAGGCTCTCCTATCGGTTACGAAGTTCTTAAGTTGATTTTAAAGTTGGGGGATTCAAATAAAAAGGTCGTTCTACAGTGGGTGCCTGCACATGTTGGCCTAGAAGAAAATGAGTTTGTAGATCATCTGGCTAAACAGGCTATATCTGATGGAATAATTTATAATTGTCTGCCTTTTCATTATGAGCTACTGTCTGAAGCTAAAACGTATTGTACAAAGTTATGGAGCGAATATTTTGACAAACGATCTCTGACCAAGGGGATCTGGTACAGGACGATTCAGCCTGTCCTGAACAGATCTCCTTGGTTTGAAGGCAGTAACATGTGCAGGCGAGATATTATAACTGCTCTCTGGCTTCGCTGCGGACACATTCCTCTGAACAGCTTTGGATTTTTAATGCGAAAGACGTCATCCCCTAATTGTGCTGAGTGTGACGTGTGTGAAGACGTGTATCACATTATTATGGAATGTGCCCGAATCGAATCCGAGAGACGGGAACTATTTATTAAGTTAAACTTTTATGGTGAAGTTGGATTATGTAACTCTATTTTAGCTCGGCCCACTTCGGAATCAGCAAAATTATTGTATAAAATAGTTACAATTTGCATGAAACGTAGGTTAAGTTAATTATGTTTTGTGTTAAGTTAAGTTAATTGTATTTTGTGAGTACTATGAGGGTGACATATTCTGTATTAGGATAAACCCTCAATAATAAATAAAGAGAAAAAAAAAAAAAAAAAAAAAAAATATAATTCTTACTATATTCGTCCAACATTTGAGCATTATTAAAAGACAAATTTATTCAACAAATTCCAACAGGAACAAAGTTATGTGGCGAAGACACTGGTTTCTTATAAACAACTTATAGTCAACTGTAGGACTCCGTCCACTAAGTTAGAGTATTCTTTATTTAGAATTGGCTATTATATATTTAACAATTTATGTAGATACACACCAGCTAAAATTCTCATAGTATTAAGTTTGCCTGAAAATATAAATCCAAAAGTACCTAAAGCTTGTTCTGAAAGCTACAGATTTGTTCTCTCGGTGAGTTTTTCATATATCGACGAACCATCATCGAGGAAAACAAAATTAAATAAAAAAATTTTGGTTTCTAAATTCAAAATTTGATCTATTTGCTGCAAAACTAATGAACCATTGCGGGAGAACCTTAAAAGCAAAATGTAAATTTTAAACCTTACAATTCTAATTTCCGTATTAAATTACCCAGTACTAAGCATTACATTAGAATTACATCCCGAGCCATCGCAATGCGGAATATTAAACTTAAAGATAAATTCAGTTAAACTTCCATCGGAAATTGAATCTAGACCACATGGAATTACCGCTTGAATTACATTACTCCCTGGTATAGCAACTTTGTAAAGCGCACGTTCAAAGTAATGCGCTTTACGATTGAAATGTGGGTAGTTTGGACGCGAATTGAAGGTGGGTGGCCCGCGGTTCATTATAAATAAAATTAATAAATAACTTCTTGATCTCCGGCTTTATTGATTTTTAATTAAATTGACCATACTGACACACCTAATAAAACAAAGTAATATTGCGTTACGAATACCACATAGGAAACAAGGTGATATCCTTGTATGAATTACACCAGATCTAAGCCAGTTAAGAAAAGATTTTGTTCTTAACTGTCCCAAATTCTTTAATGCCGTAGGCAAACATTTAACCTTTGCTCCACGTAGGCTATCAAATTCCATGCTTATCAACCACGAATTTAACTTTTGTTATAAAGGTGGAACACTATTAGGCACTTATGCAACACGCTCATGCCTGATGTCTATGGCGGAATATTTTAAACACTATTTCTTTTTCTATTCATCAGTATGTCTTCTCAGCCAAAAGTCATCTTTCACATATGATAGCTCTTATTATGTATTCCTTTAAATATAAAAAGCAACTAGACCCGCGTTCTCTACCTTTAACCTCAGTCTTATGTAGCATTAGGTGAGTTTTAGGTCAAACTAGCTGTATCCCGCAACTTCGTATGCGCTTAACTACCCTTCTCGTGGAAATTTCAGAAACTATACAACCAGACACCCACTGAAAGAACCTTTATACCAAGTATCACACCCATGCACTCAAGGAATAAGTTTTTTTTCATACAAACTAAAAATCATATATTTCCCGTGCCCGTGGGAATTTTGGGAATTTTTGTCGTAGCACAACCAGTCACTCTTTAAAGAACCTTCATGCGAAGTATCACATCCATACACTCAAGGAATAAGATTTTTCATACAAACTAAAAAGTCCAACCCGTTCCCGTGGGAATTTCGGGAATTCCTTCCATAATACAAACAGACACTTATTGAGGAACCTTTATATCAAGTATCACATCCGTGCACTCAAGGGATGGGATTTTAATTTAGGGAATTCCTTTCATAACACAACCAGACACACATTGAAAAACTTAACACCAAGTTTCACATCGGTGCACGCAAGGAATAAGATTTTTCATACAAACTAAAAAGTCCTATATTTCCCGTTCCCGTGGGAATTTCGGGAATTCCTTCCTTAGTGCACCCCTACATCCCCTAAAGAATATATGTTCCAAATTTCAGCTCTCTACGCCCAGTAGTTACGGCTGTACGTTGTCTGTCAGTCACTCAGTCACTCAGTCACTCAGTCACTCAGTCACTCAGTACCTCAGTCACTCAGTCAGTAACGGAACAGTTTTATATATATTGATTGATAACAATGATCACCAATTCATAAATTAAAGAAATATCTTAGCTCTACCTTCTTGAAGCTTAATTGTACTTTCATCATAAGCCCCATTTTGATTTATCAAGTGTGATTGAGGTCAAATCAAAGTGCAAGACAAGACACTAAAAAAATCAATGCCTTTCAACTTATATGACTATTGGCAAAGCGAAGATATGAAGGCAGATCGCTAAGCTGGCGAGCCCCGAAGGAAACTAGTATCAGGCATATAATAAGAAGTATTCTCCTATAGTAACTTACATGGAATATTCTCAGACTCCCCTACTTGTAACAAAGGGGTTATTTATTCCAAGCACTGCATAGTTTGACCATTATTCACACAGTTTGGTCATAAAATATATTAAGTTAAGAAGAATAAAATTCATACTGAAGTTCTTTCGTATTTACACACTCTCTCTCTTTTGGGTCGGTCCGTCATGTCTGAGGATCGTGGTCATTATTGCTTACTAGATTATAGAAAATTTAAACGTAAAAATAATCCATTTGAATAAGTTCCTTGTATTTTATTTTAAAGCAACAATATCGTATAGTCAAAAGTTTAATCAAATATACAGTATGTTTTCAACAAACGTGTTTACTTCTCAAAGCACCCTGTGTATTTCTGTCTCCTTCATTGCTCGTATCTAACTTGCAAGTCTAAGTGGAGGATACTTCGGAGAGCGCAGTTTACTAAAAAAACAAACTGCGGAGAGAAAACACTTAAAACTTTTAGTTGCGGATTAAGCAGACCCGTCGGGATTAATAATTACGTTAGGGTTTGAGATATTAGCCGTTTTAGATCTGATAATCAGGGCTCTTTTAGATTGAGGGTTTTTGAAATAAAAAAAAATCTTCAAAATTAAGGTAAAGGGTTGTTTGTTTGTTTAAGACGAGTTAATCTTGGAATCTTCATAATGGATCAGAATAAATATTCTTGCATTTGATGGACGAGCTCTTAGGCAATGTTATAAGTTAGTCGCTAGGCGCTGTTTTATCCATGTAGCTTTTGTTCTAGAAATATATTGAATCTAGCAAATGAAAAAGGATTTAATGAATTTACGGGATTCATACCACGATTTCGCGCGACCGATATCTTTTTAAAACAATTGATGAAAAAAATTCAAAATAGCAAATAATTTTTAGCCTAACTAGAAGCTTATCTACTGTAGGGAATCCTCTTAGGAGGTTTCATCACCACGAAATATAAACGAATGGGCCAATTTAAAAAGGGAATCTATCTTGAACTTTATTTCACAACTAAAATTGGGAAATTCGATGTACTACTATTTTTCTCCATATCATCATCACAATGCTGGACTGGGAGCGAAAAAAAAACATAGAATGTGCCAGCTGCTTCTCTTCCCGGGCATACTGTAAAAATCAGTTAAGGGACACAGGTTTTATTGGCGTTTTTTGTGGGCGATAGGCTGACTCCCTGTCGTTGCAATAGTCTCTCTCTATCATTAGGTATAATACCTCGAAATTTATCAAACGTGACATCAGATGGTTTGATGAACTCTGGCGTTCTGCCTACCCCGTAAGGGATACAGGCGTAAAGTTATGTATGTATGTATGTATGCATCATCACAACTCTTTGTCATGAGAACCCTGCAGAGCTCTGAGTCTTTCCCCTGTGTGACAAGGAGGTTTAAGGCCGTACACCAAGCTGGCTCAGTGCTGGTTGGTAGTACTATATTAACTAATATCAAACTCTTTTATCCCCAGGTTGCCTGGATCCACATAGACCGTCAAATGATCCTGACCATCCACCGCCACGTCATTACCAGACTTCCTCGCTTCAGTGTCTCTCATGACAACTCTATGACCTGGTTGCTACATGTCAGCCAAGTGCAGCAGGAAGACCGCGGGTACTACATGTGCCAAGTTAATACCAACCCTATGATCAGCCAGGTTGGATATCTGCAAGTTGTTGGTGAGTATTTTGAGATTTATGTATTTATAGGTACTGGGTAATTTTAATAAGCGGATCACCTCTTGCAGGCAGCCTCTCCATATCAATCTCAGCAACATTTATTAAACGACTTTTTAAAATTAACAATTTAAATGAATTTAAGTTTTGTCAAAAAAAAAAAAAAATTTTCTCTAAACTGACGTTACTCTATTTACACAGATGCCACGCACGCACCTCGCAGAAATAAATAACAGAGGAAGCAAAAATTTTTTTTGATATGCACCTATAGGATTTGGCTAATTATGAATTATCTCGTGGTCGAGATGGCTGAATTTGATTTGACATCGACCAGCCGCTATGCAAAGAATGGCGTTCACAAAATTGCGCCTTAAATATGTAAACTGCGTTGTCATTGGTCGAAATGGCCATGGCGTGTTATGATTTGATATTATGGCAGGAGATAGCCGAGTTTGAAAAAAAAATGAATTAAATCTCCTGTTTAGATAGGATATGGACTATTTTGATTTAACATGCTTATTTTGTGTCCTTTGAACTTTTTTCTAAGCGCAAAAACCCAAAATTGACAGAAAGTGGAGATGGCCACGTTTGAAAAACGACTCTTTGTTTGTTGTTTTATGTGAGTAAAATAACATGATGATAGTAAAAGGATATAACGAAAGGAATTAACTGCCACATCCTATTTTTCTTGGCTTCTTGGTACTCGTTAGGTTTTATTCCTGATTCTATTAAGAGAAGAAGTACGTAGACACTCCAATAATTAATATTATATGTCTACATATTTTTTTCATGGCATAGGTTTTGAGTTTAAAATCCGGTTCCCTTGATAGGTTCCATGATATTAATGTTATGGATCGTCAAGTTATGGATATGGGACTTAAAGTTATTTCTAGCATCTTTTCTTTGTTGATTATGAACGTCTATATATTGCTTAACTTTGTTTATATATCTTTTAGATAAATAAATTCCCATGAAACAGATCTTTTAATGAAGCTTCAAATTAAGCAATTAGTTAAATTGGTCTTAATCTAAGAAACATTTATTAATAGTCGCTTCAAACATTAAAATCTTATGGAAAAAAATATTTACATTAGGTAACTCTTTCTTAGAGTATCAACCTTGTTGTTTTATAACTTTGAGATCTAGATATTTTTAATAGATAGATATTAAATCACTACTGTTGGCAATAACGATGAGTTTGCGATATTACGATGTTTGTATGACTTCATGGTAGCGGAAGTGTGTTGGTAGTACTGTTAAAGAGGGCGCTAAATGCAATAAATGACTGACATTCGATTGCAGCGCCATAGGTTATATCTTGAAGTAGGGTGATGGCATGTGACACATACACGGTTAGGAAGGCTAGGCAAGCGGACGTGTCTCAAACGGACGGTTTATAGTAGCTCGGTATTAATTGGTTTTAGCGTTGTAATGGTAAAGTAATAGCGGAAAGTAACAGCGAATAAAGATTATATTGTGAATAAGCCGGTATTATGACCAAGCCGACATTCTCAGGACTGAGTAACTGCCTTGTGATTATTCCTATCGTGTTTAATAAGCTTCATCGCTCACATCAGAAGTGGGATAAGCCTAAATATTAATATAAGGGAGTGGTCTTAAATAAATGCAAACTTTTCAGATTACTATATTTTAATGTGATACTCAATTACAGAAATATTAATAAGAGCCCACACATTTATATGTTTCTCCCCTCTCCTCAACTTTCGCACCTCTCCTCTCCTCTCCTCTCCTCACCTCGCCTCTCCTCTCCTCTCCTCGCCTCGCCTCACCACACCTCGGCTTACCACACCTCGGCTCACCTCTCATCACAACAAACGCCATCTATCCACTACTTCCGTTACATTCGGCCGTCCTGAAACAATTGCGCCGCAATTGGCGCAAAAAATATGTTAATTAAACTCTTCAGCAAGTCTATTAAGTCATCTCTTGTAACGATATCTTTGTCGCTACTGTTTCGCTATATGATGGGGTACTGCCATATGATCTTAAGGCATCGGCGGTCACTATCCCGTTAATTTCAGGAAATAAAATTTCCCCTTCCCCCAAATGACCCCTTCAACACACTACCCAGAATCACTCTGGCGTAGTCACCCAACCAACAAACAAGAACCTGCATCTAAGACACATTAAATCTCTTTCCACAACAAAAACTTTCTTTACAACTTCAATGGATACTTGTACTTTCGACAACTTCATAACTGTAACCGCCACATATTTTGAATATTGCTGCCATTTAATATTGCCATCAAAATTTTAAATCCAAGATTTAACAATTTACACAAAGCTACCACTGGTTTGAAAGATCCATTTAATGAGAAAAACCAGCAAGAAACTCTGTAGGAATCGGCTAACGTCAGTGCATTGTACGATTCGCAATAAGTACTTGCGATAAGAAAACCCCAATGACAATGAAATTTACTTTGAATGTAACTACAAATAATTTGACAGCGGTCGAACAATGCAAACAAAGCAATCATAAGCTACTAGAATAACTCAATTAATTAGCAAACAATGCAAAGCTCGTCACAAAACGTAATGCAACCTCCATTACTTTCATATCCTCACACTCATAACCTCTCTCCGGTTATAGCGTTTATCACACCAATAAGAGCACCGCATTGCACCACATCAATCAATCAATCAATATTTCGTTGAGTGGCAACCAGCCGTCGATGCACCACATAATTCACAACAACAAAGTAGGTATTACAATTTTTTTTGACAGTAAAATCCAGCTTTTTCTGTTAATCGCAACAAATTCAAGGTATTATTTAAACGCATTGGCTTTAGACATTAAAACGCATTTTCAATAATCTAGTTACTTCTCGACGCCATTAGCTATCTCCGTGGTTCACACACACTGTCGTCATGTTACGTTTCAATTGCCAAAATAATAACAAGCTTATTATTACCTAAACAGAAAAAAAACGTGTCTTCTAAGAATCTCAGCAAAATAATCGAAGATCGGCAAGATACAAGGCGAATTCTACCGAGTCACGGATACACGATTATCAGAAAGAAAACCTAAAACTTTAATATTCAGACTATTTAAAAAAAGCAATATGTAGGCCGCTGAACAACAAAATTTCCTTCGCTCCACCGTGATATCATTACTATCCACCAAGTAGGTACATACTGTAGATTCAACAAAACCCATTAATCCGCAACTAACGCATCAAGATCGCGCAGTAGGTACACAATATTCTAACACACAAGGACGCACGCCACTCACAATCGTGGCCACTCACTGAGACGCAAAATGAAGCCCGCTGCCTTATCAGGTAACTTGCAAGAGCAAAGCGATGGCATGAATTGCGCAAGATTTGCTAAAAAAGAACCAATTCGAATGACGTTACAGCAAAAACAAAGCTATAGCAATCCGACGACTGTGCTGCCTCTATCGTACAATTGATGTACTAAAAGTGCATATAATCCCTTTGACTTTCATACTTTTTGTGATATCTTAATGAAAGGCTTTTAAACTGTTTATTATAATTTATTATACAGAGATACAAACGCGTGTTTAACCAAGAACACCAGAGAGAGAGAGAGATATATTGAGGAAGGCGCATGGAAGAGGCTATGGCTGCGTTCTTACATTATGTCATTAGGCTACATTCTCACACTCTCCCCACCTTAATCTTAAAGTTAAGCTTATCTAAATATGTAGCTTCCTCATATTAACTTAAAATGTAAATAAAACTAAAATTTATAATTTGTTACAATAACTAGGTATTTCCTAACTCTATTCTTTCACTACAAGAGTTCATTTGGTTTACATGTCTTTTGCATACCGTACCATTTACATCTATAAGGTAAGTCACATTTGGTACCGATTCTTTAATTATAATTCCTTGAATCCAAGGTTTATACCCTTTACGGTGATCTTTAATCATAACTTTGTCACCCACTTGAAATTTAACTTTTCGGTTACAACTAGCATAATCGCTCTGCTTAACCTGCATCTCGTATAGTTTATCTGTGATAGGGGGTGGTCTCAATAGTGAAAATCTGCTCCGTATCTCCCTCCCCAACATTAATCGAGCCGGCGTAACGCCACTAGATCGCTGCGGCGTGCTTCGGTAATCAAATAAAAATAAATTAATTGCTGTATCCATATTGTGACCACTCTCTATCATTTTTGTGATATGGGTTTTAAAAGTTTCCACAAAGCGTTCTGCCGCACCGTTCGTTGCCGGATGGTAAGGGGGCGTGAACGTATGTTTAATTTGTGCATTCTTGCAGAACTCTTTGAAATCAGCACTAGTAAAACTCGTACCATTATCCGTCACCAAATGATGTGGGTACCCAAACCGAGCAAATACATGTTTTAATATATCAACGGTTGTTTTAGTTGTGATATTGTTCATAGGAAATGCTTCTACCCATTTTGTATAACTATCTACTATGATCAGTATCATTTTTTTGTTGAACGGTCCCAGGAAATCGGCATGTATCCTGTGCCAAGCAGATGGCGCTACTGGCCAAGGTTTCACAATTTTTGGTGGCCTTTTACTGTAGCTTAAGCATGCCTCACATTCCTTGGTAACCAGTTCTATGTCATTGTCAAGATTTGGCCACCAGAAATAAGATCTAGCTATCTCTTTCATTTTTACTATTCCAAAGTGGCTTTTATGTATTTCTTGCAAAATAATTTCATGTAATTTTTCGGGTATAATGATTCTGTAGCCCCAAAATAAGCACTCTCGGTCCATACTTATTTCTTCTTTTCTATTAAAATAGGGTAATATTTCTTTATCTATGTTTTCTTTAGTTGGCCAACCGTCAACTAAATATCGAATAATTTTAAGTAATTTAGGGTCTTTTTTTGTTTCTTTTTGAATCGTTTTCCAATCTAAAAGGTCTATTTTTGATTCGTTTACATAAAAAATATTACTTAATTCAGCTTCTTTACAAATTTTATTTAATTCATTTTTTTCATTAACATTTTGAGTAGTTCTAGATATGTAATCTGCTGGGTTGGTACTTGTTTTAATGTGTCTGATTGTATATTGAAATGCTGATAAGAATATTGCATAATGTTGTAATCTTTTGGCAGCCATTTTTGGAATGGATTTATTTGGTCCAAATATCCTAACTAATGCCGCACTATCTGTTTCCAACTCAAATTTTCTACCGTAAGTATAATTATAGAACTTTGTGACACCAAATACAATTGCAAGTGCCTCCTTGTCTATGGTAGAATACTTTTGCTCCGTTAAGTTTAATTTCTTACTTGCAAATGTAATTGGCCTCACAGTGCCATCTATGTCTCTATTTGATATCACCGCCCCTACTCCAACATCTGATGCGTCACAGGTTAGTATCAAAGGTAAAACAGGGTCATAGTGTCTTAAATTTTTGGCTGATATTAATTTCCTTTTAATTTTATCAAAGGCCTCTTGACACTCAAAATCCCAGTGAAATTTACTTTTTTTTGTACAATTATAAAGAGGTGCTAGTATGCTGGCCATATTTTTTAAAAAACGTGAATAGTAATTTATTTTTCCAAGGAATGACTTTAATAATGTTAATGTGGTAGGAGGTGGTGTTTTTAATAATGACTTAATGTTTTCTTTAATTATACTTATTCCATTTTTATTTATTCTATACCCAAAAACATCAATATGATTTTGGAACAGTTTACATTTTTCAGGTTTTAATTTAAAATCACATTGATGTAATTTTGTCAGCACTGCACTCAGGGTCATGACCATTTCATTTAAATTTGAAGACGAAATATAAATATTATCAATAAATGTGACTACATTTGGTATATTTGCTAATTTTCTACTCATTAACCGTTGGAATGAGCCCGGTCCAGTGCTGACACCATATGGTAAGTATTTATATTTATAAGTACCTAGCTCTGTAACAATAACAGTATAATCTTGGCTCTCTTTACTTAATGGAGCCTGAAGGTATGCCTCTTTTAAATCCAGTTCGCAGAAATATTCACCCTTTCTTAATGTATTGAATATTTCATCAGTATGGGGTAAAGGAAAATGATCAACTTCTAAGTGTGGGTTTAATGTTAATTTATAATCTCCACATAACCTAACTGAGCCATCAGGTTTAAGAATAGGCACCACAGGTGTTCCCCATTGATTGTGTTCCACAGCTTCAATTCTTTTGTTTTGTAATAATCTATTAATTTCATTTTTTACCTTATCCCTGAGGGCAAATGGGACTCGACGTACTGGCAAGCATTTTGGTACTGCACCTGGTTTTAACTTCAAAGTTATTTCTTCTCCCTTGAAATCTCCCCATTCTGATGTAAATACTTCTGCGAACTGCTGCCTTACGAACTGTTCTGCCTCTAAAACATTTTTAAAATTTTTTATACTTTGTTGTGCATAAATTTGCTGCAGGTTTTTGTTGTTACCTACTAGTTTTGGTGGCCACAATCTTAATTTACTTAACCAGTCTCTGCCTAAGATACATGGCATGGAGTCTGTTCCTATATAAATATCTAATTTTACAGGTTCATCCTTAAATTTAACAGATACATTTTTTATGATACCGATTGGTTCAGTAATACTCTGGTCAAAATTTTTAAAAACAATTTTACATTTTTCTATATTTTTGTTCATGAAATATTTATTTTTAAAGTTTAAGGGTATCACTGTGACATCAGAGCCAGTATCTAACAGAAAAACAATTTTTGTATTTTCTACCTCTAATGAAACATAGTGAGGTGGTACTTTACAAACACCTAGTGACAATACCTCGTAATCCTTAAATAGCGATGGCAATGATTCATCAATTTCATCTGTGTCCTCTTCATCTAGTTTTGTTGTGACCATATTTGCACTCCTAGTAAGATTTTGAGGGCACATTTTATAAATATGTCCCTGTTTTCCGCATTCTGAACAGTACTTCTTTATCAAGGTGCAATCCTTACGTACATGATTAATTTTTCCACAGCAGTAACACTTTTTTATACCATCATTTCTAGCCATACCGGTTTTGTTACTTCCTTTTCTACCAGCCAAATACTGTTTCTTGATTGGTTGAGCAGTATTTTTATACATGGGCACCATGTTTGGAGTTTCCTTAAGTGACTCTTTGGCATTTGAAATTTGTATAGCTGCTTCAACCCCCTTTGCCATGGTGATAAGGCTCTCCAAGTTAAGTTCTGAGTTTTTTAAAAGTTCAAACCTTATTTTGTTTGATGCCACACCGTCTATAAATTTTTCCTTAATTTGATCGTCTAAATCCTTGAAACTACATTTTTTAGCTAGTTTTCTTATTTCTGCAACATATTCTTCAATAGTTTCTGTTTGTTTTTGATTTCTGTTTCTAAATTCAGATCTATTAATAATTGATGTTGTTGTTCGTGAATAATGTTTATTTAGTATTTGACATAATTCAGAGTAATTTTTCTTTAATGGAGAGATTGGTTCACATATATTAATCAAATTTTCAAACACTGTTGTTGATAACTTTGTAATTAATAGTGGCACCTTCTTGTCATCTTTGACGTCGTTTAGTAGTATAACACACTCCATTTGTTGCTCGAACGTATCCCAGTTATTCCCATCAAACTGTTTCAGGTCACTAAAAGCCATGTTTACACCGTTTGATTTATCAGATTTATTTTTGTAATGTTGACTTATAAATTTTCGCAGTTGTTCCGAGCTACAAGTTTTATCGGTTTCTATTGGTAATTGTAAATGTTGTGCCACTTGTATTAACTGTTTTTTGTTACATTCGTATATATAAGATCTTTTTCCAGTTTCCAGTAGTTTAGTTACTATGGCCTCCTTATTTGTCTCACTGTCGCTTCCACTCGGTTCTGAATATTTACTCATTAATTAAAATGTAAATACAATGAAGATAGCTAATCTGTGCGTCGTTTCGTACAGGGCACAGGCAAAATGGCCGACCTCTGTGGCTAACTTCACAACCGGTGACAATGAATTTAACTTTTTTCACAATCTTAATTTCGAATTGTTGCTCCTCGTTATGAACTTTTTACTAATTCACTGGTTCTTGTTCACCTCGTCGCCATTGTGATATCTTAATGAAAGGCTTTTAAACTGTTTATTATAATTTATTATACAGAGATACAAACGCGTGTTTAACCAAGAACACCAGAGAGAGAGAGAGATATATTGAGGAAGGCGCATGGAAGAGGCTATGGCTGCGTTCTTACATTATGTCATTAGGCTACATTCTCACACTTTTCATGTACTTTTCTGCGAAATTTTGAAAGCAAACATCTGTTTCACATTTGATTAGTTTCTTTTTTAGCTACTAAATTGTTTTTGGCACTAGTATCGTAGCAATAAATGCATTCTGCGATCAACGAATGATTGAACAGATATCGCTTACATAATACGATGTAAAGCAATGGATCGCGCGTCCATGGCGTGATGACTGCGCCATCATAGCTGATCGCTAATATTTACGTGCTAAGGCAGCCAATTTGACACCTACGTCTACGAATGCACTGAGGGTGTAACAATCTGAGCGACTTGTATACTACCGAACCAAACAAACAAACAAACCACAGCAAAAATCGTGACGCAAAACGAGAATTTAATTCCTCAAAATCTATTTGATCAAAATAATAATAACGAAATTCATAACCAATTCTCATAGCACAAATTATCATAGTCCGTCCGTAAAATAATCTCTATAGTTTTACAATATGTCCGCAGAATAAACTCACTCGTAACTCAAAGTTTTTACAACGTTGAATAGACGATAAGTTATAACAATATCAAATCCGAACAAACACCATTTCATCTAGATTACCTCGCACGAAACAAAATGGTAAGAGAACAATTGCAACGTAATTCACCGTATTCTAATCGTAGGTACTTATTTTTAAAAAAATAATAACGGACCTCAATTAATTTGAAATCAAAGCCGATCCTAGAAGATTTTTACTAAGTAACACCATACTGTGATTCTTACTTCAAAATAGTTAAACCTTATTTTTAACATAAATTGTAACAAGATAAATCGAAACACAAATCAGTTTTAAACCTGGGCTGATCCGATAAACCATTTGCTATTCAACAAACCGTACGGTATTTTAAAACAATTTTACTTTGCCACAGCAGCGCAAGTCATAACAAAACTACCGCAAAATATATTGATTAATCTTATTTTGATGCCATGTTTCGAAAACTCGCACGAAATAGAAACGAATCCATTAAAACGCGTTATGAAAATAACAACATTAACGTATTGGATCTTTTTAAGTCACACAATAATTTATCACGAATTTTATCCACAGCACGTTAAGAACATTTTTTTGCACAAACACACTATTACGGCTTACAAGACGTTAGATACCTAGTTCTCAATTTTTATTTTTACTGATGTTATGAGGGACGCATAGTTTTAATCGGGCTCTCGTATTATTTTAAGATCTAATAATTCTTGCACCTTTTTATTCCGACTTCCCTTTCAGCATACGGCAAACAATATGGTTCCCTATTTATAGGTTTATCACCATTAAGCTTAATACGCATCTTTCCCTAATTATTAAGTCTATTTCGCCCAGAACACCAGAAAAACAGTCAGAGTATCGTTCTAACAAACCGAATAACTGTTTTGTGTCGGAAAAACGAACAAAACGAAAAGAAGCGTTACTCATAAAACACGATAGAATTAATCACGGGACAGTTACTTAGTACCGAGTCTGTGGGTTTGGGTATAACCCTGGCTTAGTCACAACAAAATCTTTATTCGCGAGTCCGTTCCGTCAGTTACAATGCCAACTCAATTAATACCGAGCTACTATCGACCGTCAGTCTGAGATACGTCAACGCACCTAGCCGTCCTAACCGTATCTCTGTCACTTGCCATCATCCTACTTCAAGATATGACTTATGGCGCTGCAATCGAATGTCACGTCATTCATTGCATTTAGCGCCCTCTTTAACAGTGCTACCAACATACTTCCGTTACCATGAAGTCATACAAACATCTTAATATCGCAAACTCATCGTTATCGCCAACATTTGTTAATTTAAAATAATTTCCGAATATTTTACATAACGATAGTATTATTTAATTCTCTACTTAACTCTTTGCTCCTCAAAGGTGATAAATTCGCAGTAATCTCTCCAACAGATTCGCCCTTCTTCCAGAACTTTGGATTGTTGCTAATATTGCATACACGGACATATCCAACTCCATCATGAAGCATCAAGCTTGATATTGCGTATGATAAGCCGCCCATGCTGTATCGACGTTGTTTTGTACATAGCTTTCTACAGAAGCATCGTTGGAAGTGACGCGCACCAAACTGCTTCTTACAAGAACTTCCGGGACTCTGTTACTCTCTTACCAGCAACATTCTGACTATTTATAACCACACTCTAGCCTGTCCTGGTAATTTGGATTACCTACATCTTAAAAGATTTTACTTCATCTGAGCAGTTGTATATATTGCTTAATTGTTCGATTTTCTTGATCCAACTTTTTACATTTACGTCGTTATTGTACGGATCGAAATCAGGAATCAATTTTTCAGTATTGCGTAACGACACAGTAGATTTAGCATCTTTGATATTCATTAAATCCGATATTCTTTTGTCCACTTGCTCCAATATGCTAGACAATGAATAATTTGATGTTGAATCAGAATTTTCATAATTACTAGTTTAGCCTGGAAACTTCCTTTTCTTGAAAATAAATCTTCTCGGGTTACCGCCATTACAATTTCTCTTCATATTGAAGCGTAGGTTAATAAAAATGCCACTTCTGATTATAAGGGAGTGGTCTTAAATAAATGCAAACTTTTCAGATTACTATATTTTAATGTGATACTCAATTACAGAAATATTAATAAGAGCCCACACATTTATATGTTTCTCCCCTCTCCTCAACTTTCGCACCTCTCCTATCCTCTCCTCTCCTCTCCTCTCCTCTCCTCACCTCGCCTCTCCTCTCCTCTCCTCACCTCGCCTCACCACACCTCGGCTTACCACACCTCGGCTCACCTCTCATCACAACAAACGCCATCTATCCACTACTTCCGTTACATTAATTAGTGTTTCGATTTATTTTTACGAATAGTCTTCTCAGATAAGCCCATGCTTAATTAGTGTTTGATTAATTTTTGCGAATAGTCTTCTCGGATCCGCCCATGCTTAAAATTAATTTGTGTTTCGATTTGTTTTCTTAAAATCTATACGGTGGTAAAATAAAACTGTTTTGTGATCATAAAGCGTTGTTGAACAGTGGAATTTTCCTGTAATTGGCCGAGGCGTGAAAATAATTGTTTGTTATTTTGTAAAAATAAGTGACGTCATTAAGTAAAATCGTTATGGATAAGCACCAACGATTGTAATACGATGAAGTGCGCAACAATTATTTTGTTAATATTGATTATTCCGTCGAAATTGTTCATCTTTGTTTGATTAAATTCAAGTGCTTTAGAAAGTTCGCCATCTTGTTATTTGAAATAATGTTTGTGTTAAAATACTCTCCACGTGTGTAGAAGTAAAGTCGTAAAAGTTATTTGTGATTTAAAGAGGACCAATACGTTAATTCTGTTATTTTCATCACGTTCTTACTTTACTTACTTACTTACTTTTACTTACTTACTTTTGGGGACTGAAATCTGCTCGCGTCCGCAAGGTTTAGCCCTCGATGCCTTGTACGTGGTCCCTGGGTGGTGCTAAACGAGCAGTAAAATCTGGTGGTAGGCTTCGGCCGTGGCTTGTCACCACCCACTAGACAAAACCATGCCGCCAAGTAACCTAGTTGCGTTCCGGCATGATGTCTAGTGTAGCCATTGAGGAGGATAGGTCTGAGTAATCGTGCTGCATCGGAGAACTGTTTACAACTCGTAGGATAATGACTCACCGGGTAACTCGTTTTGGAGGGTAGCGGGATCCGAAGCACGGTGCACCGCTGGCCGACCGCAGGTAGTAGGGGGCCCAAGTAGCATGCCAGCCACATGCAAAAGGCTGCCCCGCCACCTCGCGAAAAATCCCGGGAGGCTCCATCGTGCCGGCTGGCGACCGGTTTGAGAGGACCCGATGGCGAACTCGGGGGGGTTCGGGCGTCCCCGCAGTCTCCAAGCGAGTTTCCCAATGGTGCGTCACCCCTATCGAGTTGCTTGGTTCCATTTGCAGCGCTTCACTCAACTTCTGTTCTCCTCCCTATTCACTCCACTCCAAAACTAATGAAAGGTCCAAAGAAGAGTAAGGTAACACAGCGGTTGCACTTCCTCTCGTTTAAAGTGCACTTCTGTAACATCCGAGGAGTGCACTCCAATCTCAATGATGTCCACCACCACCTCGAGACGGAGAGACCCCACTTACTCTTCCTAACGGAGACGCAGATCTGTGATCCGTCAGACTCGGCATACCTTTGTTACCCAGGTTACATCCTGGAGTCCAAATTCCACCCGCACGCCGGGGTGTGCATGTATGCCAGTGACAAGATCTGTTGTCAGCGTTTCCGTTACTTAGAAGTGCCGGACCTTTCAGTTATGTGGGTTCACATAGATACCGGCCTAGACCAAATGGTATACGCTGGTATTTATCGGTCACACAGCGGAGATCGGGAGACAACGAGGCTTATGGACTATCTCAGCAGTACAGCGGACAAGGTTCAGCAACGTTTTCCCACAGCGCAGTTGGTGTTCCTGGGGGATTTTAACGCACACCACGGACAGTGGTTATACCCGTTTCAGGACACTGACCATGCTGGTAGAGAGGCTTTTAAGTTTTCGCTCACTCATGGCCTCTCTCAGCTTGTTGACGAGCCTACGCGCATCCCAGACGTTGCTGGACACACTGCTTACTGCCTGGACCTTCTGCTGACAACCGATCCGGACAGGTATTCGGTGTCCGTCACTGCACCCTTAGGGACATCCGATCACTGTCTGGTGAAATCTGTATCGCAGTACTCGCCACCTGACACCCGACCAAGTGGTTCTAGGCGAGTATGGCGTTACAAGTCGGCAGATTGGGATGAAATGCGACATTTTTTCGCATCTTATCCGTGGCGGCAAGCTTGTTTTACATCAACCGATCCATCGTGCTGCGCTGATGCAGTCTCAAGTGTGATAGGTCAAGCAATGGAGTTCTTCATTCCCTACGCTGATCTATCCCTTGAAACCAAAGCTCGCCCATGGTTTAGTGCTGAATGCTTTTCCGCTGAAAAGCGTAAGCGAGAAGCGTACAAAGCCTGGGCAACCGCTCGCAGAAGCAAAGCCGTGGATTCGCATGAACACAAGAAGAGGTACAATGCTGCCGCCAAGTCCTGCAAGAAGGTGATCAAAAGAGCTCGTTTCGCCCACATAGGCTGTATTGGAGACAGAATAGCGTCATACCCCTCGGGAAGCAAAGCTTTCTGGTCCCTCGCCAAGTCGGTCGAAGCGAACTTTTGTCACCCATCGCTGCCGCCACTGCGGAAACCTGACGGTTCTCTGGCCCACACCGCTAAGGGAAAGGCGGATTTATTTGCCAGTATCTTTGCGGAAAATTCTCGTCTAGATAGCCAAGGAAAAATACCACCCCAATTACCTCAGTTCGGTCCTACAATGGGTATCGTTCATATTCGCCAAAAGGAGGTTCTTAAATGCTTGCTGCACCTAGACGAGAATAAGGCTAGCGGTCCAGATGGTATTCCTGCAGTGGTGTTGAAACGCTGCGCAGCTGAGTTGTCTCCCGTTTTGACGCGTCTTTATAGACTTTCTTTGGAATCTGGTAAAGTCCCCAAATCCTGGAAGCTGGCTAACGTACAACCAGTACCGAAGAAGGGAAGCCGTGCTGATCCTGTCAACTATCGACCAATTTCAATCACCTCCATACTTTGTAAAGTCATGGAACGTGTATTGAACAATCGACTCCTGGCATACCTTGAGACTAACGAGCTCCTAAGCGATAGCCAATATGGTTTCCGCAGTGAACGCTCGACCGGCGATCTTCTCGTGTATGCCACACACTTATGGAGTGAGGCCTTGGAGGGTCATGGTGAAGCAATAGCTGTATCCTTAGACATCTCCAAGGCCTTTGACAGGGTCTGGCATGATGGTCTCTTAAGCAAGCTTCCAGCATATGGCATACCGACCGGGCTCTGCGACTGGATATCTGATTTTCTGAGGGAACGGTCGATTCGAGTAGTCTTAGATGGCTACTCCTCTGACCTAATGGCAATTAATGCCGGGGTACCTCAGGGATCTGTTCTCTCTGCAACTTTATTCTTGCTGCACATTAATGACCTCCTAACACCAGGCATTATTGGATATGCTGATGACAGCACTGTTGTTGAGAGATATATATCCAATGCGCGAACGAGCGCCCATGAAATCCAGATTTTGAGAGAGTCTATGATTGAGCGCGTTGATTCGACCTTGCGGAATGTGTCCGATTGGGGCGAATCTAACCTGGTCAAATTCAACGCCTCCAAAACACAAGCGTGTCTATTCTCCGCAAAAAAGAGCACCTTTACTCTTACGCCCACTTTCCAGAATGTATCTGTTCCCATCACCGACCAACTAGGGCTTTTGGGCGTCACTATAACGTCCAAATTAAACTTCGGACAACAAATTGAGACTATGGCAAAAATGGCTTCCAAAAAATTGGGTATCATCTCGAAGGTCCGGCGGTACTTCAGCCCTGAACGGCTCCTCAACTTATACACAGCCCAAGTGAGGTCTTGCATGGAGTACTGTAGTCACCTTTGGGATGGTTCTGCCAAATACCAGCTCGAAGCGCTAGACTCTGTTGACCGAAGAGCCCGAAAAATCATAAATAACAACAACCTTACAAATAAAAAATTGCAGACGCTAGAGCATCGTCGTAAGGTTGCTTGTTTGACAGTATTTTATCGGCTACATTTTGGTGAGTGTGCGAGTGCTCTTTTTGACCAAATTGAACCCACCCCTTTTTACCACCGGACTACCAGACGCAGACAGAATTTCCATCCGTATATAGTGAATATACCAAGAAGTCGAACAAAACGCTTCGATAGTTCCTTTTTGGTACGGATTGCCAAGGTGTGGAACAATCTGCCTGCGTCTGTTTTTCCTGACCACTACAGTCCTGGAACTTTTAAGTGTCGAGTGAATAGGTTTCTCGTGGATGGACGTGTAACACCATAGTCTTCATGCGCACTTTCCATCAGGTGGCATGGAAGACAAACGTCCTATCCTTACAATATAAAAAAAAAAAAAAAACCAAGGTTCTATTGCGTGTGAGTTTTGGAAATATATCGATAAAGGTTTAATCGCTGTATCTTGCGTTTAGTTTTGAATTGTTGTGTGTCGCTAAAGTAAAACTGCTTTTAAAGAAGTATCATAATACGGTTTTGCATAGAAAGGATTATACTCGAATCGATTACTTAATCGGTCAAGTAAAGTTGTTTTACCATAAGTACATACACTTTGAATACCGTTAATACGAAATAATTGTTCTCTCAACATTTACATGAAAAGTAAAATGGCAAGCGGGATTATGATCGGCAAACTCAAATGGCCGAACATGTGCATGCGTTGTTATAAGTCACGGAGTGCTACTCAAAATGACCGAACAGAAACATGCACTGTAATAAGCCACGGAGTGATACTCAAAATGACCGAACAGAAACATGCACTGCTATAAGTCACGGAGTGATACTCAAAATGACCGAACAGAAACATGCACTGTTATAAGTCACGGAGTGATACTCAAAATGACCGAACAGAAACATGCACTGTTATAAGTCACGGAGCGAAAACTGACATAATCCAGAAGCTTCTACGTTACTTTTTGTTTTTTAGCTTATAGTTCTTACGATAAAATGATTAATACTATGCGTATTTCTTCTCGAAAGTATTGCGATTCGTACAATTCGTTGACGTTAACCGATTCCTACTGAGTTTCTTGCTGGTTCTTCTCAGTAGATGAATCTTCCGAACCAGTGGTAGCTTTGCGTAAATTATTAAATCTTAATTTTGAATTTTGAAGGAAATATTAAATTGAAGTTTTAAAGAAAGTTGGTTTGGAAAAAAGACGGTGTAAGGTGTTTTGGACACTTGTTCGTTAGTTTTGATGAATGCGCCAGAGTGTTTCGGGGTACTGTGTTCAAGGAGTCATTGGTCGACTCGGGTGAAAAGATTGTGTTGTCAAATGGGAAACAAAAGCAAATGTTAAAGAGGCGAAGGAAAAATCTTGGTACGTTTAAGTGTAGCGAAAAGCTCTTTAAATGCAAGTGATCCTGGCAAGAACGGTGTGGGAAAAACCCGGGCTCTTAAGTGAGGCATAGTCCCTTTAAGTGCGGGTGACATTTGCTGATGTTTCTCAGGACATTCGATTAGAGCATTTTTGTATACTTTTGAGAATTAGCTTAACTTCATTGTCAGGAGTGGCCAAGCCGCCACTTTGGTATGATTGTTTCAGATTAACACACGAGGACGTGTGTCATCGTAGGATGGCCGTGTTGGCGATAACGATGAGTTTGCGATATTACGATGTTTGTATGACTTCATGGTAGCGGAAGTATGTTGGTAGTACTGTTAAAGAGGGAGCTAAATGCAATAAATGACTGACATTCGATTGCAGCGCCATAGGTTATATCTTGAAGTAGGGTGATGGCAAGTGACACATATAGGGTTAGGAAGGCTAGGCGTGCGGACGTGTCTCAAACGGACGGTTTATAGTAGCTCGGTATTAATTGGTTTTAGCGTTGTAATGGTAAAGTAATAGCGGAACGTAACAGCGAATAAAGATTGTATTGTGAATAAGCCGGTATTATGACCAAGCCGACATTCTCAGGACTGAGTAACTGCCTTGTGATTATTCCTATCGTGTTTAATAAGCTTCATCGCTAACACTACCGAATTTCCCGAATCTTTCAATTTCCCATGAAAGTGATAACGTAGTGTAAGCGCCTCACGTATTTGGCACGCTCAGTGATAAGGATTACTTCTTAGCAAAGTTTTAAAATTTAATTTGAAAATGCATTTTTTTTATTCTTATCTTAGTGTAACAAAGAGGTTCTAGATATAGATGAATGTGCGTGTTTATTCTAGTCTAGTGCCATCGTTTATTTGTTTTTCAAATATTTTATTATCGAGGGTTCGATTCTCGCATGGAACAAAAAAAATACTCTGTGTCTGGGTGTTTATCTATTTATGTATTTATATTCTAGGTTCCTCCTAGTTCGCTACATGGTATCCCATAACACAAGCTATGCTTACTTAGGGGCTACGTAGTTGGTGTAATTGTCTGGGGCCTTTATTTGTTTATTTTTATTTGTTAACTGCATTAAAAATTGTTTATTTATAAACTAAATTTCCTGCTTCCAAAATATTGATAAAATACTATTTAATCATATTGTTTTTAACCAAAAACAAGTAACAAACGCATTTAAAAAGAAAAAAAAACATTGACAAAAACGTAAAGTAGCAGTTTTATAAAAACAGATCTTCAACAGTGTTATTCATTAACATTTATATGAGTCCCTTCTCCAATAACCGCTAGTCGCGGGCGACGCGTGGAGCGTCCCAAGGCGCCCATCTTGGCGCCACTTAACAGTTTTTATTGCGGCAAGAACAAGTTTTTGTATCAAGTTTAATTTCGAGGTATTTTAACAGCGTGAGGGGATTGTCCCGCTTCCGCTATTAATGTTTGCAATTAAAAAAATAATGCGTTTTTACTTATTTAGCCATGTTGTTGAAGAGTTTGAAGTTCTTGTTTACTTGATGTTTTGTAATTTGTAAATTGGAAAACTTTTTTGAAATGAATATTGCTTTTTTTATTTTAAATTATGGTTCCTGTGAAATATATCATATATAAAGCTCAAATGTTTGTTTGCCTGGTTGAACGCGGTATTTTCAGAAACAACTGGTCTAATTTAAAAAAAATATTTGCGTTCAATAGTTCGTTTATCAAAAAAGTCTATATGCTATATTTTTACTCGGAGTTCCCGTGGGAATGGGAGTAATGCAGGTGAAACTGCGTGGACCGGCTAATAATAAATATTACTCAGAAATATTCCGAGGAATTACAGTGTTTTTGTTTTTGGTAAATTTGACTTCACTTTTTTGTTAACAGTATATTTTAGATAGTTATATAGAAATTCTTAATGAATATGCGTTAACTAAATTCATCACAAAGCAAAGTTCCTTTCATGTTGTCGAAGTTTTTGAACCAACAGCGACTGACCCAATATGCATATAGCAGTGTTTGGTCATTACTCGCTACTTGGTGTTGCGTACGACTTTGTCCACGTGAAATTTAGTTACACATCGGAATATTTGTCACACCAAACTTCCGTAGAACAGTTATTTAAAGTTTTAAGCTTGAAAAATATGTACATAGCTTCATCATAAGTATCCCGAAAGAAAACGGTGTTTTTTCTGCGTTAGTATATTTTTCTGCTTTACTAGTTTAGGCGGAAAATCTTAAAATATCAACCATGAAAATTATTGATCTCGCGATTCAAACATTTCTTACACAATACATAAATACACTAGCCTAAGACAGTTTAGAAAATCCATCGCAATCCCAAGGTTTTCAGCGGCCGAGCCTTCGTTTGATTTCAAACTGATCTGAGGGCGTAGATGGAGCACAGGGGTGCAGGAGTGAGTATTTTTTTAGTTGAACCTCGAAGATCTTTTGTTATGGACAGGTACTACATAAAAGATGAAAAAAAAAGACGTGTGGCACTCGGAGACTGCCGCGGTAAAGCTATTGCATAGCATTTTTTATCAACTTATTCAATGCAGTAATGTTTGACCTAATATGAAGTTCCACAAGTTCCTAGTAGATGGCGCTGATTGTTTATTAAAGCCCGCATGTAAAGTTATGAAATCAAAGTATCACCGCTGTGCCGGTCGGAGTGGGGGGTGTTAGGTATTTTTCGATACGGAATTTCTGGATTCGGTCCCCACGCTCAAGGCCCGCGATAGAAACTATGCAAGAGCTTAAAAAATACATATTGATTTTATAAATATTGTAAATGTAAACTAGCTGTTGCGCGCGGTTTTACCAGCGCAATTTCCATTCCTGCAGGAATTTCGGGATAAAAAGTAGGGTAAGTGCTATTCTAGATTGTATTCTGTTACTATGTCATTTCATAAAAATCCATTGATCCGGTTTGCCGTGATTGTGGAACAAACATTCATACATCCAGGATAAAAAAGAAAAAGATAAGTATAAAAGTAAGATACATGAAAATATCGATGACTTAACGGCTAATAACTATATATATAATATCCATCACCACCAGGGTTCGAACCCAGGATCATAAAACTGATCGTTCACCATCAACAAAACTAAGCCAGTTTTTCATACATATGTCCACCGCAAACTATGTCTATTTTACGCAAATGTATGAAAAACTGGCCCGCTAAGCTAAACTTAGTTTAGTCGGTGGTGGTCAATTGGTTTTAGAATTGAAAGGTAGTGTATTATGTTTAAATGAGAAAATTATAGCCTATAACCTCATGTCAAGTAATCATCTTTACTCAATCTTTATCTAATCTATATTAATAATAAATACTTCAGACACTCACACAACATTATCTAGCCCAAATTAAGTTTTTTAAAGAACTTGTGTTATGGATACTAGATAACTGATATAATTAAGAAATATATAAACATACATATTGAATAAATACATATTTTTTATTATAATAAACTTAAATAAACATATAAACATCCATGACTTGACGACAAATATCTGTGTTCATCACACAAATATCCGCCGCCGCCGGTATTCGAACCCAGGACCTGTGGCATAGAAGGCAATGTATGTTACCGCTACACCAGCCGGTCGTCAAATTATCTTTATATTATCTTTATCTTTACTGTTGTTAACTCAAGGAGGGCTATCGATACATAAGCAATCCTAGGGTAATATAATATCTAAGTCCCGGTGTTAGTAAAAACACTGCCTATCTTGCCCTTGTATCCAAACCACAACAAATCTATTTGCGGTGAAACTAGGCTAAACAACGATAACAACACAGATGGGTACGCTCCGAAAAGCGTTCATACCCTACAGTAAAATAAATTCCTGAACAACTACATAAACAAAATGACCTGTTCCCCGTGACATATAGCTAAAGCCTCCGCTTAACACAAACAAATCGTATATCATTCGACTTAATCCTTATTGTCTGGGTACGTAATAGCGATATGTAAAGTAGGTGTTGGTAATATAACGGTAATAATAGGTTAAATGTACGCTGGGAATGTGCATTTGACGTCTGTTGGAGTAAGCTTTGCGGTTACTTAACCGCTGTTAGGAGTTTTGGTATGGTTGATAATTTAGAATGACTTAAACGGTTGGGTTTAACCGTGTTAGCGCCGGGGTTATACTTTGTTCTTTAAATGCGAGTGATTGTGGTTTTCAGTTTTCGTGAAATGCAACCAGTTTTGTGCATAAATAAATATTAAATCCCCAGACAATCTCACCAACTACATGGTCTCAAAGTAAGCATAGCTTGTGTTATGGGATACCATGTAGCGAACTAGGGGGAACCTAGAATATAAATACATAAATAGATAAACACCCAGACAGGTAACATTTTTTTTTCCTTGTTCCGTGCGGAACAAGTATTGTTCCATGCACAATCATGTATTGTCATCAGTCCTTGATAACTTGGCGAATTTCACACATCGGTTATCAATATATGCATTTTTTTTATTTTTTATATCTACAGTTTTCAGACAAGACTCTTGGGGTCGTTAGCTGTGTCCTTTCACTTAGGAGTGGAAATAAATAGCTCCAACAAATATTTTGTTTAATTTAAGTGTTTTTTATATGATAATTATTGATTAATATACTTCTTTCTTACTCTTATATTACTAATTTTATGGTAGGTATGTACTTAATATCTTAATAGTTTAATAATCTTAAGGTTTAAAAAAAAATACATTTAATATTGTCTTAAGTTTTCGCGATTCATACTATTAAATAAAACACTTTTTAACCGGATTTATCGCGTATATTTACATTTTAAATTTTGACTCAACGTTTCGGTGTCTTTGCAGACCCCGTGGTCACGAGCGACTGAGGTGTCAAGTGTTTATTTACATTAACATTTGAAAGTTTGATACCCTGGTTAAAATAATGCCAACTTCTTTTTAAGATTAAATGTTTCGCCTAGGGGTCGAAAATCATGGTAAATCATTTACATAGTGCGTTGTTGTTGCAACAGATGAGGTGGACAATTGCTATCCACATTTTAAGTGAATATAGCAATTTACTAAAAATATATTCTAGAAATTTTAATAACAGTTTAAAATTACATCAATATGATAAAAACATGTACTATTTATAGTATGTACGTTAAGAACACAGGCGTTCATTCAATGACAAAAAAAAATATCGAAACGCTTTAAGCTGATATCAAAAGTAAGTAACGTTACCGTTACTAGGTACGTTACCATGAGATACGTGTACAAATGTAGAAATTTATCAATTAATGTAAGTTTAAAAAAAAATCAAGAATAAACGTTTAATTTCGTTAAAAGAAATAATGGATGCTTATAAAATTGACAATTCGACAGTCGGGCCACGTTGCACTGCACGGTTATTAATTTATGATGGCACGGAGCGCAGTTCATATTTTAAATAAGTGTCAAAATATATCAATAAAGCTTGAAGGCTCTAGTATCGTAAGTTCAGTATTGGCTGCCAAATTATTATTGTTTTTTGGTGGACCTGTCTGTTCCTTACAATTCAAGGTATATCGTTTGTAAGTAATTATAATTTACTATAACAAAAGTCGTGCATCACTAGTGCAAGCACAAGTCGCAGAACAAGGTAGCTTGGTTTTAGTAGTTGTCATGGATTTCCGCAAAGTAACGCCTGATTCAATCAATTATATCAAGTCGCTGAATCAATTATTATTTAACATATTATCCATGATGAAGGTTAAGAACTACTTTTAGTCACATCTGTATTTAAAAGAAAATGTGTAATAAATCAAATAAATAATTAAACAAAACGTCGCTCAGGTTTTCTAGTCAATCTATTCCAGCATAAGGCACTCTAACTAAAACCAATTAGGCTGGATTAGAAACTGGAGTATTCTTGGGTATAAAAACCCAAAAAAAAGTTCGAAATCAAACAGTATGGGATTGAAGTCTGCCCAAGTTCTTAGACTTTAATGTAAATAACCGTTTAAGTAGGTTGGCCGTGACATAAAAATATCACGAATAAATAACTGTCTTTAATTAGTAATGTCATGTCTAAGCCAAATTCTAAAAGTTCAAAAATAACGTCAATTTTTCGGAAATATAGTTGTAATGAAGTCGACAATCATTACACTCATATATTATCCGCAGCAACAAAAAACATACCAAATTAAACTTATTTTTTTTGACAGTTCCACCAAATATCCTGGACGACGAGAGTACGCAATCTGCTGTAGCTGTCCGAGAGAATCAGAACATCAGTCTCGTCTGCAAAGCTGATGGGTTCCCCAACCCAAAGATCATGTGGCGCCGAGAAGACGGCCAGCCTATCTCGGTGGACCGCAGAAAGAAAGGTAAGTTCCTAGCACGCTGGCTGATGTAGTTCATAAGGACAAATATCATTGAATTTTAACTAATGATTATTATTATTATTGGGGGTTTTGGGACTATACGAGCAGTCTTGTCCGCTCGTCACACTGCGACCTAAAAGAGCTATTGTGTGAGTCCCAATTTATAACTCGCCGCACACTCCAATGGAGTCCAGGAAATTTAGGATTTTCCTTACGGCGATGCTCCTAATCTCTTTTGGATCCAGCTCGTGCTTATCCAGGTGAGCGGAGCGCTTGTGCATAACTGCGGGGCAGTGGCACAGTAGGTGTAGAGGGGTTTCCTCTGCGCTTTCGCAGTATCTGCAGAGCGCTGTCTCAGTGAGACCCAGGTTGGACATATGCTTGTTTAGTTTGCAGTGTCCCGTTAGTGATCTTGCCACTGCGCGTAGTTGGGGTTTGTTAAGAGATACTACAAACCCCAACTACGCGCAGTGGCAAGATCACTAACGGGACACTAATATTAGATGCGTCCGATACCAAACTGAATCTACCACCACTTCGGAAGGTCGATCTGTAGAGAAGAAATGGTAAGAAAATCAACAGCAATCATCTTTTAAAAATACACAATACCCCTGACAGTTTACAGCCAGGGAATCCCATCTTCTTGTATCCGGATATCTTATAGTAGTCCTTTTAAAAATAAACAATAACAGTTTACAGCCAAGTACAACAAGTCCCATCTTTTATGCATTCAGATATTTTATAGTAGCTCTTCTTTATAAACCTAACTGGATATCGCTGAATAATAAGCGAACGAAGCTTGGCTCACTCGGATTAGTCGTTATTTTAGGATAATTTAATTGCCGAAACACTGTATAATATATAAGGTCTGATAAACCTAATGTTTAACGACATTTATTACTAAACGAGAAACACCAATTATACATATAACCTCAAAGTAAAATAGACGCCAGAAATTTGTACACAATTTGTAAATCCTAGGGTGTACTCATATCCAAGCCACTTTAATTGTTACCATAACCGTTCTTGTACAAAACTTTCCGAAATTAAAGCTTGCCCTTGAACGAGGCAATTGATGACGACTACCAAGCGCAATTATTATTTTTAGCAACAAAAATCTTATTCTACCTTTTATACTTTCAAGGGTATAATAATCAAAATTAATACGATATATCAGAGAATTGTACATCAGCAATGAATGTTCATAGCCAAACCCTAGAAATGCTAATTAGGTTTCAGCGTGCATCGCTTACTGTGCTGTTATTATGTCTTAAATTTGGGTGAAATACCGCACAATCGTTGCAGAGATAAAATTATATGTCGACCTCGTAGCAATGAGCTTTATGAGCGGAGCATCTGGTGTACACACAATTATGTGCGGCATTTGCTGTTACGTTTATATTGAGTGGCGCATGTGCCAGTAGAGACATAGAAGCTTTAGGTTACATCTATTAGGGTTGATTTTTGAATATAATGTATGAAAATTATAAATTAGTTACAAAGCTCGCGTGTATACAGGACTGGTATCGTTAATACAGAAAAAAATTTAAGGTGAATCTGTAAATAAATTTAAAGTACCTAACAATTACACAAAATTGATTTTAAACTATCGAAATACATGGACTATAAAAAAAATCTTTAGTTTTAAACTGTAAATTAAGAAAAAAATGCTGTTTACCGTTTAATAATGTATTTAGAAGTGACAAGGTGTTAGATACCCATCTTGTCCTTCTTCTCCGAGAAAAGTATAGTTTAAAAAAAATCAACAAATTATTACAAGTGACATTATCTACCCTATTAAACAACATATTGGCAACTTTAGATCTATTGAAATAATGCCTTACTTACTTTTGGTCATATACTTGAAGTAAATGTGTTTCAGAATTAAAAATAATAACTTTCCATAACTTCTACCTTAACATTATTACCGATTGTTAAAAAAGCGTCAGATAACCTTTTTCAATTCCTAAAGAAATTTTCGAGAAAATATAAGGACCAACCGCAATGTAATTTGAAATTCTAAAATGAGGGTTCAAATACAAAGAAACAATAGACCAAACCGAACTATATCCATGGTTATTTAATCAGAAATGGCACCTTACGACCCTCATTAATAAAATTACCTCTGCTACTAGACTGCTACTATTTAGTGTTTCTAGTTAAAACTCCGTTAATTATTCACGTTATAAAAGCTTTAGATTTTTATCCCGTTTCGTATCGTAAACCTAATCGTACTTATTCATTATTTGAATTATACAACAAAGGATCAGGGATTCGTTTTCATTCAAATCATTCCATTTTTAAATCTTATGTTTTAATAATTGGAACTAAAAGTGCTTTTGGCAAACTGGCCAAACTTGCGAAACGTACCTATTTCAGTTTTTAAATTAACTTTTATGATGTGAGTTTCTGTTGTAATGGAAATTTACAAAATATTAATGTTCTTGGAAACATTAAATTATAAGGTTTTTTCTACGTTTTCATTTTGAAATCCAACATGATTTTATATTGTTGTCAACTTTTTTAAGTGCTTTTGAAGATCACTATTTTTCCTAAAAAACTGTTTTTTTATGGTTTTAATAGCAGACTCAGATTATGAGATTATACTAAAAAAGTGTTTGCTCTTTATCCTCATTATATGTTTTATTTTGCTTTGTTGAATTATACAGGGTGGAAGTTTTGAATGCCTAAGGGAAAGTATTCTAAATAATAGAGATAGCAAATTCTACTCCAAAGAAACATTCCTTAATTTTGGAAAAGAAATAAAACTGCATTCATTCGCTCGCTTCACCCGGGAATTGAACCGACTAAAATCTGTAAAAATTACACCCTGTAATTTTATTGCATCGATCTGTTGTGAGGTCTTTGGTGTTTGGTTTTTTAAAAAAAAACTTTTTACTGCCGAAACACTTTCTTTATTTAAGAAAACACTTTTACACTTTTCTACACGAAGGTGTCCCAAAATCAACCAATCTTAAGAGAAGTGGTTATCGCGAGCTCCAGAGTCTAACTGACTGGATTAAAGGTTTTAATTAAAAACGAAAGCTAAATATGCAACTTCGCAAAATAATATAATGGAAAATTTATAGTGAGTTAAAAATGCTTGCTCAGGCTTAGGGCCATACTAGGCTAGGTTATAACAGCCCCCCCGTTACGACGAAGCTTTACCCTTTAAAAATAAAGCGAAGTTCAAAAGGAAAAATTAATACAAAATAATATGTGAGCTTGACTTTTGGGAAACCTTTAACAAAATTTGATTAAGAAATTAAAATGCTTTAACATTATAAAAAGACAAAGACATAAAAGTTTGTAAAATTGAAACAACAGTTAAAAATTAAACATTTTAAATTACATATAATCAAAGTTAAAATAAAATGTAAAAATTATAAAAGATAAAACACATTAACATAAATTGAAATACAAAATTATGAAAAGTTTAAGTTCCTTGAAGAGGACTTTGAAAAATCAATTTTAGAAAAAGACTTATAACTAGTTTCAGGAAGAGGCAGAGATTTTACAGATTTGTTTTCCTCTTCCGAAGTAGAAATATCTGATAATTCAATAGAATTTGATACCTTAGATTTACTCTTAACAGATTTTTTATTATTACACTGATTAAATATTTGAATACAATAACCAGAGTTAGATTTAGAATTACGATTTCTGAAACATTTATATAATCTGTAAAAAACATACAAAAATAATGAAACAATTAAAACATAAGTAAATGCAGAATAATAATTACTATATCTAATAAAATGAGGTTGACTTTGAAGTTTATTTATTTCGTTTTCTAAATGATCCATTTCATGTGTAGCAAATTTTAAGGATTCCAAATTTATTTTACTCAATGAAATAGGAGAAAGATATGGGAGTGTTTTATTAAATATATCCTTTTGACAACAGTCGTCTGCAGTGATATCAAAATTAATTTGTAAAGGAGATTTCATCATAAAAGAATAAGAGCTAGAAGGAATTAATCGAGTAGTTTTCGAATATCCAATACAATCTTCGGATAATTTTACAATACCTGTACCTACAATTGAATAGTCATGAATAATATTATCTTTACATTTGATACTTAATTTGTTAGATTGAGATTGTACATAAATCCATTTATTATTATTTAACTTCTGCCAAATATCTATTTTGCCAAATATCATTTTCGAACTACACTCGGGAGGCAGAGACAAAATAACTTCAGTCAGTAATCTAGATTCACAAGTCGGATTAGTTGAAGTAGGAATTACAGAGATTGAATTACATATAGAGTAGTTTTTATCAATTTGTTTACAGTCATTAAAGTTATCAAACATAGCATAATACATTCTATCGTCACTTAATGCGATAAAAGAACTAGACGGCTGAATTAAAGCGAATGTTTTAATTTGAGACTCATCATGTGGAGTAGGCAATGGCATGATTTTATAAACAATAAACTTGTCGGGAGTTATTAAAGGTATTTGTAAAATAAAAACAATCTTATTATTATAAAAATAAGAGCTTAATTGGCTTACATCTATAATAGAGTGAATGTTATGAATAGTTAAAGGTAATGGGAAGTCTAATCTTTTATTAATTTGATTATTGTGCTTAGATAATTCTAAAAATAGATTTAAAGGACTTATTACGCTAGGGTGTAAAATATTAAGTTTAGAAAATAAAATTGAATTTAAAGTAGAGTCTAGTAAATTAGAAATAGTAAAAAGAGAACCTTCGATAATATTTAATAAAATATTTATTTTAGACATGTATTGCATTTCACTGTCTATTTTACTTACTTGGGATAATATTTCATTTATACGATTTATTTGGGAATTTAACTTTAGTTCATTTTCGTTTAACTTATAAATAGAAGAGTTGAAATTATTAATAGTCGACTTAATGACATGTATGTTATCCTTCATTAAGTGAAAGATTTCTGTTTCACTTTTTTGACAAAATTCAATAGCGGCGTCGTATTTTCTGGCGTCCTCCGCGTCGAGAGTACCAAAGAAAAACTTCAAAATTTCGCCACCAAACTCCAAAGATCGCTTGACCTTGGTTGGGGGATTTTCAGAAATTATATGAGAAAGAGAATTTAATTTTATAAAATTAGACTGAATTAATACTTCAATTGGGTTTATTAAATCTTTACATTCAATGATTACATTTGATTTAATATTTTGACATATATTTTCCGTTCTACTTAACAAAGTTTCCAAATTATTGAGATATGGTTCAATTGGCATTAATTCAATATGCGTTATCACTTTCCAATAGTCATTATAAAAGTTTATATGCGTCACAGGTTCAAAATATATACCAGGAGCATGAAAGATAGGAGTAATCTTCGATTCGGCGAAAGTTACCGAAATAAACATTCTGGAATAACAATAAAATAGGTTAAAATAATATTTTTATTTTCACTTTAACGTTTATATTATAATAAAACTAGTAAATAGTCTAAAACTAAGATATAAAAAATTAATGATTAAAATAAGACATTAAAATTAATTATAGAAATTTTAAGAGGCAGTAGCCGGTTTTATTTCATTTGTATGATACTTAACATGGCTTCTACCTATCTGTAAGGTGACGTTGTGCTTATTGTGTACTTTTATAATTTTGTATGGGCCTTTCCATATCGGAGATAAGGCTTTTCGGAGTCTATGATGATGTCTAACATAAACCATGTCTCCAGACTTATAAGAAGTTTCACGAGATTTTGTATCATAATAGGTTTTTGATTTTTGTTTGCTTGATATAATATTTTCTATAGCCTTTTCGCGACTAAAGCGCATTCTATACTGGAGTGCTCGAATGTATTCATGATAAGTAATGTTATTATTAGTTTCATATAATGAATTTGGAATAGACGGTTTATAACCGTATAAAAGTTCATGAGGAGTAAAACCTGTCGTAGAATGAGGATTAGTGTTGTAAGCTAAGATTGCAGTGAATAAATAACAATGCCAGTCGTTTTGATTTTCGTTAACAAAAGATTTAAGGTATTCTTTTAAAGTAGAGTGAGACCGTTCAAGAGCTCCGTTAGTTTGCGGATGATACGGAGTAGTAAATAAATTTTTAATTTTCATAATATCCATAAGTTGTTTAAATAAATCCGATGTAAAACAAGTACCTAAGTCGGTTAAAATATATTTTGGAAAACCGAAAAGAGACATAAAATGTACAAGGTTACGAGCTATTTCTTCACTGGTAGCCGTGACCATAGGATAAGCACTAGAAAACTTCGTAAGATCGTCTTGAAGAGTTAATATGTATTTGAAATTTTGGAAACCCGCGTCGGGGAGAGGACCTACGATATCGAGAGCTAATCTCTCGAAAGGCTTTGTAGAAGTTGAGGTTATTTCCATAGGAGCTTTATTAGATTTTCTTAAAGGTTTATTTACCTGACATAATTTACAATTTTTTACATAACTCTCTATATCAGAGCGCATGCCTTTCCAATAATAGGCAGACTTAATGCGATTATACATACGGCTTGACCCTGGATGTCCTGCTATTGTGGAATCATGATTTTCTTTTAAAATAATAGGTACTTCTACAGGTGAAGGGTAAATTAACTTATTTTTATAGATATGAATATTAATATTAGTATTATGAAACAGAAAAGCTATCATATTATAAATCTTAGTGTAAGATAACTTTGAGAACGGTTCCGAAAAATCGGAGATAGCGAGATCGCTTTCATTAGGGTAATTTTCTAAAATATAATTACGTAAAGAAGAAAGGACGTTATAAATAGTTTTAAAATTAATTTCGTCAAAATGATGTATCTTAGTAAATAGGAAGTGATAAATTTTATTGTTCTGAGAATTTGTATAAGATTTAATAGAACATGGTTCACGTTCAGAGTTCATTATTTCTGACGTGTCAGCAAATTGAGATAAAGCCTCTGAGACATAAGGCATTGATTCATCAAAATCTAGAGAAGTTGGAATAGCGATTGATTTAAACTTTGTTAAATTTAAGCTTTCAGTATGTTCTTGAATTTTAGTGTTAAGAGTTGGAATTGTTTTTGGAAATTGCATTTTAAAATAAGATTCATAAGTGTAATTATTTAAATTATCAAAATTGATTGCATGAATAGGTATTCGAGATAAAGCGTCGGCGTTAGAATTAAGCTTGCCTTGTTTATACACGATTTCATAATCGTATTCCTCTAACTTAAGACGCCAGCGAATTAATTTACTTCCTGGGTCTTTAACATTAAATAGCCAAACTAAGGGCCGATGATCTGTAACAATTTGGAATTTATTGCCGTATAAATAAGGACGGAAGGTTTTGACGGCAAAAATAATAGCTAAGAGTTCCTTTTCCGTCGTAGAATAGTTGCCCTCGGCTTTATTAAGAGTCCGAGATGCATAAGCTATTGGTAGATCTTTGCCTACCGGACCTTGAGATAGGACTGCGCCAACTGCAAAGTTGCTCGCGTCGCATGTAACGACAAAAGGTTGCTTAAAATCGGGATATTGAAGTAAGGGTGCAGTGGTAAGCTTTTCTTTGAGAAGATTAAATGACTTGTCTTGCTCACTGGACCATAAGAAATTTGCATCTTTTTTTAAGAGAGAAGTTAACGGTTTAGCGATTTTAGAGAAGTTCTCGATGAAGCGGCGGTAGTAACCGACCAACCCTAAGAACGATTTTATTTCCTTAGGAGTTTTAGGAACTGGAAACTCCTGGACGACCTTGACCTTATCCGGATTTGGCGAGACACCTTTATCGGTGATAATATGACCTAAATAGGCGACTTCGCGACGAAGAAACTCGCACTTATCGGGTTGTAGTTTTAAATTAAACTCACGAAATTTTTGGAACACTAAGTTAAGTTTTTGAATATGAGATTGAAGGTCGTGGCTGTAAATAATTACGTCATCAAGATATACGTATGCGTGAAGACCTTGAAGACCTGAAAGGACTGTATTCATCAACCTTTGAAAGGTACTGGGAGCGTTTTTGAGCCCAAAAGGCATCCTATTAAATTCGTAGTGACCGGATGTTCCGTTTGTGTTCACTACGGTGAATCCTGTTTTTGCTGAGTCAGCAGGATTATTCAAAATTTGGTGGAACCCAGAAGCGAGATCGAGAGTAGTGAAGAATTTTGAGTGACCTAACTGGTCTAAAATATCTGTGATTAACGGAATTGGATATACTTCGCTTACTGTGACGTCATTTAAACGTCGGTAGTCTATGACTACACGCCATTTCCTTTTACCAGATGCGTCCATTTTTTTAGGGACCACCCAGACTGGAGCATTCCACGGGGAAGTTGAGGGTTTAATTATATTTTGATCCAACATTTTCTTTATCTGATTGTCAACTTCCTCCTTGTGGCATTCGGGAAAACGATATGACTTAACATTAATTGGGGGAGAGTTTCCCGTATTTATAGAGTGTTGAATGGCGTTTGTATATGTTAAGGGTTCACCTTCAAGATAAAAAATGTCCGAATATTCAGAACAACATTTAAATAATGATTTCTTTTCTTCGGCGTTAAGATGGGAATGACGGATAAGATCTAGAACGCGTTTTTCACGTTCGGATGGTTGAAAAGAGAAAGAGTTAATTATTTCACTGTTATTAAATGGTTTTTGAAATTCATTGTAATCGATGAAAGATAAGAAGACCTTAAAATTATCAATCGTAACGTCATTTTGAGTTGTGTTCAAAACTGAGATATTGACCCGTTTGTTAGGTTTTATGGTAACTAAAGAATTTGCAATGTGAACGCCTTCGCAAATAATTTGGTCTAAAACCAAGGCTTCACTTAAATTTTGGAATTCGGATTCTTTATTGGCAATTAAACATTCAATAATGGATTCAGATCGAGAAGGGATGGTATATTTTTGAGATTTAAAATTTATTGGAATGGTATTTCCGTCAATTAAAATAGAGTAAGAGTTGTAATCTATTATAGAATTAAAAAAGTTTAGAAAGTCGTGACCTATGATACCATCATAATCTAAATTTAGTGAGTTCTCGATAACATGAAATTTGTAAGAAATTGAAGAATTAATTAAATTAATTTTCATCTGAAAAGAACCTAAGGTTTCCGAATAAGAATCTCCGTCATTTATTCCTTTAAGTTTTATTTTTTCACACGATAAAACAGGCATTTCACACAAGCTTGCTTTCTTTATAATGCTGACGCTTGCGCCTGTGTCGATAAGGAAACATAACTCCTTGGGAGAATACTGTGTGTGAATATAAATGTGAGGTAAAGATACCTTTTTGCTAAAAGTTTCAAATATCAAAGTATCATTTTTAGAATTAGAATCGTGAGAATTAGCATTAAAATTATTATAAGATTCATTTTTTAAAGATATAGAGTTAGAATTGTCCGAAGACGTATTTTCTAAGGATATAGAATTAGGAATACAATTATTTGAAGAACTAGAATGATTCAGTTGCTTATCACCTTGAGGTATAAAAGATTTTTTAAGACTCAGATTATCCTGAGATAGAAAAGATTTCGTAGGACTCTGCTGCCCATCAGCTAGAGATATAAGAGATTTTGAAAGACTCAGGTTATCCTGAGATATAAATGATTTCGTAAGACTCTGCTGTCTATCAGCCAGAGGTAAATAAGAATTTTTAAGACTCTGCTGCTTATCAGCTAGAGATATAAAAGATTTAGTATGACTCTGCTGCCTACCAGCAAGAGGTAAAAAAGATTTCGTAGACGTATCCTTTAATATTGACTTCGGCGGATACGGACTCGAAGTCACATTTAGTTTAAATTTGAATTTGAATTTTCAGCACTTTCACAAAAATTTATGCGAGAACTACCGGGAGAGACGGTAGAGTTTTTATTAGTGCTACTAGTTTCAGGTTTCGAACCTGATAATGATAAAGAACGTCGTTGATTAATATATTGACGCTTATAGCATGAATTTATCGTATGCCCTAGTTTTTTACAATAAGCGCAAAATAAATTATTTCGGGAGTTTGAATTATGAGACTGATTTTCGATGTTAGAGTTACTAGGACTAAAAGAATTTTGAGAATTTTGATTTCTGTTAAAATTAGTTTTAAGGTTATTTTTAGAGTTAGAAAAATTAGTATGAAAAGACTTATGATAATTAGATTGATGCCTATTATAGTTAGAATGTTGGGAAATTTTATCTAATTTATGATTTTTTTCCTCCTCAATGGCTTGTTGTATAGCCTCATTTAGATTTGAGGGGTTCCTACACCTAACATAATGAGCTAAATAAGGGTGGAGATTTCTAATAAAAACATTCAAAGCAAGAATTTCGTTGGCAGATATTCTTCCAGATAGATCGACTGGATTGGTACAACTATGTTGAACATCAGATTGTAACCTCGTTAAAATAGCTTCTAATCTGAGAGAATATTGAGTGACATCTTCCGAATGATGCTGCCTGCAATTTTGGAGATCTAATAACAAGTGACTTGAATGCTTCTTTTCACCGAATGTGTGTTTTAAAAATGATTTAATTTCTTCCCAACTTTGGAAAGTTTTTAAGCTACATGCCAGCTGTGCTTTGCCTTCTAATTGAGAAATTATATATTTATGTAAGATATTTTGTTGTTCAGTACTAGCTAAAGCTAAGGCATTTTCACAATTTGTGAGAAATGCTGGTAACGTTTCCCTGTCACCATTATAAGTTTTAATGAATTTAGTAAGAACTGAGAGAGTAATTTTATCAGCCATTTCGATTTTCGTCTTAGAACTTTCACTTTTAAGTGACATTAGAATAAAAACGTATAATTAATGACGAATAAAAAGATATTGAGATTATAAAGAATAGTAAAAATATGCGATATAAAATTAGAGTTCTTAAGATTTTTAAGATGTCGCACAACACACACAAATAAAGATTTTTGAAAAAGAAATTGAAAGAGATATTGAAAAACACAACTCACAGAAACACTATGACACTCATGTCGTTTCCTTGCTCGGCGATGTCCTCCACAAGAGGATATGGGACCGGAGATGGTAGAGTTGCAGATGAGCTAGACTTGGCTGGTGCGGGCTCACGCAAAGAGCGGAGGCTGACCGTCGACCAGACGCGATGAGGGTGTGGAGCAGGCTCGCACTCAAGAGGCGAGGCTGACTGTCGTCCACGGGACGGCTGGAGAAGAGCGCGGAGCGGGCTCACGCAAAGAGCGGAGGCTGACCGTCGTCCTGGTGTGTTAGCGCAGGCTCAGACTCGGTTGAGCTGAGGCTTACTGTCGACCAACGTGTCACGGAGCACCAAATTGACCTCGAGTTCGTGTTACCTAGCTTTAAACGTAAAACTGGTAACAAAAATCCCACTTCTGACACCAATTTTTGTTGTGAGGTCTTTGGTGTTTGGTTTTTTAAAAAAAAACTTTTTACTGCCGAAACACTTTCTTTATTTAAGAAAACACTTTTACACTTTTCTACACGAAGGTGTCCCAAAATCAACCAATCTTAAGAGAAGTGGTTATCGCGAGCTCCAGAGTCTAACTGACTGGATTAAAGGTTTTAATTAAAAACGAAAGCTAAATATGCAACTTCGCAAAATAATATAATGGAAAATTTATAGTGAGTTAAAAATGCTTGCTCAGGCTTAGGGCCATACTAGGCTAGGTTATAACAGATCGTTTGGGTCAATCACAAGAAATCCATGAAATCTTCATTTTTAAATTTTATTACAATCTGCTGTCTCTATTATTTACAGTACTTTCCCTCCATGGGGCATTTAAAACTTCCACCCTGAATGTTTGTGATAAGAAATGAATTATCTATTTCTGTTGATAAATAGACTACTCATACTGATGCATCAACTAAAGCTCTAAATTGACCTCTCCATTAGGAGATATCCTTTTACACATCCAGGATCCGAGTATTTTTAGAAAAGAACCTTTCCCATAGTGGCTCGCCTGGGACTTGGAAATAGGCCACAACACCACAAAGTCTGCTATGGATAAAAATAGAAGAATTAAATATTTTTATTGTACCTATGTACTATTGTAAGCGAACACTCATCTCAGTTCGAATAGTTTTTTTATTTGACGACCGCTGGACCTATGGGATACCTATCAATATCTACTTCATCAGGTGCCGAGCTCACGAGTGCAATGTCTAGTGCAAATATTTGAAACATTAAAATGTTTAATGAGTTTACGGGATTCCTACCACGACTGCTGATTTTTATTTATTTATTTATTAAAACACAAAACAGATTATAGTCTTCACAAAAATAATATAGATACAATTAAGTTTTAAATCTAACTGTAAGCCAAAACGTTACAGAATTGTGTTGTAGTATTGTGGTATGTAGTTACAGCATAAATTACATTTATAAAAATTACACTAATTAAATATACAAAAACAAAGTCTTTAGTAAGTTACAGTGATATACTTAGATATTAGCACTAGTAGGTGCGGACCCTGAGGATGTGTTGCAAGATTCAATGACTTTAAAAAATATATATATACTAATCTTTTAGTTTAAGATTTTATAAAGAACATTAAAGTCACTGAGGTGGCGTCTAGTTTCCAATGAAAGCATATTAAAGTAAGTCAGTCTGTCTTCATAAGATTTTAACTTTCTGTGGAGGTTGTAACTAAAACAAATAATTTTCAAACAATTTTTTTGCAATCTTTCAATACCATTACAATGCACCTTGTAAAAGGGAGACCAAATAACTGCACAATACTCTAAAAGAGAGCGAACAAGAGTATTGAATAAATATATTAAAGTCTGAGGATTTTAAAAAGGTTTTGTTATACGACTAATAAAACCATCATCATCATCACTCTATGATGAAATTTTTTGGTAACTGAAATGATAAACATCTATTAGACAAATAGCTGTTATGGTCATGGAAGATCATTTTATCATCGATTATTACTTCTAGATCTTTTGCAATGTTTCTGCGCTCGAGAGAATGATCACCCAAATGATAATTAAATTTTATTTTGTAAATTTTTTGGTCGTCGTCGTGGCGCCGTGGTTACTGTGTGTATCATACGATATCACAGACTAAGCAACGTTTGGTGCGGTCGGTGCTTGGATGGGTGACCGCTGACCATTCATTTCTCACGGCGACTTCCGTGCTTCGGAGGGCACGTTAAGCAGTCGGTCCCGGGTGCTGTATACTTGTATACAGTAGTCGTTAGGGTTTGTCAGAAGCCACTTTGGCGCCCTGAAAATTCTGACATCCACCACCCAGCACTGGGCCAGCTTGGTGGATTATGGCCTATACCTCTTCACCCAGGGGAGAGACTCATGCCCTGCAGTGGGCTCATTACAAAGAGTTTTGATGATGATGATGAAATTTTTTGGTAATTGAAATGATAAAACATTTTTGCACATTTAAGACCATACCGTTAATGATACACGCACCATAATCGCGGACTGGCAGATGTAGGTAGGTGGCGATGACAGTTAGAGGCAGATAAAACGATCTACCCCCTTTCTTCTTCGTTTTGATCTGCTACTACTGGAACTCACATTATTGTCACTTTTGCAAAACACGCTCACAGTATCACTGGGTTTTTGACCGGACACACCACTATTGTTGATATTTTGTTTAACGATATTCTATAAACCTTTAAGTAGTATAACGTTTTACTCAACATTAAATGATTAAAATATACGATTAACATAAACTTTATTTAAACACATCACAAACCGGCTTTTCATATGTAAATATTAAATCATATAATAAACAATTCACCACCTTTTCCAATTAACTTTAACCTTTAAAAAATGGGAAATACTCGTATATTAAGCAGTTGAAAAATCACATCCATTGTCTAATAATTGGTGCCTGCGAAAGTGCTTGACCACGGTAAGTGGGAGCAGGTTTCGTACAGTTTAAAATCCGAACAGTCTGAGTCTGAAGAAATGGATAAGGGTTCCGCATGCTTAAATTTCTATAACGCTGACTTAAATTAAAATCGATTTCAGACTAAAAAAAAATTGGTTTATTATTTGTATTTTGTCTTTTGTTAAGCAGTGATCAATGCTAGGATACCTGGATTAAAAGTTCAGATGCACCTGTTTAAATTACGAAATTTTCTTTGACTCGGTTTTCTTTCTCGGATTATTATGTGCATTATGTGCATTATATTATAAGATTATTTAACCCAAACTTATGCCAGGGGTTTGTAGTTGACGTGTCCGTTTGTGTCCATTTATTTAACATGATATAAAATAACCTAACATATAGGAACAAATATAGGAATATGCTTGCATCGTCAATACAGTACAATTACGTACTAGCACTGTGAGGAGGAACAGTTAGGTTTTATGTCAGTCACACGTGAAAGGATTTTCAATTAAGGCATTCGTTTGTAGGTGCATCGACTTTAGGTAAACCAACCATTATGTATTTCAACAACTTAGGTATTCTTCCATAAAGTATTTTAAAGGTAGGAAGCATTAGTTAATGTCGAAAAAAATACTTTGCTACCTTAATAGCATTTACGTATCGCAAAATAATAACGAATATTTTGGCTTGCAAGTGATACTTGTTAGCCTAATTGTACTTTGATTTTGATGGATTATCAACCGACTTCCAAAAAAGGAGGAGGTTTTCAATTCGTCTGTATGTTTTTTTGTGTCTTTGTTACACAATATTTCAGACAATTATGAATCGATTTTAAGAATTCTTAATTCATATGATAGAAGATAGTTTATAATTGGTCTCATATGAATTTCATCGAATTCGGTTGGGTACTTCATTGAAAATTTCAAATTTTTGAAACAATATGTATGATTTTGAAGAATGTTTACGTGGATGACATTATTACTGGGTCAAAGTGTTGTCGTCGGACGTGAAGTCGGTTTTTTTAATGCTCTGCATTCGATGATTATTTTGTTAAAAGTTGTCAAACAAATATGCTGTGTTCTTAGGGAAATCAACATAATACATAGTAATACATGACTTTTTATTTAATGAATGTGTAGTATTGTTGCCTTGTAGTATAATAAAATAAGTCTTGTCACGTTTTTAGTTTTCTACTAAATATCCCAGCTTTTATTGGAAGAAGTTATTATTATTTTTGGTCGAATATCCGATAAAAAAACTCTTACAGGTTTTTCAAGGCGTTTTCGCAACCCCCAAACTGTGGTCCTGTCCAAATAAAATTGGAGGATGCTTGTCGGTAATTAAAAGTGACAGGTATAAGGTGTCATGAGGTGTTTCATATGACACATGTCAGATGCCCCAGTATGTATTCTCGTCGTTTATCGAGGGTTTAATTACGAAGCTGTCGTACAAATGCCTCAATTTTAATGTCGGGTGAGTGTTGAGCGGCTGCTGAATTAATGAGGGTAAATGTGGCTTCGTCGGAAATGTAAATCGAGGTTTTTGTTTGCCATAATTGATTAGGGTTTTATGTTTTTTTTTAAAGTGGTTAAGAGGAGATTTCTATTATCATAAGTTTTTTCATTATTATTTCGATAGGACCTCATATTAAGACCTACTTTTAAATTTCCGGACTGGCTTAGTAAAAGCGCTGAGATTAAGAACTCAGAATCGGTTATGTTTTATTATAAATCGATATTATATAATCGGATCCAACTCGGCTGGGCAGCGTTCGGGAAGCTCCGTAAAATCTTCTCATCGCAAATACCGCAGTGTCTGAAGACAAAGGTTTTTGACCAGTGTGTGTTGCCAGTGATGACATACGGCACTAAGACGTGGTCGCTAACTATGGGCCTTATAAATAAGCTTAGAGTCGCTCAGCGGGCAATGGAAAGGGTCATGCTCGGAGTTTCCCTGCGGGATCGAATCAGGAATGAGGAGATTCGCAGGCTGACCAATGTCACCGACATAGCCAGAAGGATTGCAGAGCTGAAGTGGCAATGGGCAGGGCACATAGCTCGCAGAACAGGTGGCCGGTGGGGCAGAAAAGTTCTCGAGTGGCGGCCACATACTGGGAGACGCAGCGTAGGCAGGCCCCCCGCACGATGAACTGAGCGACGTGGCAGACCTTGGGGGAGGCCTATGTCCAGCAGTGGACGTCTACAGGCTGTGGATAATGATGGATGATGGATGATGATTATTTAATTGGGTTTTAAACTAGGGTTAAACATCGATACAGCGAAGTGCAAGCAGAGTATTGATATCTAGGAATAAAGTTGAAAATTATGCCACCCTTACTACAGAGCATATAAAAGAGAATGAATCAGAAATCGCAACAGGGTTGGAACAGTAATTATCGGACTGTTTCACCCTTTCTCAAAGATTATGGAGATTTCATTGGTAATCTAAACTGATTAAGTTGTTAACGGCTGAATTTGGATTACTTAAAAAGTAAAAACCGAAACAACTGTATATCTTTGTAATGATAGTTAAAAACTTCTTGATGTATGTAAAATAGATATACATAATTTATATTTTGTTAGAACAATATAAGTTCCTACGGAACAAAAGAAACATAAAAATTCTAATAATACTGGAATGATACGATTTTTTTTTTTTTAGACACTCACACAACATTATCTAGCCCAAATTAAGTTTCATAAAAAACTTATGTTATGGATACTAGATAACTGATATACTTAAGAAATATATACACATACATATTGAATAAATACATATTTTTTATTAGAAAAAACTTAAATAAACATATAAACATCCATGACTTGACGGCTAATATCTGTGTTCATCACACCGATATCCGCCGCCGCCGGGATTCGAACCCAGGACCTCTGGCATAGAAGGCAATGTATGTTACCATTACACCAGCCGGTCGTCATATGTATGTATGAAAATATTTAATTCATGCAATTCCAATTAAGCTGTGTTGAAACTTATCATTCAAAACCATTACGATTACGATTCTTTATTTATTAAATGGTTCGGAACCCTAAAGTGTGCAATGAACTGCTTTCGTCCGTTTTTCAGGACACTACAGTCCTGGGTTTTTTAAGTGTCAAGTGAATAGGTTTCTTCTGGATGGATGTTAAATGTCGTAGTCGTCCACGTAATTCCATTGATTTACCTCCATACCAAAAGATTAGGTGCAGTGATCCATTTGATGTCACCTGACCACAAGTAAAAAGTAAGAATTAATCTATACTAATATTATAAAGAGGAAACCTTTGTATTTTTGTATGTTTGTATTGAATAGGCTCAAAAACGACTGGGCCGCTTTCAAAATTTCTTTTACCATTACTTAGAGGGATTCTTCCGAATCCGTATAGGCTACTTTTTATCCCGAAAATCCCGCGGGAATCGAAATTGCGCGGGTAAAACCGCGCGCAACAGCTAGTTCTCAATAATACGGTAATGAATTTTATCCGGGAAAAATCTCTCTTTAACCATGAGAATGCTCTAGGTTATTTCGTAAATTTCAATTTGCTCACATAAGATTTTGAAAATTTTGTTATGCGATAAAGAAAACATAAATAAATAAATAGCAAAGTAAACAACCCAACTAAAAGGTCGAGCGAAGCGCAAGTAATTTAACTACTTTCAATATATAAGTATTTCCTTAGAAAACTATATTCACGTAGTAAAAATACGTTATAGAGTTTGCGAGCGCCAATACGTGAAGTTTCGCAACACAATTTATCATAAAAGTTGTTTGTTTGCTGCTACTGCGTTTGCATTTACTTGAAACCTCGATATTTTCAAAACTAACAAATTTATTACCCACTTCTTGTTTCCATGTACGTTCAATGTATGTTTCTTGTTCGTTCACGTATTAAATACTCGGGTGATTTTATAGTTATGAGTTTTAAATGGAAATTAAGGGAAATTAGGGAAAAATTAAGCATAACATTTAAGCATTCGCATACTTTTTTATTGAACCATGTGGATTTTGACACGTATCAATAGTTATGCGGATTATAATGCTTGTAGACAAAATAACGTATGTAGAAAAAAAATCGGACGAAGTCGTCGTGGCGCCGTGGTTACTGTGTGTATCATACGATATCACAAATTAAGCAACGTTTGGTGCGGTCGGTGCTTGGATGGGTGACAGCCGACCATTCATTTCTCACGACGACTTCCGTGCTTCGGAGGGCACGTTAAGCAGTCGGTCCGGGGTGCTGTATACTTGTATACAGTAGTCGTTAGGATTTGTCAGAAGCCACTTTAGCGCCCTGAAAATTCTGACATCCACCACCCAGCACTGGGCCAGCTTGGTGGATTATGGCCTATACCTCCTCGTCACCCAGGGGAGAGACTCATGCAGTGGGCTCATTACAAAGAGTTGTAATGATGATGATGATGATGAGACAAAATATCCTAATTTAGCTGTCATAATAACCATGACAAGCGTAGTTTAATTGCTGGTTAGGGAAATTAACAAGCCATTGTAATCAAAAAATCAAAATTTACTCTGAAACAAAAAAATAATTATGCATAATTCAATTTGTTTTTTTTTTTAATGTAGAAAGTAAGTATAGGACGTTTGTCTTCCATGCCACCTCATTGAAAGTGCACATGAAGACTACAGTACACGAGAAACTTATTCACTCGAAACTTAAAAGTACCGGGACTGCAGTAGTGGTCAGGAAAAATAGACGCAGGCAGATCGTTCCACACCTTGGCAATCTGTAACAAAATGGAACTATCAAAGAGTTTGGATCCATAGTATTTGCCATAAAATTTTAAAATCACTGTCTCAATGAAACTGTTTTTTTTTATTCATATAATGCGATTATATTTTTCTGTTTAAATAACCTTTTGTTGATTGTTATTTGTATAAGTAGATAGTATTTCAAAGATGCTAAATTAAAAATTTTGTTACAATAAATTTAAAGTATTTCAAAAAATGCCTCTTCTGCAATCAAATTCTTAATTGTTGTTATTAGATGTAGTGCGAAACCCAGAATACCGAAAATTGCAATGCTCGTACTGCCCAGGTTCCTTTTGTCAGCGTTAAGTGTAGTGATTAATCGAATGTTGTCCAAGGCAGGGAATATTTCCAGCAAGCATTTATTTAGCGCTTGAGCGGCTTCACAAGAGGGCAATTTGCTAACAAAGAAAACTAGGAGCGTATTTAGCAAGAAACTAAAGAATTCTGTTGAGTTTTTGAAACCGAAAACTTTATTACCTAAAACTTTATTTTATCTTCGGTTTTTAGTTTTTGATATAAGTTGAAGATAGTGGTGTGAACCACAAAATGTGGTGAGAAAAATACTGTACAAAACGTTTATTTAGACGATACGACGATTCCCGCACGGAACAAGAAAAAAAATGTTCCGGGTCTGGGCGTTTATCTAAATAAATATGTATTTTATATTCTAGATCCCCCCCCTATTTCGCTACATATTATCTCATAACAAAAGCTTTGCTTACTTTGAGGCCATGTAGTTGGTTGGATTGTATGGGGATTTTATTTTTTATTATTCTAAACCGACAATAAGAGGCTATAAAAATTATATGAACAAACTTTTCTCTTGTATCGTACTTTCTGTTAGTGAAAACGATTTGAAGCTGGCTACTTCTAGAAACTGAAATAAGTAAGCAAAATATCAAATATCTACTAAAATTAATTAAAGAATTTAAAAAACAATTAATTTGAGGCACCATGTTCAAAAGTAACAATTACTTATTGAAACTGTAACTATGATTAAGACTGAAGACCTGCTCAATCGACAACTCACACCTGTATCGCTTAAGGGGTAGGCAGAACACCAGAGGTTTATAAGACCATCCGATGTCACGTATGACTTTGGATTATTATTGGAGGTATAAATGATGGATAAAGACTATTGCAGTGACAGGGGGTCAGCCTATTGGCCACAAAAAATCCAATACACTTTTGTCCCTAAACTGGCTTTTACAGTATGCCCGGGAAGAGAAGCAGCTGGTACACTCTGCAACAGAATAATGTATACCACCCCAGACGCACGCACACATACAATATGCATTCGCGTTGTATGTGTGCGGAAGACTCAGAATATCGTTGACCACCAGTCGTACGCACACAACTAAAGATCAATTCTAACTAAGCTAACCAACCAACTACATCGTGTCACAACAAGAAATAATATAACTACACGGATGTATAGATCTTTAGTTTCAGTACTTCGACGAGCCTATGTCAGCCGTATAATGTGCAGATTATTGTTTTATATTATAAAACTCTGAAAGGTCTGCATTTTTTTTCTCCGTTGCTATATTTATATGTCTTTTTTAGTGTTAAATTATTGATTGATTGTTAAATTAATAATGTTTAAAGATATATCTTCAATATCTTTTTTTTTGTTCAAATTTAATGAAGATATATTCATCAATAAACCTTAATATATATTCATTTAAATTAAGAAATATTTAAATAATTTATTATAATTTAAAATGATATAAATATAATTTTTATATTCTATATTCTAATTATATTTATATTCTAATTAATCAATAAATTAAATATAGTGCAAGCAATCGAAAAATAAGGTGCAGGTAAAAACTACTAATTAAAACAACACAATCTTTTCCAGATAATTATTTATTTTTTGCATTTCACAATATGTTGCGTCTGACTAGGAATTTTTATTTCACAAATTTACTAAACGATTAATTTTAAAAACAATGATAGTTTAGGTAATAGTTGTTATTTGAAAGATTTGAATGACAGTTCTCACTTTAATTTTTCTGTCACTTGGCGTATGAACTTATTATATAATTGAAGTAATAATTCCATTGTAAATATGAATCAACATGTTATTAGCCAGAAACTATAAATAAGCTAAGCTAAGCTTAGTTCTTAGCTAATCAACAATAACATCATTCACTCTGGATTATCTACTTTTTAAAAGACAACTATTACCTCACTATTTTATTAATAGCTAATTTGAGCGCCGTCAGAGTCTATGAGGTTGCAGCAGAACCGAGATCTCATACTGTCAACTAAATTCCAGCACAAGGCAGATCCTCTCATCATCTCCCAAGTTGAAATAACCCGCCCTTCTAATTTGGCTCTGGACCTCACTTGTGATGAATCCCAATTTAAAATCATTTGACCCCACAAATTCTCGATGGCGTTTAATGCGGCCGCTTAAACTAACAGGTAGGGTGTTTCGAGCATCATAACGTTGGCATTTTCTCCTCCATAATATTTTACCGCCATCTTTGTCCGACTTTATCCGTAAAAATAACTACATTGCTAGACGAATCAAATTCCAAATATTGCTTTCGTTCATCAATATCTCTTTTGCTAGCCTGTAAGTGAATAAATAAACTTAAGTTCTCTTGAAGTTTAAACAAATTATATTGCATGCATAAGAAAGTTAATTCATTTTAAGTTATAATATATTGTATATCTAACGTCGGATTATATACTTCTTTATTTACCTGTAATAATATATGTTGCTTGCTTTCAAATGTCGTCACACAGTTTGCAAACTCACATCATATGTGGTGGCCGTCGAACGAGTGGGTAAAAATGGATATATCCCCCGGTTCCTCTTAACGACGAACAGATAGTTGCACTGTTTTTCTCTGAAAATAAAATTATCAACATAGAAATAACGATCACGTTTAATACAAGGATTAAGTCAGAATAATAATTAACTTAAAACTTACAAATATCATCAATCGACGTGCAATTCCCCTGATAGAAAAGTATTGATAGAATGAAACAATGATTTCAGCTCTCTGCAGCAATGTTAAATGATAATTCATTTTTAATTTCAGTTGGGCACAACAATCTGATAGTAGTAACAAGTAACGACGAATGCAAACCATCTAGAAACACGACTACACAATATTAAATAATAGAGGGTAGATTTAACTTTTTTTTTCTAAAGATATGACAAGCTAAAAATAAATCTAGCAACACAATAAAAGATAATCGGGGTCTTCCACTTATTTTGTCTTAAGAAATGAGGCATCGTTGTTATTTCGAATAGTTACGCTAATAATAGCTACCTACTTCAAATTCAAACTTAATAAAAAACATCAAAAAAGTTGTAATATATTTCTTCTTTCAATTTCTAAAAATGAATATGAAATCACAGTTTTTTGTGGGATTCGATACCTGACCTGTCCAGATCTCATTCCTAGACACTTAAACCGCTAGGCCATGGACGCTATGACTTGAAGTTGTGAAATTAGCATCATATTATCTTGTCTGCCGGCTATTCATCCATATAGCTCGTCATGTGAGACTTGAGAGTAGCTAAGAACGAGTTTAACAAATTAATGAATCAGCAGAAGTAAAGTATTTTCACAGTGTGCGTGTGTGCGTAAGCACGTCCACTTATTATGCTTGGATTGGGTGACTTTCGTGGTGTGAGTGAGTATGGATGAACGCGCGTGTGCGTGCGACGTCAGATGGTGGTATACATTATTCTGTTGCAGGCTGTACATTCTATGTTTTTCTTTCGCTCCCAGTCCAGCATGAAAACTGTTTAATATTCGATTCCAAAAAGGAGTTGTACTTTTTATTTCTAAATCTATTAATGCAGTTCCTTTTATCATTAAAATCAACCAACCAATGCCTTTGTTCTTAAGAACAGATCTTCGTATGTCTAATTGAACGAATCCCAAAAAAGGCTTCACCAATAAAAAACAGTAAAGCGAGTGAAATCGATATATTTCGATTTGCTACATGAAATTGCATACAAACAAATTTTCACTCTAGGTATTTATGTTATTCATATTAGCACTTTACATGCGCGAGCTAATTTACATTGTGCTGCCATCTATTGGTGAGCAGCTGTACTAAATATAGCATACAGAGCTTTGCCTAATATTTACAACCTGAACACTAATAGTTTCAGACTTTCCCATACTACTCGATCTTAATGTTTTGTGTTGCAAGAAAATACCTCAGCAACTTTAACACTATATCTTGTTTCAGTAACAGTCTACGAAGGGGACACTCTAAACCTGCATCGTATCAGCCGAACAGAGATGGGAGCGTATCTCTGTATAGCGACTAATGCAGTTCCACCATCTGTCTCCAAAAGAATTATCGTAGATGTTGAATGTAAGTGCTATTTCTAAGAATAACAACTATTCCTAAGTTTGAAAACTACTTTGGTGATGGGGTAAACCTCTCTGCTTCAGACGCCAGTGGTTGCGGGTTCGATTCCCGCACGGAACAAGAAAAAGAAATGTTCCGTGTCTGGGTGTTTATCTATTTATGTATTTATAGTCTAGGTTCTCCCCTTGTTCGCTACATGGTATCCCATAATACAAGCTATGCTTACTTTGGGGCCCTGTAGTTGGTGTGATTGTCTGGGGATTTTATTTATTTATTTTTATTGTAACCACTCAGGCCCCAAGCGGAGGCCGGTTACCGCGCCTTACGTCATTAGACCGCTCACTTAAACCCCATGCAATAGCCGGTTACCGCTCTCCAGTATTTGATTAGTATAAAGAATTATAAACAGAATCATTCAGAATGACGTAAATCTCGGTAACCGGCTCGTTGCCGGCACGGGGTTAAGGCTTGGGGCTTAGGGTTTTAGAGTCATACAACCTTAGGTATGTGTAATAAAAAAATAGGAACACATAAATCATACAATCTTAGAGAGTTAGATTAAATAAAGATTAAAAATTAATTAGTGTGATACTTGTCTAGAAAACTGTGGAAATAGTGGAACGAGACTCCACTTAGATGCAGTTTTGCGTTAAATCGCTGTTTTTTTTCTGTTGAAGTCTTTCCAAATCGATTTTTTCACCTGCAAGAATCTTAATAACTCGGCTGTTTAAGGGTTAACACAACAGTCGACGGTCGACTGTCACCCTAATAGCCTAGACCTAATCTAATCTACCACTGATGCAAACCAAATTAAAATATATTCAATAGTTCCGGGAACTACCTGAACCATTAAGATAGACGTTGCATTTCATAAATATGTAGAGAAAAATGTCTTCAGTAGTCTTTTTACTGCAATAATTGTTCTAAGTTTGCTGTAACATTTTTCTAAAATATAAATAAAACCCCTGCAAAACTTTGAACAGCAATTTCACACTTAAAGAAAAATATTTCGACCATTCCATCTACAGTATTTAATTAACATATTTTTTGTTAAAATCTGAGTTACATTTCACTGCCGCCAGGCTCGGCCATTTTTTTTTCGCCATTGTCCTTTAAATCTTCTGATAAATAGAAACGATATTTTGGTTAAAGGATACCTATTTATTTTGTGATAGTTCTGAGTAAATGCAATTTACAGGTTTCATAGTAAATGTACCGTCTAAAATTTGACTTTGCTAGAAAATTATAATAAGTGTGCCATCAGACTTGTGTGCTTTTAACTTCAAAAGATTAATATAAGACAATGTTACGATTTTACTTGGAGAATTCTGCAATTATAACTTTATATGACTGTGAATATTTTATCGTCTAGACTGAGATGGTTCTTTTATTAGACTAGTTAAATTATGAATGAACCTTGAGAAGTGTATGCAGTAGCTTTATTGTATTATAAATTTAAGCTACTCTAGTTTTTAAATTGTTGGAGAGAGAGTTTTTATTCGCTTTAATGATTATAACTGCAATGTAGTTTTTACTACTCTTGTGGATTTCTTCGATTAATGCGCTTGGCCGTGTTGACTTTTTAACCTTTTTACGATTTGTTGGTGAATTTAGTAAAACAGTTTCTGTAAAAGTGTGTAACCGAATTGAATCGTGTAATTTCTTCTTTTTTCTACCTTTTGGTCTCTTTGCAATTGCATCTGTGACCATGGTATCTTTGAAGACTCAAACACGTGGAGATAAATGTTATACGTATGAAAATAAAAGAGATAAAATCTGGTTAAATGAGTATTTGATGTAAATTATCGTGAAAACTTACAATAATTTTATCATAATTTTTGATTCAATCCCACTCCACTAGGAAACTCTGCATCCTTCACTTGCCCGTAGCCCTAGCACTTTCTTCCACTCCTTTGAGCAACTTTGAGCTATTTTATAAGGCAACCTAATGTCAGAGCCTTAACATATTTTTGGTCAGAGTTTGCACCATTCACAATCAGCATTACTGTAACATAGACTTAAATCTATCAAAAAAATTGGAAAACTTAATTTACGAGTAAAATTGTTTTATTTGTTTAATTTGATTGTTTCTTTTTATTTTTTATATAACACTGTTGAGAAGTAATAATTTATAATTTTTAAAATATATGTTATCTTAAATTAGTATTGTATACTAATTTAAGATAATAGTATTGTATTGTAATTAGTATTGTATTAGTATCGTTTTTTTTCCCGCAAATATGTAGAGTTTACCAGTGGAAACTGTTGTGGCTTAGATATTAACTAATGTTCTTTTCAACACACTTGCTCGTAAAGTGAGCCTTATTCTATTGAATTTAGAACTATAAACTGGGCTATAAGTCACGCGTGCATAATATATTATACCCTAGTGCATAATATAATGAATCCTACAAAGTTGAATTGTACCTTTGTCCAAATTAAATGCGAGTAAACAGAGCATATTTTATTGATCCGGGTTATACATTAAATATTTTCAGAAACAACAAAGAGGTTTTATACCACTTCAAATCCATATACATTTTTAAATGTTTGCGCCTTATATTAGTAAAACAAAATTGTATATCAAACAAATTATTCACAATTTACAATAATTTGTTATAAAATATTAAAATATTTGGATTTACCACTCCAAATTAAACATTTTCACGTAAAATAGGCTGTATATGCTATACAGACATTGACACATTTGGCGGAAAAATTCGCATGCGCGAAGTTCGACGCTATTTTTCAATCACAATTCACAGCTTTGTTATCAAGTGCGTTTGTTATTTTATGACCACGTATGTCTGTCTTTTACTCACAAGTGTGTTGAAAAACGTCGTATGTAACTCGTGAGCGTTGCTAATTACAGTCGAGGCTGTGATTTGAGCCCGAGCCGCAGGCGAGAGCTTAATAATGAGCCGAGACTTAGCTCACTTGTTACATAACTATTAATTAAAAGTATTATATAAGCTGTTTGTTTTCCATAGAATAAATAAATAAATAAATATTAGTAGCAGCACACTATTCAAATTTAAGAATGAATACTGCAACCTCTGGTGTTCTGCCTACCCCATAAGGGATACAGGCGTGACGTTATGTATGTATGTATACTGCATTCGTAACAAAACAAAATATTTCGTATCTTTCTGAAATTTACCTAGGCTTGTACGTATTATTGTATTGTACTGTACGAATGACATTTTCTCCAAATTATAACCCCTGCCTACTATAATTTGCACATCCACAGTTTGTATATTTGACATAGCTATAACTTGAGGCTATCCATCATTTTGCCCAAGTCTTGCAAAGTCTTAGATATGACTTAGGTATCAGCAAATCAATGGTCTCTGATGATGTTACCACTCATGTTGACGCTGAGTGAGTTTTAGTTGAGCAAGATATCTTCTAACGCAGTGCAGACCAGCTTCGGCGATATTATAATATTTCATTTTTAACTTCAGTATAACCTGGCACCCTTACTTTGTAAAAAAAAACTGAGACAAAAAATATTGTTGGCACGGCCAGAAAATTCCATCAGATCTTATTGACAAAACTTATTTCTTATTAAGAGATAATCCAGTTTTTTAAACTGACGTTAAGACCTGCCTAACGTTGGTTAAAAGAGAAGGTTAGTATGTTTACAGGGTGACTGGTGACAAATTTCAGATAAAAGTAGGTACAGAAAGCAGCATATCAAGCGTTACAAATCTGTCAAAAAATTTTCTCTGTGCCTGTTAATCTGATCTCTATGCCCTCGACATTAAGTTAAAATTGGTTGGGGTAATTTGAGAGGTACTGTTACGATTGGTCTGCTGCCTTCTGTACTTAATTTTTCACCAGAATTCCCTACAAATAAATAATGAGACATTACAACACTTTTCCCAACGCGCCGCCGCCTCAGTCAACACGCACGCAGTACTGTTCCCGCCACACGCACACCACCACCCGCTAAGTATTTATTGTATTACGCTTATGTAAATACTAGCTGTAGCGCGCGGTTTTGCCCGCGCAATTTCGAATCCCGCAAGAATTTCGGGATAAAAGGTAGCCTATGTGCTATTCCAGACTGTACACTATCATTATGCCAAATTTTATCCAAATCCATTGAGCCGTTCTCCCGTGATTGAGGAATAAACATCCATACACCCAGACATGAAATGCAAATGAATTTGCTATCACGAATAAGATGTTAAATATTAAAAAGACATTATGAGATAATAAAAGTAAAAAAAAAAGAATAACATTTTTTGTGATAAACGGCAAAGACTCAGCATAATGCTACTATGGAAGTAACTTCTTCAGTAGCGCTGGTTTTCAGCCTAAGCAATTGTTTACATTCCATATGAATTTTATAAGTGTGTAGTCCATAAAGATATTATATAATATAATAATAATAAATCATATGGTACATAAGTTCAACATTTAAATAAAAATCTAATTTTTACAGATAAAAACTATGGTGACAATTGCAATGATCTCTGTTGAAAAGAGACATAAAAAAAGACATTAATTATAACACAATACACAGCAATATATAGGTACTGATATAAAACACACATGCACATATTATTCATATATATATATCTATATTATATAATTACAGAATTATATATAGCCATAGATATTATAAATAAATATAAAAGAATAATTTATAAAGATATAATAGTACAGTAGGTATATATATGATAATATAAAAAGTAAGTAGTAATAATATCATACTTACTAAAAATATATAAATATAAGTAGCCAAAATACCATTCAGCAAAAAATCGCACCCGAAACCGTACCTATACATGTGAAATTACTATTAATTTTATTGTTCTTGCTCCATCTGATATATATATATATATAAAATTTTCGTGTCACAGTTTTCGTTGCCATACTCCTCCGAAACGGCTTGACCGATTTTGATGAAATTTTTTGTGCTAATCCGGTATCTATGAGAATCGGCCAACATCTATTTTTTTTTTTATTTATATGGCAAAACAACGTTTGCCGGGTCAGCTAGTAAGATATAATTTTAATTTGCGTTTAAATGCAACTTTCCCTATGGTATTTCTTATGGGTGGTGGTAAGTTCCATAGTTCGGAGGCTGCATATTTAAAACTGCCTCATGCATTCATGAAAAGTTCTTGGTCTCTAGTGTTTATATTTTGTTTTAAAACCTTAACCTCGCTTTGAAACTCCTGTATTCTTTTTTCACAGTTATTTTAAATTAAACTAATGCGTTCCTCCACTTAAACAATTCGCTCCACTACTAAGGCTGTGCTATATATTTTTGCAGTATATTATATCGGCGCGCAACTCTCGCAAGTCTTCACTAAAGGTGGTTATAATCGCTCTAAGCGCCTGCGTTTTGTCAAAAAACAACTGCATATGCTCAAATAGTTTAGTTAATGAAAGTTGCTCTTCTCGGTCTAATAATTATTTTATTATTGTTTCATTTTCATTTAAAACTAATTCTTTAGTTTTTGTAGTTTCCTCTAAGGAGTTTGACTTAACGGGTGTGTTTGTATTATCGAACTTGTGGTTTTTCGATAAACAAGCTGGGCACATCCATTGTTTAGGTACTTAGGAAGGATTTTGTTACATTGAGCGATATCTACACACAACTTATGAAATATCGCTTTGCATTTCGAACAAGTAGCGTCACCTGTCGGCGATGCAAACTTAGCACAGGCCTCACACTTGCTCATTATAAAGATGAATATTGATGATTCCAAATAGTTCAAATGCAGTGGTATAGATGGCGCTGGCGTATATTTGTAGTAGTTCAATTTTAATTAATTAAAGTTAGGTAAGAAATATTTATAATCTATAGAGAACTTTTTTGAGATAGAAACCGGGCAATATATTTAAAATGAAATAATATACATACAGTTTCAGGAATCCTTGTTTTTGTGCACAAATGATGATATCACAAAATAATCACTTATGTTAATTACACATAAAAACTTTCACCAACAATAGCTAACTGTTATTATCACTTAAGAATGTTATTTATGTTGAAATTAGAACATATAACTAATATTTACTTTAATTATCAATTAAAAACTCGGAGCTATATGTGTATCATTTGGATTATTTGGACGACCGCTATGGCGTTGGGGTAAACCTATCTGCCTCAGACGCCAGTGGTTGCGGGTTCGATCCCCGCATGGAACCAGAAAAAAAAATGTTCCGTGTCTGGGTGTTTATCTATTTATGTATTTATGTTCTAGGTTCCCCCCTAGTTCGCTATATGGTATCCCATAACACAAGCTATGCTTACTTTGGGGCCATGTAGTTGGTGTGATTGTCTGGGGATTTTATTTTTATATTTATTATCCTCCTTTTTTCCAGACATTTCAACTTTCACATTTATAATATAAGTAAGATGCGTTGCGTGATGAATTCTTTAATTTTCAGTTAAGTTTACTCAGTAAATAAATAACATTCATTTTTTATTTCATTTTTTCTCTTCACGTATGATCTCAAACTATCAGGTCCTCGAATTTCGAAAGTGACCCACCAGTCACCCTGTATAAATGTATACAGATCTTTAGATAAACATGTATCATAAATACACCTAAATAATTATGTGATAAAAGTAAGTTTTCCATTACTTTGTTTATGTTATGAAGACTTATACAACTAGATCAAACAGTACCATGAAATAAAGTTTTTCTACACAATAAACGTACTTATAAACTTCTGGATTCGCAATGTTTGTATTATTTTATTTTAAATTAATTCTAAAATAAGCTTGACGGACATGTTAACTAAATCTACTTGACTTTTTGTACAAAATCATTTTTTAATCAATTAACAAGTTGCTAATCTAGCATTTTAAACCTTAAACACACGAAAAAAAACTAAGGTGATTATTCTCTTTTGAAATGAAAAAAAAGCAAGATAGCAAAAAGCAGTGTCTGGTAGTCTTACATATGCTGTTGTAAGGCTCAATCACTATTTATCTGTAGACACTGGGACTTGGTTCATTGTTTGGGTAAACTTAAAATGTATTGTATAATAAACTTGGAAAGACATAATTGAAAAACAACATTCTCTTTGTAGCCACCGTCATCGTCGTCGATGTAATCGATTTCATACGATACCTCTTTTGAAGTGTTCTTAACAAAACAGAAACAACGGTCCGATAGTGTTCGAAAATATTTACGAGAAATTTACAGAGAAACCTTTACTGCAATGGTTAAAAATGAAAAGAATAGATAAAAGACATTTAGGATGGAATTTCGATATTTATTTGTGGGCTTTTGAAAATAGGAACCGTATGTATTTTGCGAACCATGAACTAAACTGTTTGTTTTAAATCATAATGTTATTGTCAGCGATACAATAAGTATTGAAGTTGGAAGTATTAGCGCAATCAAATGAAGGGTGTCCTAACACCATTTATAAGTTTTTCAAAGTAGATAACGCATAGGGAAAGAGAAATAAAAATCAAATGGCATATATTAAATAGTCGGCACTGTTCTCTAAAAAAATCAAATCTCATGTTCTTCTTATTTTAAAATAAAATAATATAAAACAATCGATAGACTGTAGTGTATACATTTCAGTAACAAAATCGATACCTTGTTTCTATTTTACCATACTATATAACTTCACCCCATCATTTCCATCTTTCTTTCCAAAGACCATTTTTCACCAAACTATAAAGGCAGGTGCTTCTAAAGCACCCACAAAATATTGACTAAGCAATTTAAAAACATACAACGTCTGCTCTACGTGAAATATAGTCGAGAAGTGTGTTAAACATAATGAAGTTACACGAAGGCTCCACGCAAAGGGGGCGAGCAGTATAAATATTTTAAAACAAAGCGTGGAATATTAAAGCGTATCACACGCCAGAAGTAATATTCCCGCGAAAATTGCCGCCATAAACTTGCGAATGTGAATTACGTTCTCAAACTGTGGATTTTATTATCGAGCGTTGTGAAAAATCGTCGGCTCCGTTCGTGGAACTCGCAGGCTATCCATCATGGGAGAAACTTTATAAATTGCTTTTCTTAAGTTTCCTATAGGTACCTTTCCTAGCTCCGTGTTATTACGATTGATTGCAAGGATAAGGATGAGCGCGATCTTAACGTACTGGGGTTGTGAGCTCATCTCTCTTAACTGCATCTCATAAGAGCATAAAACGGTATCTCAAAGCTTTTTATCTAGCAGCACTGCTTGGTGTAATAAACACAAATGAAGTCGGCTGCAGCATGACGGCATCTTACAGAAAGAGTCAAGTAAATTACGAAATATGAATAAGATTTCGGGTCTTGTTCGTTTTAAACGGTTTATGCTGGGTTTTTCAGAGTTTTCTTTTTACTCTCTGAGAGTTTTTGTGGAAAAAGCTTGTTTTTAAAGGATTTATGGTAATGGGTTTTCAGTTTATTTGTACTTGAGTGCATACAGTAATGTTGAAATAGAATTTTTTCGTTAGAAATGGAATACGTTTTGGAGGAATAGTAAAGTGTTATAAAATTAAAAATATATATATTTAATTATGCTTCCATGCTGAACTGGGATATTATAATGAGTCCAAATTTCTCAAACTTGACATCAGATGGTTTATAGCCTACGGTATTCTGCCTACCCCATAAGGGATACAGGCGTGAATTGATGTATAAATAAATAAATAAATAATTCTGAAACTCACACAACATTATCTAGCCCAAATTAAGTTTCTTAAAGAACTTGTGTTATGGATACTAGATAACTGATATACTTAGAAATAAGAAATATATTAACATTTACATATTGAATAGATACATATTTTTTATTAGAATAAACTTAAATAAACATATAAACATCCATGACTTGACGACTAATATCTGTGTTCATCACACAAATATCCGCCACCGCCCGGATTCGAACCCAGGACCCCTGGCATAGAAGGCAATTTATGTTACCGCTACACCAGCTGGTCATCATATGTATGTATGAAAATATTTAATTCATGCAATTCCAATTAAGCTGTGTTGAAACTTATCATTCAAAACCAAAAAGGCAGCCTTTATTACAGTTATAATAAAAGCTTTCTAAGTAATCTATACATATAATAAAATGGTAGGAAAGTCAAAACTGTACATTGAATATTTTTTTAAAAGAATACTTGGGGTATGATCTACAATCGAAACAGAAACAAAACTATAGTTTTTAGAATTTTTGTCTGTTTGTCTGTTTGTCTTTCCGGGATAAACTCAAAAAGTACTGCATGGATTTACTTCAAATTTGGCATGAAGATAGTTAAGAAGTCGGGTCAACATATACGCTACATATTATCACGCTAGCAGTGTTATATTCGTAGGTGCGTTTGATGCTGCATAGCGTTCACGCAGACGACGTCGCGGGCAGCAGCTAGTATTTTATATTTTTAACTTTTAATAAAGCAATATCCAATTCGCCCCAATCGTTCGACCCAATCGCTAGCGGATTATTTTGTGTATTTGAATGAAATTATTGAAATAGGTATTTTATTCCCGGAATTTCAAATATTGATGCTATAACCACAACGATTCCTTTCACACAATATCAAATCGGAATTCACTGTGAATTGGATGTTGGAATTATAAAGTAAAATTTTTTAGTTTAAAAACTTTTTATTAGAAACCTTAATACGCGGGACTTAAAATTGGATTTTTGTAAAAATATTTTTTTATTGAATCTTTTTTGAAATCTAACCAAGTTATCATGGATTGTTTAACAGATGTCTAAACTCGCGTTTAATTTGAATCTCAACTGGGTCGAAACTGAAAGGGTTTAGGAAGGTTTTTTCAAGTTCGTCGACAAGATATTTTCTGTTTATTTCTGCTCGAAAAAAGGTCTCCCCTAAAGATTTCCATGGCACCCTTTCCTTCGATAATAGGAAACCCTGATTACGACTTCACTGGAAGCCAATCCATGCACAGTCCCCATTGCAAGACACCTGGAATAAAATATTGATTTACTTGTTAAAAAATATTATTATTTTTTTATTAAAATGGTAACTATACATAATCAACGAATGCAGAACATTAAAAAAACTTAACGTCAAAACTTTGGCAGAGTTATAATGTCATCCACTAAACATTCTCATACATATGTTTCCAAAATTTTGGAATTTTCTTTTGAAGTACTCAACCGATTTCGATGAAATTTATATGAAACCAACTATGAAGTATCTTCTATCATATGGATTAAGATTTTTTTAAATCGATTCATAATTATCTGAACTATCGTGTAACAAAGACACAAAAAACATACAGATGAATTGAGAACCTCCTTCTTTTTTGGAAGTCGGTTGATAATACTAATTATGTAAAATAACTTGGCCGGTGACTAAAAAACAGCCCTGTGCTTTAAGTGAAATTAATGGAATATGGCGCAATCAATAAAAAAAGATTCATGCAATCGTTTTGTCATCATAAATCTTTAACCAAAACTTAACCGTACTTTATCTTTTCCCCACCAGTTTCTCCAATGATATGGGTGCCCAACCAGCTCGTGGGTGCCCCGGCCGGCACGGACGTGACCGTGGACTGCCACACGGAGGCTCATCCAAGGGCCATCTCCTACTGGGTTTATGATAACATCATGGTGCTGCCGACTAAGAAATATGCTGTGAATACTGAGGAAAATTCTTATAGGTATGTTGGACATAGAAATTAAGTAAGGATTATTTTAATATTATCTTAAGTTTTCGCGATTCATACTATTAAATAAAACACTTTTTAACCGGATTTATCGCGTATATTTACATTTTAAATTTTGACTCGACGTTTCGGTGTCTTTGCAGACCACGGGGTCACTCGTTGAGTCGCTCGTGACCATGACAGCAGATTGATACATCAGAGACATTTTAGAAGAACATGTTGTACCATTTGCCCCATTTATTGGTGACGACTTTATTCTAATGCAAGATAATGCTCGTGCTCATAGTGCACAATCAGTGATGCAGTGGTGATGCAGTGGCCAGCAAATTCCCCCGATATGAATCCGATGTCGATTTTTAGCAAGTCCAATGTCTGGGACTTGCTAAAAAGAAGGGTTAAATCCAGAATGCCAACCCCCAACAATCTAAATGAACTAGAAAACGCATTACTTGAGGACATTTAATGCTTACTTTTTTTATTTTTTTGTGATGATTCATAATCATCTAAAAATTTCACTTATTTCAAATTTCTTTATTTTTTAATAAAAAATAACGAAGACTTTTCAAAGTCGTTGTTAAAAGATGTTAATCAATTTGTTATTTTGTATGTAATTACATTTTCGTCAAATCTATGCGTTATTATCTCATTGTCTTACTTTTTTTTCTGTTCCGCTAATTGTGCCGGTGTGTATAGTAGTCACCTAAAGTAACCAAACGGTTTCATAGTAGAATGAAAAGAAAGGCAACGATGATCACTTACAGTTGCATACCGCCGTAAAAAAATAAATTTGTTTTCTATATGTCATGTAGGTACGCAGAGTAATGTAAATTATAGCATAAAAATATAAAGCACAAACCCGTTGTGTCCACCGCCGGATCTTACCAGTATTTAAAAGTATTCATTGCTCCTCAAACATCTACCACCTAGTTTTAAACCTGAATTAAATAACAAACTGTTCTAAATTCTCACGTTTTATTTTATTAAAAGAAACCCTTTTATCTGGATTATATGCGTTTAATTATCTTTAAATTTTTGTTCCATCTACATATTAATCTATGTTGCATTATAATTTTGCAATATTAGTGATATAATATATTAACATTGAAAAATTTTTTTTTTTTTTTTTGTTTTTCCGCCACAGAAAAATTGTTGGCACCCCCTAAAACTAGCTTTAACCAGTAAAGCTAGCTTTAGCGGGAGGAGGATGAATCCTATTACGGACGAATGGGCATTCTATAAGCTGTTAACCATAAGTGGCTAGTGGCAAATAGAATGCCCAGACAGTGTGGAGACTCTCTCAGATAGGCTGAGCATACCCACTAAACATCCCCCTTTTGACTCACCTTGATTAAGGTCCTTAGTCATCGTCGGAACGACAGCCAATTGGAGCGAGAGGCTGCGTAGTGAGCGGCATCCAGACGGCTGCCACCAAAAGGAACTGAAAGTAAGAAAAACAAAGCTAAGATTAGCAGAAATGGCAAAGCTGAAACTAAGATATTATCTTGAGTGATCAGACTCACTCAGAGATAGGAATGCTGGAAAGAAGGACTACGTTTAGAGACGTTGAGCTTGCTGGAGTTTCCTAATAAGGGGAGCGAACTTGGTTAGGACCGGAAGAGCACCGTTGAAACCCTCTGGGCTGGCGTCGAGAGCGGCGCCGAAAGCCAGGATCTCGTTGATGGGAGCGAGCTGGATCCAGAACGCCATGCGGTCTTGAGACCCTTTTGCGTTCTGGCACTGGGAAGCCGATTTGGCGGCCGGTTGCGATTGAGTCGCAACCCGGCTGCGCTGACCTGAAACGATAGGAGTAAAGGCCTTGGGGACCTTTGAACTGACTGGAGGAGCGTCCGAGCTAGGCTGCGGTCGTTCTCTCCAGTTCTCGATGGGCTTCACGGTAGCCCTGGCAGCACGCGGTGCCTTGGGGCAGCCGCGAAAGTTTGCTGTGTGGCCTGACTGGCCGCACAAGACGCAGGACGGAGCGGTGGGCGATTCGGGAGTGCGAGAGCACTCCTTAGTCCCATGCGGATCTAGGCACTTGACGCACCTAGGGGAAGCATGACAATTTGCCGCCGCATGACCATACAATTGGCAGCGGTGGCACTGACCTGGGAAACCACGTTTGTGTGGAGCTTCGACTCGGATGTTGGAGAGACCGCACACGGTGAGCTTGCCTCTGAAAATGGACTGCCCTTGCGGGCTCTTCGCTAGGATTATTAGCGCAAGTGGGAACTGCTTGCCTCGGCGGCTGTGCATTTTGTGCACAGATTCGACGGGGAAGCCTTGAGAAGACAAGTCCTCTAGGATTTGCTCGTTCGAGAGCTCGAACGGCACGTTCCTGAGGACGGCACGAATCTTACGCTCCTCAGGGAGGGCGTAAGTGTGGTACTCGAGCTTCTTGTCAGCAAGAAGCCGAGTGAAATTCCTGAAATCAGAAATTGAGCAGACAACGACCTTAATAGAGTCACCCACGTTGGATGCCTTACTATACTGGATCTTCGGGGAGTGCGTTCCGCAGAGAGCTGAGACCTCGGTCCAGCGGCTCTTGTCCCGTAGAAAGACGGGGGGCGGAGACTTGACTTTCGGCGGAGCCGAATCTGATTGCGACGCAGGCTGGGACGCCGGGATCGCTGAAACAAAAGGCGCAGGAGCAGACGCCGGTGCGACATTTTGCGGAGCAGGAGCAGCGGCTGGAGCAGCTGGAACGGACGGAGACGAAGTCGAGGAAGCGGATTGCTTCTTCTTCTTCGATTTCGATTTTTTGCGAACCTCGGTGAACTGAGCAGAAGGTTCTGGAACCAAAGGAACCGAGTCGGAATCACTACCCGGCGGGGTAGTTTTCCGTTTGCATGCGGTGGGGTCTACCAACATGCGATCTGAAAGAGGGTCGACGTACTCAGATGGATCTGGAGACGCCGGAGAAAAAGAAACGACCTGAGGGCGAGCGGACAGTTGCTCTTGCAAGGACTTGATTTGCGCGAGAAGGGCAGACTTCTCGGCAGTCAACTGACTGATAGTAAACTGACTGATAGCAGCTGAGGCACGAGATGCCTGCTCCAGTTCTTGAAGTTTGAGGGCTTTCTCATTCTCGAGAGCCTTCCAGTGATCTTTATTACCTATTTGATATTGAAGTTCATCAAAGACCTGATCGTAATGATCGCAATGAACGCAAGTATCGCAATTATCGCATTGCCCGGGGCACTTAGGATGATCCATTATGCTGGGCTGAAAGAATGTCTATCGAAGACAAACTGGGCTGAAAAAGAAAACGACCTAACACGGACCTATTGCCGGTGAACGGCGGACGATCAGGCTTCGTTGGCACGGTTACGTATCCACCTGACCAGCGATGCTTCGGCCGGCAGCAGTCGGGTCCGCCCTGAAAAGGGCAGATGAATTAGCCCCGACACCACACAGCCTCCACAAGAGAAAACTTTCCGAAAGAGCTTAACTTGGCACCTGACCCGCACGAGTGCGGGGGAGGGAACAAGGGCAGCGCAATACGAACACTCGGGAGCGGCCGCAGACACGACCGTTCGGGAGCGAACGCAAACGGGAAGTGTTTTTGACTGAACATTGAAAAAATTTAAAATGTTTAATTTATACGGGGTTACTGGTGACAAATTTTAGAAAATAAAGCAGAGCACTCTGTACTCGATTCCAATATTAATTATGTAATAAAATAAATAGTCAACAAAGGCTTCACGGCTCGACAACCGTTCGTGAACCTACCTATTCTGTGTTGATAGCGCCATGCGTACGTCCGTAGTATGTAGTTACCAGTTAAACCGTCAGTTGCGTGATGAATTCATTAACTTCTGGTTACCTTTACACAGTAAATAATGAATATTTATTTTCTATATTATTTTTTCTCTTCGTGATCTCAAACTATCAAGTCCTCGAATTTCAAAAGTGACCCACCAGTCACCCTGTATAATGTTATTTATTCATTATTTGGCGTCTTAAGCAAAAAACGAATTATTGTGAAATAGTCTTGATTAAAATAAAAACTGGTTGATTATAAAACAATTATCTATCAACGGTTCCCATATAGTTGAATCATTATAGTTTTGAAAAGTAGATTAAATAAAAGCAACTTAAATTAAACTTTTACACCAGAGCGTATTGCAGAAATTTTGCATTTAAGTAAACAAACAGAGCTCAACTTAATCATATTAGTATAGATCTGTGCAAGTGGCGCTAAGAGCATAGAGAGTCTTTAATATTAACATGATTTTGTATTCACTGACGAAACTGTTTGTAAAAGCGCTGCAGCATTATTAACTGAACTTGAGCATCTCTGATAAACATTGTGTATCTTCCTGTATACTGTAATATTTCAGATAAGCATACGTTTAGTTTTATAGCATTCTTGTTTGCTGAAATTATTAGTCTATATTTTCAAAGTCTACTTTGAGATGCAAGCAATATGTTTTTATGTTGTTTACTTCAGTCAGTTAATTTAAAAGATGCTTGCTTTGGAAATAATATCCAATTTTTGGACACTATGGGTACTGGAAATCTGATATTGACTTTTGAAAGATCAAGTCATAGTTTTTATTTTAATTTTAAGGGAAATAAATAAATGGATCACCTATCTAAAAATAAAAAAGATAAAATTGAGAACCCATAACATAAAAATATCCAAAATTCCTTCTATTGTCTTGAAATAAAGAAGCATGCATTGTAATTCTCTGTTTTACCTACAAATGTTAACAAATAAACAGGAAAATAAATTCATTAAAACACAGTCTTGCAGTACTTACATTAATATTTAAACGGAAAACGCAGAGGTACTTTGGCACATAAAAATAATGTTGAAGCATAAACTCAACATATGATAATTTAATTATAACAATAGCAGCAACATTATTCAAAAAACAAACTGCTAGTTGTACAAGTTAAAATTTAATTGTGTTTTAATTCCATTTATTAACAATAAAAACTCGCCACATGTTTAATGCTTTCATTAATTGAAAATTCAATTTCAAAAAAGTTTTACTAATTATAGGTTTACAATAAAAAAACACTTAATGAAAGTCAAATGGTAGATGAGGGCTGCGCGACCTAGAGAATCTTGGGGTAGGCCACTGTCCAGCAGTGTGCGTCTCTCGGCTCACGAAGATGATGATCGCCCATTATACTTCAATATATGTACTACTTCGTCTTTAAGAAATGAAATGAAATAAGAACCCTAGGTAGATCGAGAGGAAAAACAACTCTCGGCACTATGTAGCGACATGCGACATCAGCATATTTTGTAACACCTAACTTAAGCGTCTACAGTGGGCAGTCGTGTCCCTCACCCGCTCTGTAACGCTACTCTTTTATATATTGTATAACACAAGTACTGTTTTGATACAGTGAATATTATATTTAATCGATTTTAATTTCACGCACCCAGTGTACATATTAGCAAATTTCTGATGAACTAGAGTTATACCTATGATCGAGTGAATTAGTAACTATCAGTAATTACATACAACGGTAAAACTCTTTTATCAGAGGTGCTCATTAAAGGAAAAATTTGGCAGAAATACAACTCAGCTATGACATGAATAAACAAACAGAAGACAGCTATTTGTGCTTGTCAATGTCATGTTACAGTAACCTGTGGAGATACCAATCCCACGCTCTTTTATCATCTAAATACCCTTTAAGTTTATACATAATAGCCTTTTTTGCATAATGTTTCTTTGATAGTTCTTATTAAACGTCAGGAATTGAATGGGGTAGAAAACTGCCAACTCTTTTCACTAGAGGAACTGATTATGCTTGACCCATAACAACTGTCAAATGCCATAGTAAAAGTTAATTTTATAGTGATTTTTATCGAAAAATTAGATATGCATCATTGCGTAGTCATAAGTTTTATAGAAAATGTATACTACAGTTTCTCTTGGGATATACGTACACTTGCTAAAGTGTGGATGTACTTGATTTAAACTTTTGTGTAAATGTACTTAGTACGGTATTTTGTTACAGAAAAATAAAATATTAAGTATATAGATTTACCTCGAAAAGAACACTGAACAAGCAATTTCGGTAACAACTTGTTCATTTGACAGTTTGTTTTGGGTCAAGCGTATGAAGCGACATCTATTTAGAGCTTTTCGTTTTCTTCTCCATTGACTTTGGTATTTTATTGTAAATACGTACTGACATTCCCATAAATGATTTGGTGCTTTTGGCCAGCCTCAATTTGGGAAACGCTAACTTTTGGTCGTTTCTCGTCCTTACAGAATATTAAAAAAATTTCATAGTTTTAAATACTATTCTTATAAATTTTCATAAATATATTGTGCAAGGGTTAAGATAACAATCTTTTTAAGCTCTTCTCTTATAGATTATCTATTTCCAAGTTTATACTTTCCCCGAATAGCCTTTTTCTGCAGTGTAAATATCGTGTCAATATCTGCGGCATTTCCCCAAAGTAAGATGCCGTAGGACTTACCTAAGTCTTGAGTTTTCGAAATTTATTTTTAGTTCAACTAGCGATTGAACTAACCGCTTTAAAATTGTATTTTACTATGTTTATTGAACGACGTATTCAGTGTACAATTTTTTTTTATAGATTGATGTGACACTATTCAAAGATAATGATAAAAATTGCAATCTCGCAACAATTTTCGGTAAAAATAAAATTGGTGATAAAATATTTTTAAAAGAGTCATAGAATTAGCTTTTTCCAGTTTTTACTGCTGGTATCACAATATTTAATATGAAAATATGAATGTTGCTTGTTCATAGCAAACTTTGTTCGCTTAGCAGCTAAACAAATATTTAGTTTACAATTTTGATAACTCGCAAAGTTTTTTAACTCCGGCGCTTGGCGTTTGTTGTCGGTTAATCAGAACTTGATCCAAAACTTTACATCTTCCTACTCTGTGAAGCTTTTAAACTTTGTGAACTAATTATTAATTAGATGCAATTTTAGTTACTAATTTTGTACATTGTTTCACCTTATTAATAATAATAAAGTTTAAAAATTAATATCGACAGTTTTTTGGAATTCAGCTTTATGTAGTTTTCCCTGAAAACTTTTACAACGATCACAAATGTTTAATCAATTCAATTTAATGACATACTCATCTATGCTGGACTGTGAGCGTTAGAAAAACATAGAATGTACCAGCTGCTTCTCTTTCCAGTCATACTCTCAGTTAAGGACCAGAGGTTTTATTGGCGTTCTTGTGGGCGATAAGCTGACCTCCTGGTCACTGCAATAGCCTTTCTTTATCATTATAATACCTCCTTTGTTAAACGTGACATCAGATGGTCTTATAACCTCTGGTGTTCTGCCTATCCCATAAGAGCATGAATACAGGCGTGAAGTTATGAATGTATGTATGACATACCTTTAAACGTTAGAATATATTACAACCTTGCTAAAAAAGTACAAATTAAAAGTAAACCTAGAGGAAAAACGCCAGCGGAAAAGAAACTATTAGTTCTTTGAACGTCTATGTGGCCTAAGATCCTGGGTTTTTATATTTCATCTGTATAATGTTGTCTCAAAAATTTAAATTTAGAACTGGTGGGGAAATCCTAATACTTATGTCATTCTTAATCAGCTTTCATCCTGGCCTTCAATTCAAAACACAGCTAACCTTTTAGCCGGTATATAAGAGAGACTAATACGCCCTAACAAAATAAATAAATAAATAATAAATAAACATTTCTGACACTCACACAACATTATCTAGCCCAAATTAAGTTTCTTAAAGAACTTGTGTTATGGATACTAGATAACTGATATACTTAAGAAAATATATACACATACATATTGAATAAATACATATTTTTTATTAGAATAAACTTAAATAAACATATAAACATCCATGACTTGACGGCTAATATCTGTGTTCATCACACAAATATCCGCCGCCGCCGGGATTCGAACCCAGGACCTCTGGCATAGAAGGCAATGTATGTTACCGCTACACCAGCCGGTCGTCAAAAAGCTATTCGCCAATTTATTAGTTTGATGTTTTCTTGTCTCAGGGCCCATATGAAGCTGACAATCCGGAACCTTCAAGAAGGAGATTTTGGCAACTACCGCTGCATCTCGAAGAATTCTCTCGGTGAAACTGAGGGCTCGATACGGTTGTACGGTAAGTTCTTATACATTTATTTTGATAGAAGATTTTGAAAATTTTACGATTTATTATGAGTAATTGAAGACATTTTAAGTCAATTGTAAATAGAAATTGATGAAATTCCATTAAAGCATCTTTTAATAAGAACAATCAGAATATGTTACTAAAATTTGGCTTAAACGAATTCTTGAATATGTTCCTACCTGGCAAGGTCACCATGCAAGGATGGACGAGGGAGTGAAATGAAACACGGCTTGTTATGATGGAAGTTAACAGTATTTCTTGTTTCTTAATATTGTTTCGTTAGACAGCCGTACCCCTTTTAACGACCACTCTGGCGATGGGGTAAACCTGTCTGCCTCAGATGCCAGTGGTTGCGGGTTCGATACCCGCAAGGAACAAGAGAAAAAAAAGTTCCGTGTCTGCGTGTTTATCTATTTATGTATTTATATTCTAGGTCCCCCTACTTCGCTACATGGTATCCCATAATACAAGCTATGCTTACTTTGGGGCCATATAGTTGGTGTGATTGTCTGGGTATCTTAATTTTGAATTATTTTTTATGTTTTTTTTTTTTTTATATTGTAAGTATAGGACGTTTGTCTTCCTTTTTTTGTCTTTTTTGTTCGGTTTTGTTACTAATCTAAATGAATGCGGAGGATGCGAAAGAGGTATGGATCGTAGCAATTGGCGTTTCTTAGTCTCTGCCTACGCTAAAGGAAGAATAGGCGTGAAGTTATGTATGTACTAATCGTATATTTTTTTCAGAAATCCCGATGCCGTCTTCAGCTCCCAAAGTGACAGAAATGAGGAGCAATGCCAACAAAGAGAGTGAGTTGTAGATCTGTAGAAATTACAGCCCGTTGTGTTGGTTTAAACAATCTAAATACACCGAAATATACACTTTAAAACAAAACATAAATTATATTCTTATGAAGATAAATAAAATATGCGTAGGTTTCTAGCTTTATACTAAACATATTTATAGTTCTGCAGTGCACTTTCAATTCAAATATAATTTAGTGAATTCCTAGAACCAATAAGATGGTGATCAGAAGTTCAATCCAGGGATCGGCTTAGAGATATCTAGTACAACGAAAAGTTACGATATTGTGAACAAACTAAGTATTTTAGAAGAAAATATAGGCCAAACAAATTTGATGATTTTCTTTAAGAACGTGTGTTATAGGCAATACTCACCTCTTACTACGATTGAGTTGAGTTCGTAAATAAAAAATATAAATATTAGAAATAAAACATGAAATACAACTCGATCATCAATCCCAATTTCAAAATCATGTCATAGAAGGCAATGTGTCACAGCTATACGACCTGGGTTTCCTAAAAAATAAATTTATGATGTCTTTTCTTTTTCTTTTTTGTAATTGAAATAATTAATTTAACATTTTAAGAGAAAATTTATTCAATCAATTATTTCACTAAATAACATCGTTGATGCCGCCTGTCAAGAACATGCTGATGCAGATTTTAATATTTCATAAAGTATATTTATTTTTAAAATTCAATTACAATGTATCGCGGTGAATGTATTAAAATTTCTGTAATTAAAATTAAAATTTAATCTTTCGACACGCCTGCTAGGTAACGCTTTAACATGAACCTCCAAATTATTTTCACTGAATCAAATAAGGATACCAGGTTTTTTTAACATGAAATATTATTTTTTGGGAACCTGTTTTTCGGAGAACCTATCATTCAAAGTTGTTTAGAGCTAAATTGCATTTTGCCAATATGGTTTATGAGCACATTTGACAATAGAGTTCAAAAAATATTTTTCCGTCGGCTTTTCCCTCTCAAACTCTTTAATTAATATTTAAAAGCTGAAGAAGTTAAGTGTATTCTAACTTTTCTTCAGTGTATATCATTAAGTACAGTGTCAAATTATTCTTTTTATTTAAATTATTTTACACGGTGACTGGTGACTTAGTTTAGATATTGAAGGAGAGCACTCTGTTGTAGATTCTGATCACAATTATGTAATAAAAGTAGGTAGGTATTTAATTTTCGACTAGAATTTCCCTTTACAAATAAAGTGTTTTTTGCGACACTCACAACTCTGTAAGCCGTATAAGTAGTATGTGCGCCAGTGTAACCATAACAATGCGTCCCGTGACGAATTCTTTAACTTTCGGTTAAGTTTACTTAGTAAGTAATTAATAAAAAGACGTGTGGCACTCGGAGACTGCCGCGGTAAAGCTATTGCATAGCATTTTTTTTATCAACTTATGCAATTATAATTATTTATTTATTTTATTAATGCAGTAATGTTTATTCTAATATGAAGTTCCACAAGTTCCTAGTAGTTGGTGCTGATTGTTTATTAAAGCCCACATGTAAAGTTATGAAATCAAAGTATCACCGCTGTGCCGGTCAGAGTGGGGGGTGTTAGGTTTTTTTCGTTACGGAATTTCTGGATTCGGCCCCACGCTCAAGGCCCGCGATAGAAGCTATGCAATAGCTTAATAATTTTTATTGTTATTTTTCTCTTCATGTATGATATCAAAATATCATGTCCTCGAATTTCGAAACCAGTCACCAGCCACCCTGTAAATAGTAGCAGTCGTCTTAAGCGTTTTTAGTCTCTTAACCAAACAAAGTTTTATACCTTTATAAATATATAAAACACTTCCATACATATATATATTTTTTGTATGAAGTACATTATTGCATGAAAAAGTCAGGCTTTCATGTCAAAAAGTACAAATCATCACATACATTTTCTGACGTAAATAGGCACGATCGCCACTGGACAGTTGACATCCCACTGGGCTTCCTTTGCTTTACAGACATTTAAGAAAAATTTTGAAAAAATATTAATTTCCATAAAAAATATGTTATTTAAGATATTGAACCCAACTTCTTACAACTTGCTAGACCTTAAACTCAAGACATTGTCAGCCCTTATTGTGTTACTTCTAAACGCTACGATCATAGACTGAGGAACATATGAAGGTATACTATTTTTAAATTAAATTTGCATCTTTCAACCTGATTATTACCACCTCAGTCGTGACCATGGAGTCTGCAGACACTGAAACGTTGAGTTTAAGTACACTTTTAGGTTCATGCGAAATCTAGCACACGGATCAAATATTTTCTTTCAAACAACCAGTATTCAAAAAATTATGATATTATTTTAAAAAACGCAATAAAAATCAAAATCTCTTGTGGCGTCTTGCTTTTGCCGCGGGAGTTAGGATACCAAGCGCGCGGCGGTAGCACCTACTTGCGTTCTGGGATCGCCAGCGACATGCGTACTAGTGATTGTGACCATTATTTAAGGATCTGAATATACTGAATATAAAAAATAAAGTATATGTGATGAAAAACTTAAATACTTCAGACATTTTAATGATTAGAGATAATTCATGCTTGGAAAATTTGCTAATTTAGAGTCAGTTCTAAACTTCAGAGCAATAGAAAGCTTTTCATAAGCTGTACTTACAACTACACTACAGAACGTTTTCCTAGAACTAGTTAGCAACATCTAGTTTTAGTTCTCTGATTCTACAGTGCTTGTATAAACTAAACTAATGTGTTTATATTTTATCTGTTATTGCGTGAATAGGTTAATATATTATAAGACACAGAAATAGTCCAGAAATACACTCAAACATACGAACTATGTAGCTATGCATGTTGGAATAATTAATGAAACGCCTTATTTGAAAAAAGAAACGCATATTTAAACCAAACTAAAAAAGAAAACAGTTCATCCATCACAAAGTAGAACTGCTTACAAGTTTACTTATCATTAATTCCCAGTGAAGTTGAATTAAGACGATGAAAGCAACTGGTCTTTTTGCTTGACAAGCTTTCATTACGAAAGCTCAATTCAGTGAACACTTCCTTATCTATAATTACGACAAATATGACGCAAAAGTGACGTCAAAATTCCACCTCTCGGGACGTGATCGTGAAGCGCTTGTTGTAGTGCGCCAGGCGGGACGCTTCGGCAGTGATGCGCTCAAAGGTGTCGTTCACGAACGATTTCATGAAGGACATGACCTTACACGTTCGTGATCCCGTTGTCTGGCCGGACCTGGGTTGATACCTATTGGATGATGGATGTGGCTCTTCAACTCAAACAGATGAAATATTTCATTTTTAAACATACTCTTATGTACCTATACTAATTATATAATTATAAATACCAATTTTTTTCCGTCTCCTATACTTTCATGGTTGACCCAAAGGACCGATTTTGATGAAATCCTGAATTATTAGAGTTGAAAACTCAGGGTCCTTTTTAATGGATTTTTTTGATATATCAACACCTAAGGGGCTGAAACAGGGGATGAAATTTTGTTTTTAATATTACTGTGAGGTCTAGGCTTCACTATCTTAAAAGTTTCGTAAATTTGAAGAGTTTAAAAGTTGTTTGATGAGAAGATTATTCAAAATGCAGTTTAGGTCAAGTTTGGTTTATTTGAGCACACATAGGTTGTAGATATAAAAAACAAAATAAAAATTTTGAAGAACCCACGACGCGACGGTAAAAAGGTAATTGAAAAAGAATTAAAATAATTTAAAATCCCCCGACTGAAATGATTTATGTGACGAGAGTTATTAACGCGAAAAGCTTTTTTAAAAGTTCACTTGATCTCACACAGAGGCGGTCATATTATGAACAACATACTATTCGTTTTCATAGCACTTCCCTACGCTTACCTATTCGGTTCTCGAAGATGTAGATGTTGCAGTAACATACGTATTCAACTCCCTATGAACTTTATAAGAAGAGCAAGAAAATCCGTCTGGGACTGCCATTGAATGAATTCGTTTTGTAGTTTTATATTGAAATTTAAAATATTGATGGCAGCCCTCGACGGATTTTCTTGCTCTTCTTATAAAGCGCTAATCAAATCCAAAGCGATTACTGAAAACCGCATTAAAATCGGGCCAGTGGTTCTGGAGATAAATGGTAACATTGGTTTGCACAAACACCCTCTCACCCCAAACGCATATACCGTCTCCGTTCCGTCGTGGGTAAAAATTAGCTTATACAATGTTGACGCTACGATAGAGTTGAGTGTACTGAGTTAGTTCATTCAATATAATTCTTAACAATAAGGTAAAAGTGCTGACCCGCGGGCAGTGGCAATTTGTGCTGTTTGCATAAAACCGTACAATTACTATACATAATATACCTACAAACCGAGTCAACACGGTTTTTCTGAACACGGTAAAAACTTCTACTCCGACGATAAAAACTTTTTAACAAAAGTCTACACCCGAGCGGAGTCAGGTACTACAGCTACACAAATAATGATTAATATCACCAATTAGAGATACAAAAATAAAAAAAAACATAACACAATTTATTAAAATACAGTTCTTACAGTTAAAACTTATATGCAATATCAAAAAACTTCATATTTTTAGGAAACTTCCGACCGTTTAATTTTCAAAGTAAAAAATAATTACAGTTTCTGTTCCAATACAAATCATCAGTTGAAAATGTACAGCTTATCCATTCCTACTTCGATTTGATCATAAGTAAAAAAGCAATCTACAACGAAATAGGTAAATAATATTCCGCACGTCTACCAAATTTATGCGCAGAGTACATACGATATCGAACCGAAGACCGAGGTAGCGTGAAATATACTGTAATAACTCGAGTTTATGATCTTACATGTAAATGTTTCTTGTCTGATCGACTTCGTAAATTTATAAATTTCGAGTCACGGGGATGAGAAACTGTGCATAGGTTGTGGTGTAAAAGACATCATTGGAATTCAAGTCTTATGTAGTTAAGTCAACGTTGAATGTCACTTTAAAGTTATTTCGTCTAAATTAGCAAAAAAAGTTTTTAAAAATAAAGTGTCCAGTCTATACATATACAGGGTTGTTTTTTAATCACCGGCGAATTTTTTTTACACAATAAGTATCATCAATCATCAATCAATATATATAAAACTGTTCCGTTACTGACTGACTGAGTGACTGACAGACAACGTACAGCCGTAACTACTGAGCGTAGAGAGCTGAAATTTAAAAAATACATTTTTTAGGGGATGTAGGGGTGCACTAAGGAAGAAATTCCCGAAATTCCCACGGGAACAGGAATAATTGGACATTGTAGTTTGTATGAAAAATCTTATTCCTTGAGTGCACGGATACGATATTTGGCATAAAGGTTCTTCAAAAAGTGACTGGTTGTATTATGGAAGGAATTTCCGAAATTCCCACGGAAACGGAAAATATAGGACTTTTGAGTTTATGCGTGTACGAAGTCGCGGGCAATCGCTCGTTTATTATAAAGAAGACTACGCGCTACTACAAAACATCTTATAGTACTACTTTGTAGTTTGTCGTAGCTATGTTCATCAACGACGACTATTATAAAAAAAATTTTTGGTGCATACCTTTATTTTTTAGTACTGAGCGATACTAAAATAAATATGCAGGTACAAAAGGCCAAAGCTCAACCATTTCAAATTTATCAAAAAATTGTAATTGGATCTGAACTCTATGCCCTCGACATTAAGTTAAAAATTGGTTGCAGAAAGAGTAATTTTCACGGTCCATACAGTCTCTGACCTGTCAAACTACTTATTGTGAGGTATGTGAATGTATAAAGATGATATTGCTATTGAAATGCGGCCTGTTTACCTATATCTAAACTATTGGTGCAGACTTGATTTAATTTCTTAGAAACGGTATCGGGATTTTCATTTCAAGTGTATGATACTAGTAGTCTATTGAGTAACTTGAGAGGGTAAAATATTAAAACTCTTGCTGGTGTTTCTAATATAAGTAAATGATTTGGAATATGTTGTTTTAATACATTTCATGAGTTATGAACGTATGTCAGCTATGAACGTAACTCTTTAGCTTCGTATCGACTAGCTAGAGGCTGCCTCGGGCCGAACGGGCGCCTCGACCCGAGGCAGATCTAATGGAGACGTTGCCACGAGTCGAATCTTGCCGCGGCTCGAAGCAAAAAGTGCTGCCGCGCAGCGAGCCAAATTTTGTCGGTAAAAGTTCGTGCTCAAAGGCGCCTTACTATGAGGCGTGCGTTCAGTGGAGACGGTTGTGCGTATGCTCGGCAGGCGGCGAGATGGAAAAATTAGGAAGAGAGAAGTATATAAAATTAATTAAGTTGTATGAAAACCACAAAAAATTGTGGGATCAAAATTCATCGAATCATTATAATAACCAAGTAATAGAGGATTCTCGGAAAATTATAAGCAATGAAATGAAACTGTCCGTTCTCGAATAAAAAAAGAAAATGACTGTTCTTTGTGGATCTTTTCGTAGAAAAAAATCCCGTCATAAACAAAGTCTTATCACGGGGTCAGGTAAAAAATATCAGTTTTGAAAATTGAGTTGTTTATTTCTTTTCGTTTATTTTATACCTACTCGCACTTACATTACTCACATGTGTAGCTATGTATTCTAGCTTTATCCCTAGGATAAAGCTTGAATGGATACACCCGGTAGTGGCTTCTATTTGGACCGGGTTGCCAGTACTTTCATTTAAATAATTTCTGAAATTACTGGAAACTCAGTCTAAGTAGGTATATCCATAATGGACTTTAGCACTAGTATCTATCCAATAAAGGGCATGGTGGCAAGGCAAGGGCGATGAAAGCCATGGTGACAAAGAGAAGCTGAAAAAATTGTGGCTCGGGTCGATGCTTGCCCCTCGATACGGTATTTTGTGGGCTCAAGTGAGGACGCATTAACTTTCCTCATGCCGCGGCATGCTCAGAACGAGGCTACTCGGCGCGAGGCTGCTCAAGTGGAGACCCAGCTTGACAGATTTGTAATGCTTGATCTTTGGGCTTCTGTACATATATATCTATCCGTCCGTATAACTAACAATAAATAAATAATATCGTATCAAAGTGAAATAACATTCAAATTTGGCTGGTGACTTAACAACCAACCATGTATAAATTAATTTGAATTTTTTTTTGACGCCGTGTGGAAAGTGAACATGAGGACCTATTCAAGAAACCTATTGAACCGACACTTAAAATTACCATGACTGTATTGGTGAGGAAAATCTTTCTTTTAATGCGCCCATCTCAGAAACTAGCATTCCAAATGAAAAAAATATTTTTGGGAAAGGCAAATTTAATTGATACTTTTAGTATAAAATTAAAATGATTTTTCATATTATTTCAATGTGCGACTATTAGTATAAGAATTAAAATGAATCCTGAAAACAGGCAAGAGTTACGAATATCAAATGATGAAATATGAGAAAAACAATTCTCAAGCCTATTTTTGGTAAGAAATTGAAAATTTGTCTTAAGTAACTTGAGTATGAACCGTAAATGTAATATATTAGTATATAAGATACGAAATTAAAAAATGGTTACCAAATAAGATATGCCGCAGTCCTCTGCGGCTTAAATGTATTGACCGGCCCCTATCTTGCAGTCAACAATAAATTAATTTCATAGCAATGTCGTTTCTTTTATTTTTTGTTATTGTGAACATCATTATTGTTAAATTTCATGGCAATAAAGAGTATTTATTATTATTATTATTTCTTTAGTTGCCGCAAAACACCAATTCCGTGCCTCCATCTCGCTTATGGGATTCTCTAAGAAGGGAAATGGGATTGCTTGCAATATTTATTTACATTGACGGGATAAAAAATGGGTCGCTTGCGTTAAAATAAAGTTAGACATTGCATAAGAAATTACTTACGCTGGTTTTTTTTTCAATTAACTAACATTGGTCTTAAGTAAAAAAAAATCATTAAGAAAGTTACAACTCAAACTAGAGTCCAGTCTTATTAGATTGAATCGTTTTTCAAAATGGCATATTCTCAAACAAATCACCGTACACATTTTAAGGATAAAAATATCACCTCTAACTGAGATCGCTTTAAATAGTCGTTAGATATTAGTGTCATTATAATAAGATGTAAATTAAAACTCATGACAGAATTAAAAGTAACATGTTGACATCACCTATTGTCGTAATGACAAAAATAACTCATTTCCTGAGATTTGTAGAGCAAAATAGCTTAATGAAGAACGAAAAGTATCTCCAAACTAACAGTACGAATAGACTGTATCACGATTGCAATAGATTCTAAATCCAGCTAAAATCAGAAACAATACCACCTAAATAATAAATTGACAAGGGTATAAACACATCCATTGCAGTTTCGTTGTCTTCTATTTTTGCCAACTGGAGTAGCAACCCTGTCAATACAGCATTCGCGGTTGTTAGTTTTGTAGTGTAAGGGGTTGACGCCCTTGTTCTTTGTTGTCCTGAAAATACAGCAGAAAAGTTTTTAATTATAAAATTCCCTTAAAGTAACTTATTGAAATAAAATTTACGACTATACCCGGCGCGGCGAAGAAATTATCTCAATCACACTTTACGTTTACGTTGTGCAAAAGTTACTTCGTTGGGTATTTATTAAATCATACCTCGGGTATTTATTAAATCATACCTTACGAAATAACTTTTGCACAACGTAAACGTAAAGTGTGATTGAGATAATTTCTTGCAAATGTTATGAATTGTTATAATTCCGTCGGAATATCATTTTATTGGAATATAGCTACGTAAAATAAATAAATGCCATTTTTAGAAGCCTCCAATACGATTCTAATGTAACGGTGACGGCACTACAAGGTTATTGATGGAATAAAACGCGAGCAAGACTTGATTAACTTGGATTTATTTTATAGAGGAATTGCACAACAGTAAGCAATGGCCTTTTACAAAGAAGGGAGCAGAGACAAGATAGCGGCCAAAGAGTAGAACATCATATAATACTATTATTTGTACAGTGATACCACAGATTAAATAAACACAGATTATTTAATATTTTGCGTCCTTAATTCCAACAGTTATGTTATGGAAATTACTGTCAGTGTCATAGGGATCAAGGTTCGCCGCGCCGACTATAACTCATTCATAAATTGTACCAGATGATGTTCTTCAACTTTCATTCAAAAAAGTATATAGGTACTTATTACAACTCTAAATAAACTGTTCTTTTTTTAAGTTAATTTCGAATAAAATGCAGGAGTTGAAAAAAATACTTTGAGCAAAGCCTCGAATAATAATTTTGACAATTATGTAATATGCTGCGAGAACTTAAAGAGGTTAAATTGTTAAAAATAAAGTTAGTCGTTAGTAACTTCAGCTGGTTAATATGATGTATAAATACTTTTTTAGCTTTCGGCAAAAATTTAAAATATATTTAATTGTATTATTTTAAATCTTATAATACTCGATATCATCTGTTTATTTTTGTTCTTACCCAATCTACCTTTAATTTACTAACCGAAAGCGTATGCGTAGCAGTTCAACCTTTCAGTATTCTTACTCAAACATTTATGCTTTTAGAATTTGCCATGTCATTTCACTTTTACTTCATCTTTACCATCACTACAAAACTAAATTGAAAACAAGTGGTGGTTTCATAAACTCTAAATGTCATCATAATCCTCGTAGTGGAAATTCATCTTTTCCTAAATCAAGTACACCCAAATTAAATTGTCCTAAAATTCACACACTCTGTGTATTCTTATGACAGATTCAGAGGAGTAAAACGTCTTAATATAAATAGCTAAAACGTGTTTCTTTGGGTGTCACCAGACCAATCAATCGATCGACTAATCCATTCTACAATCGATCAACGCCCTCGACCGACGATCGAACGTTTGGTTTAGTAACACTCTTAACCTGTTCGATTTACCAACCTTACATCTACCAAAAGTCACGTTTTCCTACAAATCTAGACCAAGTCAAGACGTTTTACCCTCCCCTCTGCTGTGCTCTGAGCCTCTATCCAGATAACGCGATATACTTTTGACTCGCGCACATAACGTAAGACTTGCGACAGCATGTGGACAGAACGTTTGAACTATAGTTGAATTGTTTTTCAAATGATATACGTGAAAGTTCAAAAATTAACAATCTTAGTGACGTTGCCGTAGTGAAATTATTCGATCTTCCATTCGATCGCTTTTACATATCGAATCAGTTGGTGAAAAGCATGTTTTCAGAATTACTTTTACAAGATGGCCGCTTATATTCATCGATTCAATGTCGATTCAGTACTGTCAATTCGTATCAATTATACGTTCCGTTTCTTTACATCTGTCAATTTAAGACGAATATTGTTTTAACATTAACTTCTTTTATTTACATTAAAAATAATAATTACAACTGACTAATAGTTTAATTTATTATTTTAGTTGTATTTTGTGCGTACTGTTAAATAAGAACAGTCACGAATATCATTTGAAAAAAATTGTACTGTGGCGATTGCGCGAGTTAAAACGTATAACGCGTCACCTGGGCAAGCTCTGACTAGGGCGTGTTGCAGCGCGGCGGGATACGACGCGGGCGCCGCCGGCCGCCGGCACCGAGCGGCCCACCGTGCTGCGCGCGCAGCTCGACCATGTGCCAGAGCGCGACGTCGCCAGCCGGGTACACCGACCCCAGACCCGACACGTCTCAGGTAACTTCATTAGCTTATGTCAGACTTTGTCATCACACAAACACAAACATAACTTCACGCCTGTATCCCTTATGGGATTGGCAGAACACAAGAGATTATACAACCATCTAATGTCACGTTTCACTTTGCAGGCATTATAATGGTGCAGTGACAGGGGGTCAGCCTGCCACCCACAAAAAAACTTCCTCTTGCACAATAATGGAATGTTACCCGATTTGTAGCACCTAATAGTCGTGTATTTTGTTATTATTTTGACCAAATCAGCCCAAGTTACAATATTATTTTGATGTTTATTTGTTAGTATAGTTCGTTGCAAACAAAGTAAATGAAAAAAAAAGAAGAAAAATGTTAAGGTGCTGGTTTTTAGGTAGTGCACATTAACTAAAATAAATTGGATTTTTTTTCCACGTTTTTCAGCTAAACTAAAGGATTTCATGGACTATTTTGCATTACTTCTTAACAAAGGTTACTTGAAATACTAGCAAATATCTTTCAAATAAGACCACTGTTGTGTATCGGGGCGACATGATAATGTGAAAAAAATGAGTTTCATTGAACTAGTAGAAATACGAGATATTAAATTTAAAAATGTCTGCCATTCAGAGGGGTGATGGGTGCGACCCTCTATTGTTTATTATTTTGTCGATAAAATTTACTACACTATTCATTGGTGAAGTATCGGAAATCCGATACCTAACACACTGTATTTAGTTATTAACTAAATATATAATGTCATATATAAATCTGATTATCCGAAACAAATCTAAATAAAAAAGATCGATTAAGATTTGTTTGAAAACAATATTTACTTCATCCATTTACAAAAAAAAACATGTAATATACAACCAAAGTCTGACATTCTCACAATAACTGCTTGCTGTAATTGCTTCTTTGTTTCCTGAGCTTTTTCATTTATTGTTTTACCATCACTTTCATGAAATCCTCTCGCGCATGTGTTCTCGCACTATAATGAAATTAACAGTTAATATTCGATAGATAATTTAAATTCATAGTAAAATAAATACTAGACTTAAAACGAAAAAAAAAAGATCTGAAATATTAATACTATTGTAACATGCAACCCGAATGCTCCTGAGAGAAGTTCCGACAGGTGCCGATAGATGGCGCTGGTAGTATTTTAAATCGCGCATACACTTTTCATTTTAAATTAATGACCTCAACGATGTTTGATGTTTCATGTATTCTCTCCTAGGGCCTCGTACCTACTTATATATCAGCGTCAGCGATGCGCGACTGCGAATGATCATGTCAGTCGAATAAACTACTAATACTAACTTGAATATTCGACTTGAAGATTAGTAATGTACTAACGTGCTGAGTCGAATGATACTACTAATATTAGTAATTACTAACGGTGTTTCGACTTCGATATGGCCGACTGACCTTGAATGAAAGCATTCGAATGAATTAGTTGAATGACTGAATGCATTAGTAAGCAAATTATTCTTATTGACAGACTAGCTTTTGCCCGCGGCTTCACCCCCATAACTCCCTTAGAGAGTGAGAGTTTTGAAGTAGCTTATAGATTTTATATTTTAAGTGTTTTAGTTAGGTATTGTTTTTGCATTGCAAGTATTGAAAATGACGCGGGAGGATAAAAATTGTTTGATTAGCATATTTACTAGCAAATAAAGATTATTGTGATACGATTATTTTGATCTCAAGGTTTTATATTCTGTGTTTGCACGAAATAAAAACCGCTCTTAATTTCAAAATTTTATTTAATATCTGTCACATGTAAGTAATATATTTTTTCAATAAATTATTTATTTCAGAAAAGGTCCATATATTACAAATATAAAGTAAAAATGAGAACGTAAATACTAATCTTAGTAGTCGAAATTCAAATTACGAACATTAGTAATTGATGTCATTACTTACGACTAAGGCAGTCGACTACGCAATGTTAGTCGCTAACATTCCAAGTCGACTCGGCGAAGTTAGTTACTAATGTCAAGGAGTCATTCGACTGAGTCGAATAACCTGCCAAGTCGAATAAGTCGAATGAAATCATTCACAGTCGCGCACCGCTAATCAGCGTTCAAGTTCTTGGACTGTTATATAGTAGTAATACGAGCGAATATTTTCTATAGGACCGCCAGTACGGAATTTCCGTCGAGACACCTACTGTGGCCATATAGAGAATCTCACGTACACTCCTGTATTAATAAGTATCTATATATTTGACGACCGGCTGGTGTAGCGGTAACATAAATTGCCTTCTATGCCAGAGGTCCTGGGTTCGAATCCCGGCAGCGACGGATATTTGTGTGATGAACACAGATATTAGTCGTCAAGTCATGGATGTTTATAATATTTATTTAAGTTTATTCTAATAAAAAATATGTATTTATTCAATATGTATGTTTATATATTTCTTAAGTATATCAGTTATCTAGTATCCATAACACAAGTTCTTTAAGAAACTTAATTTGGGCTAGATAATGTCGTGTGAGTGTCAGAAATATTTATTTATTATTTATAGAATTAAATCTCGTTGACTGTATCCTATCTTTTCACTTGCGCGCCTATAGTCTGCACCCCGCACTACACAACGTGTTACTACACTATGAGAATTATAATTTCTATGCAAATGTGTGATACGCACTAATACGGTTCCTTAAAGTAAATTCAAATTATGGTATCAAAATTCAAATACAAAATATCGAAAATACCAGAACCAATAGATAATCAATTTATTTTCTCCCCCTCACAATTCAAATAACAAAATACTCAATTTCCCAAATACACATACTCGATGACAATTACGTACGTAGGTACATACAGAAAAATCTACATAAAAGACATTGCTTTTTTACCTAAGCCTTCTAAAAGAGGCTTTCTCATTTCCAGCCTTTGTTACGACTGTCTGCAATATTAACTATATACCGGGGCTTTAAATATAAATGAAGCCTGAAAAGTATGTGGCGAGACCGTCTCAACCGTGAGAACAGTAAACGATTCAAAGGTTTTTATACCCGACCTTTTATTGTTTACATAAAATGATCTTGCTTTTATCAAAAACCTTCATATTTACTTGTATTTTAGGGAACGAGCTCCCTCACTCACTTGTTTATTAATACAGCGCAAGTAATAGATGGGGTGCCTACTTTTAAGAGAAGTATAAATTCAGAAAGCGGTAAAAGATTTATATGTAATGCTTAAGTAGGTATGTGAAATATTTGTTGTTTCGTGTATACTCTATAATATATCTGTTGAATGTACGGCAATCATATTTTGGAAAGGAATTTCACTTAATTTATAGGTAGTTATAAAGTAGTTAAGTAGGTGTCATGTAAAGTAGATTAACATATTCTCATGTTAACAGAATATATTTTTCAACACACTTGCTCGTAAAGTAAGCCTTATTCTATTGAATTTAGAACTATAAACTGGGCTATAAGTCACGCGTGCATAATATATTATGCCCTAGTGCATAATATAATGAATCCTACAAAGTTGAATTGTACCTTTGTGCAAATTAAATGCGAGTAAACAGAGCATATTTTATTGATCCGGGTTATACATTTTTTTTTTCAGAAACAACAAAGAGGTTTTATACCACTTCAAATCCATATACATTTTTTAATGTTTACGCCTTATATTAGTTAAACAAAATTGTATATCAAACAAATTATTCACAATTTACAATAATTTGTTACAAAATATTAAAATATTTGGATTTACCACTCCAAATTAAATATTTTCATGTAAAATAGGCTGTATATGCTATACAGCCATTGACACATTTGGCGGAAAAAAAAACCTACGCGCATGCGCGAAGTTCGGCGCCATTTTTCAATCACAATTCACAGCTTTGTTATCAAGTGTGTTTGTTATTTTATGACCACGTATGTCTGTCTTTTACTCACAAGTGTGTTGAAAAACGTCGTATATAACTCGTGAGCGTTGCTAATTACAGTCTCGGCTCATTATTAAGCCCTCGCCTGCGGCTCGGGCTCAAATCACAGCCTCGACTGTAATTAGCAACTTCGCTCACTTGTTACATAATATACTAATTAAACATAAGTAATTTTGCAGTAACTAAAATATGTTAAGTTGTAAATTTTCCTCCACTATTGGCCCTTTCCGTGGTCACTATAGCTTTTTTATTAACTATCACAACTGGGCTAAGGAATTTAATGTATTTTTAAGAAGAAATTAAATAAGATACATCAAAAACACTAAATTGCAAATTTTTAGTTTTTTTATAACCTCAAAGCGGAAAAGTGACCGAATAGTGAACTTAAACTTACAACATTTGAGACAAGGAACGTTAACAGGTGATTTAATTAAATTAGTGCTTTGATATCAAAGAAATTCCAAAATGAAAATTTTTTATTTACTTTTTCTGTGAAGAAATGCAAATGAGATTGTCACTAATCCTTCAAAGGTAGAAAAAAACCGGTCCTCGTAATATGAAACTCTTGATTCAAATATATTGGTTGGTATACTCATAATATTATACGAGGAAATGGTGAGTATTAGAGAGTTGTTTGTTAATATTTTACGCAATATCTAGTAAACAAATTTTAACTAAATTTAATAAACAATTATAACTATTGTGGGAAAACTGATAGAAAATGCGTAGCCCTGTGTTTACGTTACGATACCTTACGTTTACGTTTACGAACACATAATTTACCAGAATTTAGGAAAAAATGTTTTTATGATAGAAGAGAGGAATATTTGTATACAAAGATAATGTTGTGGAAGGTTGTCAAATTGGTATTAAAATTTCTGTGTGACAGGGGTAATTCTCCATGGTTTAATATGGTAAGAATTAACAAAATACCTGAGGTTAGCGTAGAACAGTGCTTTTGGACACTATTCGGCCAATAAGTTTGCACACTTGATGAGGATGTCTAAATCCCGTAAGTGTGCAGTGTGTGATAAAGTGCAAGATGAGCAGCACTTGTTGGTTGAATGTGTCAAGAATCGGGCAGAGAGAGAATCTCTGCTACACGTAAACGTAGAAACACCGTTACAAGTGGCACAGCTTCTACAATATTTGTTGCCAAATAGCGAAAATTACTCCGAAATTAGTTTGTTGTTGGCAAGTTATTTTGGGATGCTCGTGGTTTAAAAGCATTTTCATCAACAGAACGCTTTTAATTATCAAAAAGATATTTTGTAGACAAAACTGAGGGCGATCAAGCGTACGAACGGAAGGGTGAAGGCAACGCAACAGAAATAGCTATCCGCATGAATTAAAGGAATTGAAGTTGACGATAGATTTAAGACATCTAAATAATCCTGACTGAAAAAGAGTGCCAAGAGTTTTTTTCCGCCGGCTTTTTTGTCTCTTGGTCTACTGTAATATCTTATTCAATAACTATCAACACCTTGTTAAAGCCGAAGTACAAAATTGTGACGTCATTAAGTGGTCTTATAATGAATAAAAAAAAAATCATTTAATTTCGGCTAACTGCTTCTATGCTGGACTGGGAGCGAAAGAAAAACATAGAATGTGCCAGCTGCTTCTCTTCCCGGGCATACTGTAAAAGTCAGTTAAGGGACCGAGGTGTTATGGGAGGCTTTTTTGTGGGCGATAGGCTGACCCCCTGTCACTGCAATAGTCTCTCTTCACTATTATAATGCCTCCTAATTTGTCAAACGTGACATCAGATGGTTTTGTTACCTCTGGTGTTCTGCCTACCCCATACGGGATACAGGCGTGAAGTTGTGTATGTATGTGTATGTATGAAACAAACTGATGCGATTATAAAAAAGGTGTCCTAAAAACTTGGCTTGCTTTTTATATGACTGCAGATATAATCACAGAAAAAGTTAAAGAATAAACATAAAAATACATGAATCTATTATTCACTAAACTAAACATTATTCATTGAACTACTATACATATTCAAAAAAAATTAAAAACTTCACGTCTAAACTTAGACTTGCAAATTTCGTTATCTAGACACAAGTTTCATTATATTGGTCTGACTAGTTTACAATTCATTATTATTACTTATATTTGCTTCTAAACAAAAGCCTCAGTTAGGCTTTTAACTCCTCCAAATAGTCCCTAAATTACTAATGCACAAAAGTGGAGGGTTAAAACCGAATTGACGTTTTCGCCAGGCGTGCGGTCCTTAACTGTCTTGGAGTCGCAAAATAGAAATTAAACATTCATCGTGCTCCCCTTCTCACTTAACCTCTATAAATATTCAGTTGTCGCATGAATTTCAGTTGCTAGTTTGTAGAAAAGTAATGTGGAAATAGGAACAAATGTGGAATGAGCCGCTCAGAGTGTTGCGGTTATCTGGAATTACTATTTACAGGGATTTGTGCTGATGGGTATATTTGAAATAATATACTGCGTTTCTCATAAACTTTGAATAAGGTACTTATTCTGTAGTTTTTCTTTTAATTAATTTTATTTTATTGTTTTGATGCAATAATGGATGAAAGAAAAAGTTATGTGTATTGGCTTAACTGTATATACTTCCTATACGCAGCAAGTATTTGTAAAAGACGGGAAAGTGTATCGACTATTAGCAGTGTATCAGACGACCGGCTGGTGTACGGGTAAAGTACATTGCCTTCTATGCCAGAGGTTCTGGGTTCGAATCTTGTCGGCGGCGGATATTTGTGTGATGAACACAGATATTAGTCGTCAAGTCATGATGTTTACATGTTTATTTAAGTTTATATTCTAATAAAAAATATGTATTTATTCAATATGTATATTTATATATTTCTAAAGTATATCAGTTAACTAGTATCAATAACACAAGTTCTTTAAGAAACTTAATTTGGGCTAGATAATGTTGTGTGAGTGTCAGAAATATTTATTTATTTATTTTTATTTTATTCAGGGGTATTTATGATAAAACTTTGCTTTCATTATGGATTGTAATAATCAGAGTATCATAATGTCAAAACATTAGCTAATTTATTCAAACTTGAATTTTTGAGAGTTACAACAGTCGTGTTCATTTAATGTTTTGACGTTTTTAAAGCTTAAATCAATGAAGTCGTCGTGGCGCGAAGTCGTCGTGGCGCCGTGGTTACTGTGTGTTTCATAGGATATCACAGGTAAAGCAACGTTCGGCGTGGTCGGTGCTTGGATGGGTGACCGCCGACCGTTCATTTCTCACGGCAACTTCCGTGCTTCGGAGGGCACGTTAAGCAGTCGGTCCCGGGTGCTGTATACTTGTATACAGTAGTCGTCAGGGTTTGTTAGAAGCCATTTCGGTGCCCTGAAATGTCTGACATCCACCACCCAGCACTGGGCCAGCTTGGCGGATTATGGTCTAAACCTTTTCGTCACCCAGGGGCTCTCAGACTCATTCCCTGCAGTGGGTGAGTTACAAAGAGTTGTGGTGGTGTGAAAGCTCAAATCACACTATCAGTACATGTTCTCAAAATTAATATGAAAGATCATGGGGAGAAGTCATGCAGTATAAAACATTTAGCTAGGAAACTATCTAGATATGTTAAATCGCCACTAGAATGCCAACACGCGCCTAATATTTTTATTTTATTTTATTTTACAATTTTAATTTCATCACTGTTTTGTCTTAAACTTTCACGATTCATTAAATTTAATTGATTGCCCTTTTACTCGCGTAGTTACAATTATCATAAGGTTGATTTAAAATTTAGAATTTAGACCAGAAATTAAAACAAAAAAATTACAGTGAAAACGTGCAGATTTTTTTAATTCATGAATTTCAAACTTGAGTTTTAATCTAAGTTGGTGTAAAAAAATCTATGATAACCTAATGAAACTTTATTTTAAAAACGATTCATACAGATTTCAAAAAGGTATAACAATCTACAAAAATATTTAAAATGTATTTTTATCATTACTCAGATATAATAAATTCATTTATTTATTTCAGGCAATATTTACAATGAGATCTTAACAATTGAAAACAGAGGCCCATAGAATAAATACCTTACAGTCTAACATACATATAAGATAAACGAATACATACCTTAAACTAGAATATATAAAAATACTTAAAAACTACACTTGAGGCTGTCGTAAAGTCGGCGACGTGTGTCGTGAGTCATAAGACAGTCGTCCTCGAAATTTCCGGAAGACGACTCCCTGCGGCCAGAAATCCTCCTTCATGAAGGTTGGCAGATGTTGGGTCGGCACTCTCACCACAAAAGAGCTGAAACTCACTTTATGGCGAGGTTCCAAACGCTCAACCCTCAGAGTAAAGGAGGTTTTCTTTCGTACGTAATCTACGACCTCCTCGACCTTCGTAGACCAGTGTACTCTGGATACGTACAGCTGCGTCGACGGTACTTCACCGCGCATCAGCTGACCTAACACGGGCGGTGCGGTGCCGCGGTGGTTGCGGACGGTAGGCTTCTTCTGCCTCCTCTCAACTTTGATGAAGCCTTCCTCATCGCACTTCTTGTCCTGCGTAGGACGCGGAGGTTCAATATTGCGAGCGGACCCGCTACAACCCTTCCTCTTCTCCGTTATCGCCCGCTGTGATGTAACGGCAGCGGCGGCGGTAGCATACGCGTGGGAAGTCGGTGCGCGTTGAGTCATCGGCTCCGTCATTGCGACGGAGCGAGAGGCGGGGCGCGGGGCGCTGCACGCGGGGGAGCCGGCGGCGGCGGGGCGCGGGGTGTTGCACGCAGCGACCTGCGTCATCGGCAACGCCGACGCCGCCGGACTGCTGACGGATGCAACTTGCGCTCCGCGACGCCTCGTGTTGACATTAGAATCGTCGAACTCCGGTGACCTACATATGAAGTTATTACTTTTCAATTGTAATAATTCTGTACGAAGTTCACCGATTGTTGAATCTGATGCTTCCAGCTTCCTCTGAACATCAGCTAGGCTTGACTTCAGGAATGTAATGTCCTTCAGTAACCTGCTTACGTCGACGTGGTCGAATCCAATGCTTGGTAGCTTATTCAGATCCTTCGCTACGAATGCGGGCACCTCGTCCGGATCTGTCTCCTTCAGTAGGGTGATGATATCTTGGAGACTTCGTTCACCCCCATCCCTCCTGCGGGAAGGCATCTGCGCGGTCTTGCCGAGCGTCTGGTACAGCAGCGCCTTACCGCTACAGATCTCGTCCTGTGTGAAGCCAGACTTGCAGATTTGCAAGATACTGACTTCATCCATCGTGTCGATGGCGTGTTGGATGAACGCCAACAACTCATTGGCTATGAGTTTTTCGGAACTCATAGCCATAGTGACGTGCAGCGGCTGATGCCGCGCGTATCGCGAATTGAATTGAATTCAGACTGCAATTTAGCGAGACACGTCCGTTTCCGAGCGCGCCTCGACTAATTGCTGATATGGATCAGAGACCTAATTGTTGAGGTAAAATAAAATAAAAGTTGTAAAGTAATTGAGCTTTTAACATTTATTGAACCTTATTTTAGAACATGAAATGCTAGAAGTGTCTACCTCTTGCTAGTACACATATAGCCAGCATCTCCTTACAAAATTATTCACCAATTCAGCTACATGGTTAAATTTTCCACGTAACGCTCTCTCATTGTCGTTTACTGTTTCATACACGGCTTCTTTAAAATTGCCCCACAGAAAATAATCAAGTGGATTTAAATCCGGCAAGCGTGGTGGCTATGCAATTGTACCACTGCGTCCTGTCCATCGGTTAGGGTACGACTCGTTTAAGTGATTTCTTACTTGTCGTGAATAGTGAGCGGGTGCACCGTCATGCTATAGCCACATCATATTGCGAACTTCTTCTGGTACATCGTTTAACGAATTACCAAGCTCTTCTCCTAAAAGATTTTAAAAATGAGTTCCATTAAGTCTTGGTGGGAGTCCAAATGGCCCGATGATTTGCTCGTTTAGCATCCCAGCCCATAAATTAACTCCAAACTGGTGCTGAAACCGGTCTTCCCTTACTGCACGGGGGTTTTCAACGGCCCATTTATGGAGGTTGTGCATGTTAAAGACGTTCTTTTTTTTTTTTTGTTTATTTATCCAAGATAACAATTTTACATTAATATAAAGAAAACTATGTAGCTGTCACGTAAGCTTGTCGCTTATGTGTGTCAGCGGGCCGCACATTTATACATTTTAATACTTAATATTAAAAATAATTAAATTAAACAAGATTATTCTTATTGTAGGCACACCGCTTACATTTTTGATTGGTAGAAGTATTCTTTAAATTTTTGCACTACTTTTGTGTTTGAAATATATACTTTGAATACCTGACTTGGCAATTTATTTAGAAGGTTTGGAAGCATGAACTCTAACATTCTTTGACCGTATATATTATTGGTTTTCGGTAAAGTATATTTTATGTCCTCAGACATGATTCTTAATTTTTTGGGTCTTATTTTTATATGTAAATTGTTTATCATATTTTTGTTTTCTTTTAGAATTTGGAATTTTACTTTATTGTATATATCTATAACTTTACAGTGCTCAAATAATGTTGTGTACTCATTATGTCTATGTTAATTTTTTATTTTTTTAGGTTTTTTTTTTTTTTTATAAGTGACTAAACCCGCGTTTGACCTCAATCTCACCTGATGGTAAGTGACGATGAGGTCGAAGATAAGCACACGGGTTTAGGAAGGAACTGGCTCTTTATACAATATTGCCGGAACACATTACCGCCGGAGCGGTAACATTTGGCGGCAGACTTTATATAAAGGGTGGTCGCTAGCCAGGCGGACTCAGACGGGATCCTACCACCAAGCAAAAACTAATATTTTCAATAATTTAAGTTGTAATTTATAAATATTTTCTAGATATGTCCATTCTCTTAAAACAAGATTCATCACAACACAAAATTTAACCGAAAAACCGTGGATCTTGTTTGCACCGACGCAACATCTCCCTACAGAAATCTAAGCGACGTTGATAATCTGCTGGCATCCGTTGGACATGACACGAGTGCATGCGGTTTCTTTTCAAGATTCTATGTACCGTACCTGTAGCGACACCTGTGCGTCTAGAAACATGACGAATGCTAGTAGAAGGATCTTGTCTAACTTCTTGTCTAAGTTCTTCTTTCACGTCTGGTAACGTCAGGGATTTAACCCTCCAAATACTCGTTACTGACGGGGAGAAAAACTCGATGATCGGGATAGCGTTCGCGATTTGGATACTGCACACGATATCTAAGTGCGGCCTCCCGAGCATTACCGTCACATAAACCGTAAATAAAATACATTTCTGCGTATTGGCAGTAAAAATAGCGGGCATTTTTAGAAATTGAGTATGATCGAATACTATTTATGTGTGATTACTGAACAATATGAACAATTAAGAAAAATATGTTTATTTTTTTTTACTTGAATTTATCGAACTGTCATTTTTAAGTAAAAAAATTATTATTATTATTATTTTTCTTAATGCAAAAAAACTTTAAAATATATATTTTTTAAGTGCCTGGTTTAAAATAAAGTTTTCCATTTTCTATCCAGCCAGCATCAATTCATAGATCTTAAAATAAGAAATAAAATCATAAAGATATTTAATACAAAGTGGGTTTTGGCATGGTTTTATAGTAAAAAAAAAGGTTCCGTTGTTTTTTTGTATACTTTTTTACCTTTTTGAAATCTGTATAAATTGTAGCTGTTTTTAAAAAAAAGTTACCTAAGCTGCCATACTTTTTTTTACACCAGCAACATTTCAAAATGTGTTTATGAATTTAGGGTTTTAAAAAATTACATGTTTTAGCTTTTATTTTCACAGATTACCAATAATACCTCACAAGTTACAAATTAATTAGTCAGATTAATCTTTTCTTAACTATCTACAAAAACTAAAAAGTTCATGAAAAAAAAAGTTATGATATATTTTCTGCACGCAGTAGGGGAAAATCCTATAAATATTCAAAGTCGGTATATCTCAAAAAGTACTTAGCCTAGGAAAAAAAAATTGGTATTTCGGATTTCAGACAGCCGTTTCTATCTCCAGGTTTCCGTTGGTCCACTATTTACGTGACACCCTGTATAAGCTCAGGCATTTATTAATGATTACTGGTACACTTAATAGATGAACCCAGTAGGTACTCGCAGTTGGCAGCATTTTTTATGAATTATAATAAAATTAGTTTTGCAAAGTGTATGTTTGCGGGACCCTCACATTACTCTTGTTGAGCGGGATATTGACTAAATGTGGCAGATCGCCTCTTATTGGTACACTGATACATTGTTATGTTAAAACGTTGCCGCTCGTGTTATCGACAAATACCAACATACATTGAAGAGGTATTGACCTTTGCACTGCAGATCGAAATTGATTATATCAGTTTGGGAAATCACTTTGCTACACTAGCTAATGCTCGTTTACTTTGAGGTTACATAGTTGGTTCGGATGGAAAAAATATTGAATTAGTTTAATTGTAATCAAATGAACACTTTTGTAACTAAATGCAAGCCCATGGACTTGGAATATTTTTGTATAAAATGTATATTGTATAGGTAAACTAGCCCATCGGAATATGCACTAAAAAAATTTAGCAGTTTCAAAAAGTTCAATTCGAAACGATAACTTAAGAGTAAAATTACTGCTATTTTGAGAAGCCTCGACAATGGTACGTTAACTATACATTGAAATATTAACATCCTCAACTGTTTATCAATTATCACATTCATAACTATCTCTGAGCATTTACTAACCATTTCAAACAGACAATCCTATCAAAATTGTTTTGTCTGCTTTCAAACGATGTAATAATTTTCTCAGATATTTAATTAATTTACTCTTTATTCTTCCCATTAACATGCTCTGCATTTTTCACTTATACTTAACACAAAAGACAATACTCACAACAATACAGGGTTCCCGATTACCGCAACAAAAGCAAGGAATCTAAACAAACTAATCTATTTTAAAATCACTGAAGCGACAATGATAAAACTGCACGGAAGACTGGCTTGGGACCTTCGCAGGCACTTGCGCGAATTTAGTGATAATAAAATGAAACATTACATTCTGTATTATTTCTCCATTTACCAATCTACTGATGTTGCTTTTCATTTAATATCTGAAAACAACTTTCTATTGTTTGGTTTTAATCTCGTCTTCATCAGGGTTTTGTTTTGACCTCGGCGTGTTTATTTTGTTTTACAATTTTCGTTGTAGATACCAACCGGATTTTTTTATTCAGAATTCTCATTTCGATGTTGCTACGTTTTTCTATACTTTTAGATTTACTATTATTAAAATATTTTATCTTTTGTTTCAGGATCGAGAAGCGTACATTGTTGGAAGCATTCATTCTTAGCTATTTTAATATATTTTCAAATGGGCCTAATCATGTAATGTATTGATAAGTAAAGCAATCTAAACCATTTTTATTTTATTTAGTTACATATTCATGTTGTAATAAGACAAATTTTAACATATCTGAAAAGAAATCATATCCTACTCAAATATTAGAGTGAGAAGTTTTATATCAGTACTTTTAGGGAATATCTGTCTGTCTCTTCTGGCTTGCAGTATTTTAGTACTTAGGGTCATTCATTAATACTCAAGTACGATATAAATGTTTTAATATCCTATCACTTGTTAACATTTAAAGATCGTTTGTGTTTCAATACCATTTTGACATTGTTTTTGTAGGAACAGAATATCGGTTTATGTATTTTAAGTCTAATCTGAAATCCGGAAAATAAAATTTTGATCATCTCTTACGCAATGTTTTTCATAAGTGCTTAGGATACTTTATAAAAAAAGTATGCTACGAGTTTTCACATACTTTATGAAAAATATTTCATTGTTAATATATAACCTTAATGTATGGGAAAATTGTTATAATTTAGTTTTATTATTTAAATTTATCGTTCTAGTCAATCAACTGATAGAAAAATATTTTATCCAAATTTAAAGTAATTACCTTAGTTAGTGAAATTGTTTAATTAAAATTTATTTTAGACTGATTTTAGCTTGAACGTTACCTCAGTAATTAATGACTTAGGAAAAAATAAACAAAAGGATTACCATGCAATATTGATTTGGGAGTCGATAAGTCCTAAAAAACTATAATCAGTTTAACATGCGCTATATAAGGAATACAAGAGTTATTTAAATGACAAATAACAAAATTCACGAAAACATCCAACAAGGCAACAAAACAGTGCCAATCTCTCTAATGTGCTCTAAATTTCTTAGCGATGCAGCCTTGGCAAAGTTACCCTTTTTATGCTTATCATTATTTTGTCTTTTGAAAAAGTTTGATAATATTGTAAAAAACCAGTGCTGTCAATTACCGATTCCAAAACAAACTTATTGTCTTCGTTTTTAAATTATAAAAGTCTTTTAGTATTTAATTTGATTGATCAGTCTTGTAATTTGTTCATTTAATCGTCATTAAAATGTGCCAAACCAAAAATAAGTAGAATTAATATAAATAAAGTCATAATTAAGTCACAATTTCTGAAAAATAAAATTTGATAAACATTCTATTGCAGACCTGAACACCTTATGTTACCGGAAAAGAATAAGAAACGTAAGTTTATAAATTTACGCGGAAATTTATAAACTTTTCTAAGATTCTAAACGAGGGACAAATTATAATAAATAATAATAAAATCCCCAGACAATCACACCAACTACATGGCCCCAAAGTAAGCATAGCTTGTGTTATCGGATACCATGTAGCGAACTAGGGGGAACCTAGAATATAAATACATAAATAGATAAACACCCAGACACGGAAGATTTTTTTTTCTTTTTCCGTTCGGGAATCGAACCCGCAACCACTGGCGTCTGAGGCAGACGGGTTTGCCCCATCGCCAAAGTGGTCGTCATTGTAATAATAAATAAATAATAAATAACGTCGCGTGGTGAATTAATAAACTTACGCATATTCATTCGTAAGATTCCAAACGGTTCGACCAATCACAGAAGAGCTTTTAATTTTACGCTTTTTTAGAACACGGAAAATAATACACTGCTCGCTGATTGGTCAAGAAGACAAACAATTACAAAATTGGGCCTATCTACACTAATGGTTTATGGCGTATAATACTATTATGCAACCTAACTGCTCCTCCTCGCTGCGCTCGTCATCGCACCTAACCGTTCAGACAAGGCCTTCCAGTGCATTTGTTTTTATGAAATTAGAACACGTGACTTATTCAACCAATCAGAGCTTATTTATTATTTTAAGAGTGAGTTCGTTAAGTTTATCAATTTGAGAAGATATGAACGTAAAATAATACATTTTGTCTCCCGTTTGGAATCCTACGGAAGTTTTTAAATTTCCGCGTAAATTTATAAATTTACGGAATTTATTATTTTCTGATGACATTTATAAGGTGACAAATCTTTTGACAGGATAAGCGTGATCCATCAGTACTAAAAATTTCAACTTTATTTCCTAGTAAATACAAATCAAATTTATGTAACATGAAATTCGTAATATTGGCTGTTCGAAATAAAATAAATTGTCAAACAGTACAATCAAATACTTAGCCCAAATATTTATTGTGGGTACCAATTTTGTTATGTATACCTTTAAATATATCTTTAGTTTTAAATAGGTAATTAAATAAGTCTCATTACTAAACAGGCTTGACCCACACGCTTGATTGTAAATAAAATTATTGAAATTAATGCACTAATGGAGGACAGCGTAATGTAATTATTTGGAATAATTAAATTATCGAATCATAGACATGCCTGTCATTTAATGTATAAATGTATCTTTATTTTTAATTTTAAGAGAAAATGTAACGCGCTATGTAAGTCAAGCCCTTAATTGTATTTGAACAAAGCAGTTAAGATACTAAAATGACAAAAATCTAAAAGAGATAATAAGATGGCAACACCAGTGATATGTTGTCATTGGTCGATTCAATTTTATTAGTTGCAAATTCGTAATATTAAAATTTTCTTACCATTTTCTTTCACCTTTCAACGTTATAAATGAATCTAACTTGAGTGAAGGTTGACGATAGGTAAACAAATGGGAATTCCTCATTTAATAATTATTTTTCAACTTACATCCAAGTCAAAAGCCAAATATTAATTTCCCTATGCAGTTCTGTTCATTATCTGGCACATTTATATCAGATAATATTGTGTTTATTCACCAACTGTATAGTGTTCATTTCCGTCTGTCACGACCAGTAAAGTTGAGTAAAATTGAAATGTAAATAATCTCCATACTATCAATAATTTTCACTTTAACTCTATTGCAATGTATATCGTTACGATTAAGGGTTTATTTTTATGTATTAAATATTATACAGGTGTGTAATTTTGAAGTTGTAAATAAAGAACAAGTAATAAATTCCATACGTTTTATTTTTAATTTTCCCGTTATATTTTTATATTCTTTACTAATTCTAAGTTTGACCTCAATCTGATTGTGTTCAGCTAAGATAAGTTCAAAAGATGAAGGTACACTGATTTAGGAGAGAAGTGACTCTTCATAAAACTTTACTGAAATGACCCACCGTATGTACCGTATGTACCTATTTGTATTCATTCGTATAATCCTTACTGAAAAAAATAACAAGAGTTTTTTACCGCCTGCTTTTTTTGTCTCTTGGTCTACTGTAATATCTTATTCAATAACTATCAACACCTTGTTAAAGCCGAAGTTCAAAATTGTGACGTCATTAAGCGGCCATTCGATGGTCTTATGATGAATAAAAAAAAATCATTTTCATATCTCATTTTCGTAATTGAAATTCGTACATACATACATAACGTCACGCCTGTATTCCTTATGGGGTGGGCAAAACACCAGAGGTTACTAGACCATCTGATGTCACGTTTGACAAATTTGGAGGTATTATAAGATGGAGAGAGACTATTGTAGTGACAGGGGGGTTGAAATTCGTGCCTGAACATAATATTATTTTTAAATGAATCGAAAGATTATTGGTTAGCTGGTCATACTTACTGTTTCTGTTATTTCACAAGCTAGTTTCTAATACTCAGAAATCACGTGGTTGTAATGGCGGTTAAAATAGGTTTCAATCTAGGGCCTGGTGCCTGTAAACAAAATAATTTACTTATGGTAAAAATAAAAATCCTTTTAACACTAAGTACCACGTATGCCTTTACTACAGCACATGAGTTAAAAATAACTTTATAGTGACCGTTACTTCAACACTAATGTTGTTTTAAAAATACCTTTGCTTAAAAAGACAATTTGGCATCACTGGCCGACTGCTAGAAACTTTCATAATAGAGTATCAAAACTGGTCCATAGTGGATTTTAGTTAATAAATTTACATACACTAGTGACATCTAACAACGAAGAAGAGTATTCCTACAACGCGCTTCAATAATCTATATAGCATGACGACTATAGCATGACGACTGACGACCGGCTGGTGTTGACGACCGGCTGGTGTAGCGGTAACATAAATTGCCTTCTATGCCAGAGGTCCTGGGTTCGAATCCCGGCGGCGGCGGATATTTGTGTGATGAACAACAGATATTAGTCGTCAAGTCATGGATGTTTATATGTTTATTTAAGTTTATTCTAATAAAAAATATGTATTTATTCAATATGTATGTTTATATATTTCTTAAGTATATCAGTTATCTAGTATCCATAACGCAAGTTCTTTAAGAAACTTAATTTGGGCTAGATAATGTTGTGTGAGTGTCAGAAATATTTATATTTATTATTATTTATTTATATAGAACTTCCCGGTACTCATATAGTACTCGTAGTTTCAACGAGTAAGATGTTGCATAGAATAACAAATAGTGCGTTTTATTTTACATTCCCACGGGATCTAAATTCGCGCAGAAACTTCTATGTGGGAACAGCAATACAACGAAATGGTGAATAAGTAAGTAGGTAAGTACTATCTTACAATTAAGTTAAATGGGCAAACTCACTTGAGAAGTACTTGTCTGAAGAAGTAATTTTTGATGTTCCAAGACATTAGCGTCCTATTCCTTGTAGGAGTAAATTGTGTTTAAACACAAATATATAAAAAGGATTTGAGCATTTTTAGAGCATTACTTAATTTCAGAATACATAGTGGCAAGAAAATGTCTGATATAAACGGACCTTTTAAATTTCAATGGCATGATTGCCACATCTTCTTGCTTCTTGGGATGGACCCGGCAACATTGACAACGGTAAGCAAATCACGCACTTTTTCTCCATTGATTTAACTTTGATCACGGCTGAGGCCCTGCAGGACTTTGAATATGCTCGATGGCCTGATCAGAGCAATATAACGAACAGGTCTTATATTAAACACGAAGATCATGTTGGACAATCCTTGAGGCACTGTAGTAAAGACTCAAGTACGTACTTTGTGAGGTTGAGAGAGTTCGATCCCTGCACGAAAACACAATACTCTGGTCTTGTTGTTTATCTATACATATATTCATAATCTGGGTTCCTCGAGTTAATTTATCCCATATCACAAGCTCTGTTTAGTTTGGGACTATGTTGTTGGAGTGATTTTAATAAAAAAACTGGTCACTTCCTCTCCATGTATAGTAAATTATAGTTATCATTACAATTTTTACCCACGACGGAACGGAGACGGTATATGCGTTTGGGGTGAGAGGGTGTTTGTGCAAACCAATGTTACCATTTATCTCCAGAACCACTGGTCCGATTTTAATGCGGTTTTCAGTAATCGCTTTGGATTTGATTGGTGCATGTTTTTAGATAGGTGTTACGGTAACAACTCACCAGGGGGCGCTGCAGTAAATATTTGTTTGCAAAACATTGGTCCGATTTGAATGCCGTTTTCAATTATCGCTTTGGATTTGATTGGTATAATGTTCTTAAATAGATCTCATGACATCATAGATATAGATAAACAAATCCAAAGCCATCACTGAAAACCGCATTCAAATCAGACCAGTGGTTTTGAAGAATGGTAACATTGGTTTGCACAAACCATTCTACGTAATATGATATCGAGTTACGTTACAACAAAGCCCCAGCAAAGTTGAGTTGTAAATACTTATTATAATACTTCACTATGTATTTAAATAAACTACATGGGTTTTCCAGCGGTGGTGGGGACATTAGAGGGCTGATGAGGAACGAGGTGTTGTGTAAAGTAATGTATGGTACCTATATTATGCTCTTTAAAAAGTTTGAAATAAAAAACAAAATAAAAATTTTGAAAAACCCACGACGCGACGGTTAAAAAGTAATTGAAAAAGAATAAAATAATTTAAAATCCCCCGACTGAAATGATTTGTGTGACGAGAGATAATTAACGTGAAAAGCTTTTTTAAAAGTTCACTTAATCTCACACAGAGTCGGTCATATTATGAACATCATACTATTCGTTTTCATAGCACTTTCCTACGCTTACCTATTCGGTTATATTGAAATTTAAAATATTGATGGCAGCCCTCGACAGATTTTCTTGCTCTTCTTATAAAGTTCATAGGGAGTTGAATACCTATGTTATTGCGACATCTACATCTTCGAGAACCGAATAGGTAAGCGTAGGGAAGTGCCATGAAAACAAATAGTATGTTGTTCATAATATGACCGACTCTGTGTGAGATCAAGTGAACTTTTAAAAAAGCTTTTCACGTTAATTATCTCTCGTCACATAAATAATTTCAGTCGGGGGATTTTAAATTATTTTATTCTTTTTCAATTACTTTTTAACCGTCACGTCGTGGGTTTTTCAAAATTTTTATTTTGTTTTTTATTTTATCAACAGCAACAATTATGGGTGGTCAACATAACTGTCCTTATTCCATGTCATTGTTATAACTTGATTGTTGTTGTTTTCTTTTTCAATATTTTCTTGCAATTTTCTTTCTCTGCTTGTATTAACGAAATTAAATCCACTAAAATATATAAACTCAAAGCAATCTTCAAACCAATATCTCATATTTAAGACACGTGAATAGAATGAACTTGAGTACGTGACCATAAAACTATGTTAAAAGTGAATATTTTACTAATTAATTATAAAGATATTGAACCCGATAGGGCAAAATCTTTGTTTACCGAAAGTAAATAAGTCATCGCCTCCAAAGTACGGCGTTCTTTAACCTATCAAATATTTTGTTTAAAAATCAAAACCTTTTGTGACTACAAAGCATTGAAAATTAGAAATGTATGAATTTCAAACTTATTTCGCATATCATTGAAAATTTGAACTGCTGTTGAAAATAGCGCAGCGCTGCATCTTTAAAGAGAATTCAGTAGCGAAGAGCTAAATATTATAAATTATGACATATCGCTCCACATTTGTGCTATTTTTATTTGCATTTTGTATTTAACATACAGTACATTGTGTCGCCGAGACTGTGTATTATTAACTGTTTTAATGTTATTAGGGTAAAGAATATATTGTGAAATCAGATGATTTCATAGCCTCTGGTGTTCTCCCTAACCTGTACGAGATACAGGCGTGAAGTTATGTATGTTTGTATGTATATGTATACTACAATATAGATATTTGCAGGTTTATATCAATAGAAAGAGCAATGCTTGAAGTTTTCTTGAGGAGTGTGAACAGCCATGGGATATTATGACTAAGTGCAGAGCATATCGCTTGCGGTACGGATCACCGTTAGGGCACACCGGCTGTCAATTCGGTACCAAATACTGAAAGATGAATCCTATAGAGCTGGTCGACTCCTAATGTTCGTATGTAGGCAGCGTAGGACCAAGCTGCATAGAGACCGCGGCGAAGGGCTACGTACATACTGTAGATGTCATTTAGCTGATGTAAGTAATTAACTATTAAAGAGATTTTAAATGGCAGACCAGGCAGTATATATTAATTAATGATTAAGTACTTTTTAAAGGCTCTTTACTTACTTATAATGAGATTGCATGTGTACATGGCTAAGGCTTTGTATTTAAATAGCTTACTCGCTCACTTAGCCTTGGTCTCTACTTAAGTATAGACTTTGAAGTAATATAATGGCAAATTGTCAGCTATAACACTATCGTGATCATCACTATCACAAGTTTTTATACATGGGCTTAGCGAACGTTGATATGTTTATATGGATTCCAATAGAAACGATTTCTTTTCTTACTGCGTTGAAAATAACTTTAACCATGTTTTGAGTTAATCTCAATTTTTTATAAATAATAATGAAGGTGTTTAGAGTGTACGATGATGAGATTCAACAATATTTAATTTAAAGCCGGTTTCTTTCCTATAAACGGATTTCGTCACCATTAAACATATTTTAGTCAGATACATTCCATATTCAAATACTATCCTATTTTGTAGACTATGGCACCTTATATCCCTTGGAATGCAATGCGTGCAGAAGTAATTTTTCTTAGTAGGTATAGTTCCATAATATCTTTTTCTCAGTTATTTTGCTGCTTTATAGTATACGTAAAGTAAATGATTTGAAGATATTTAATTTTTTAAAGGAAAACTAAAGTACAAAATGAGTTTTCGGCATCCTTGAGTTTGAAATTCCTCAAGTTTAATGAGAGGTTTTCTGACAGCTCATTAAAGAAACAAACGGTACAAAAATTGGTACAAAAGGCTTCAATAGATGGCGCTTTACAAAAGGCGAAGTCTTGTCTGTCATATAGCCATTTATTCCACACTGCGTTTTTAAAAGTAAAATAAATTAATTGACGTCTATATCAGAAATTGAACTTATAAATAACCATAGATGATAGATACCACTTACCTACATTATAGTATACAGAATTAACGCCTTCGGCTTTTTAAAAGTGCCATCTATAGAGGTTTTTTGAACTAATTTTTTTGGGCTGTCAGAAAACTCCCCATTAGGTTTTACTAGCGACACAAACCTACAATATTTGATCGAGTCTAGTATCCAGCACTAGTAATAATGAAGTGTGTACTTCCATAGCTACTTTTTATGTTATAAATAACAGCATAAGTGCAGGAGTAAGAATAATATTAAACCGCGGCGGTGAAATTGAGTATTGTAGAGATAACAACCCCTTTCTTAACTTCTAAGTTAAACCAATAATTGATCCTGAGGTCTCCGAACAAAACAAAGCATTATTACCCTCTATAATGTTTAAAAAACCGATTAAAAAGAGATACGCGACGGTTCGAAGTGGGTTCCTGCTAACAATCTTATCTTCAACCTTCAGTTGCCCAGACGGACACTATCTTTGGTTAAAAATCAATCTCTTTAATTGATTCTCCGCAATCGCCGCTTTGTCTTCATCTAATCGAAATTCAACCCGAGTTTCTAGGAAATTCACTTTAAAGAAACGAGGGAATCGAAAGAATAAATAGCCTTGAAACGATATTGAACAGGCAGCCCATGAGAGCCCTGACACTTAATTTATAGCTCTATGTTGTTAAGATAAATGGTATTTAATTATTATTTTATGTATAATTTATTTCCCTTGAGCTTAATGTTGGTAGGCAAAGGGATTAAATATAAATGAAACGAAATGGTAAAATAACTGACGTTTGCATGCGGTTCATAGGTTTGAGGCAACTGGACAGATTTGGTAAAATAACTTTTCTACATAAAACAAGCCTACTTTACTTTTAGACTGTGTTGTTTTGAGTAGCTAAATATTTATCAAATCCTATTGGTACCATCAGTATAATAACCTTATTACACATAAACCTTTATTCAAATAAAGAATCATCCAAAGAAACAGACTCTAAGGCCTTTTCCACCCTAAACCCTAGATGTGCACACATCACTAATACTACCATATGTATTTAATAATGTCCATGTTCAGACTATCAGATATACAAGAAATGAGAACCTCCTTTTTTCAAGCGACTTCTAAAAGGAGGAGGAGGTTCGCAATTCATGTGTATGTTTATTTTTTGTTTTAATATTTTTTACGCGATTTTCTGGACAATTATAAATCGATTTTGAATATTCTTGTTTCATATGATACAAGATACTTCAGAAGTGGTACCGTACATTTTTTTTAATCATGTACACTGTACAAACATGATATTGGCAAGCAAGAATAGCTGTCTTCTGTTTGGTTATTCATGCCAGAGTTGTATTTCTGCCAAATTCTACCTATAATGAGCACTTTTTACAAAAGAGCGCCGAAAGTTTTTTTCCGTCGACGTTTTTCCTCTCGGTCTACCTAGGGTTCTACTTTCATGTCGTTTTAAGTAATAGACAACACTAAGACATTGGTGGATAATGGGCGATCATTATCCTCATGAGCTGAGAGACGCACACTCCTGGACTGGAGGATTCCCCAGGAATCTTCATGTCGCCCGATGTATCAACCCTGTATATCTGTTTATCTTTTATGTATGTTAGACTTTAAGGTTTTTATTCTATAGGACTCTGTTTTCATTGTTAAGATCTCTTTGTAAATATTGCTTGAAATAAATGAATTTATTTATTTATTATCTAACTAGCTGTGACCCGCGACTTCGTCCGCGTGGATACCGTTTATTAGAGTTAGATAAATACTATTATTATATCCTCCTTGAAGTTAAAACTTACCTTATTCTAAATTTCGTCAAAATCGACTCAGTACTTTAGCTGTGAAAGCGTTACTGACAGATAAACAGACAGAATTACTTCAAAAACTGTTACAACAAAGCAGTGATCCGCAGTTTCGCCTAGGTTTTGTGAAAAAGTATAGGTAGGTAGGTATATTACATAGATGATGCCTGCGACTTCGTCTGTATTGAATTAGTATTTCGAGTAGGTTATTTTCTTCTCCAAGGTCCTAACTATCTATAATAACAAAAATAAAAATGAAGAATCTTCGCCCATATAATATGTATAACTCCTAACCACAAACATTAGGTAGGTAACTATCTATTAGGTACATTACAAAGGCACATAGCGTTATAAACAAATCGGGTGCCAAAGTGCCTTAAATTTTAATATTGTCTTAAGTTTCCGCGATACTTAACTATTATGTATGACTATTAAATAAAACACTTTTTAACCGGATTTATCGCGTATATTTATATTTTAAATTTTAACAGTCGCTCGTGACCACGGGGTCTGCAAAGACACGGAAACGTCGAGTTAAAATGTAAAATATAAATTATACGCCATTAATCCGGTTAAAAAGTGTTTTAATTAATGCCTTCAATTTTACTTAATTCATGAAATATCTTCATTAATTATACTTAGCTTATTGTTATTCTAGATAAAGCTAAGTAGTTTTTGCGTGAAAGAATAGCAAAAATCCATCCATCCAGCCATTATCAGTGTACATACAATACTACCTATAGTTATGTATGGCTGCTTTTCACTGCCAAACGGCTAAGGCAATATTAATGTGATTTGGTATAGTAGTTAACGCATACGTTACTTTTTATTCCGAAGAAATCTACGGTTTCTGACTTCCAAGAGGCAGAAACGATCATGAAATAAACAAAACCTTGATTTCCATTTTATCTCTGTATGTACAGAAGGCAGTACATCAAGCGTTACAAATCTGTCAAAATTTTTTACTTGAATTTGAACTCTATGCCCTCGATAAAAAGATTAAATTGGTTGGGGAAATTACAATTATAATTTGACAGGTAATGTAACGCTTGTTCCTTCTGTACCTACCTATATTAAATCGCGCAAAAGCTTGTGCTCGCCTCCCGCCTTTTTATATCCTACCGCCGCGAGCCGCGTCGAGCGCGGCAACGGTTTCGAAAAAATAATCCCTATATCATTCAGTATTCACGCGCGATGGGTTATTAGCGTATTTCATGTATAAGTTTGGTGTTTCTATACCAATTTCTATGATTCTTTTTTTATTGAATAGGTAATAATGTTAATTTTTTTAAATTAGGGATGAGTGAGAGTATTATAAACGTAAGAGTAAACAAATATAATCAGAAAGCTCCGAACTGCTAAGCTATCGGGATTTACACGTGTTATTGTGAGTCAACCATAAAATATAGACATATTCTGTTGTGGGATATTTTTTATATAATTTTATGACAAATATTTCTGTGATACATGATTTCTATGTACCTTTTACCATTAAGGTTGCACACGCGACGGAAGCTTAAAAAATGAAGAAACTTCTCCCGTTTTTCCAACATTTCCCTTCACTGCTCTGCTCTTATTGATTGTAGCGTGATAATAAGTATACTATAACCTGCCCAGGAGTATGAAGAATAATTTTACCAAGTTTAGTTAAAATCCGTCGAGTAGTTTTTGTTTCTATAAGGAACATACAGACAGACAGACAGACAAAAATTTTACTGATTGCATTTTTGGCATCAGTATCGATCACTAATCACCCCTGATAGTTATTTTGAAAAAATATTTCATGTACAGAATTGACCTCTCTACAGATTTATTATAAGTATATAGATAGATATAGATTTCAAAATTAAAAGCGTCAAGATCAGTTTTTGTTACCTTGAAAGAATATTGGCAGCAAGCAGTACAGTGCTAGTACCGTTTTTCTGGAGTTCTGATAACATATAGCGCAAGGAAACTATTACCTATTTGATTGTCTGGAATATAACAATAAAAAATGTTGTAATACTTTATCTCTGCAACTGTTCCGTAAAAAGTTACACGCATTTAAAAACGTAAGAATTGAACGTAAAAAAAACAAGAATAAAGTCATTTTTGACACATTTTTGACTTTTTTTAAACAGAAATGTCAAGTTTACATATGTGTCAGTTGTGTGATGTACATTTTATTACATACTAAAGTGAATTTCTTTAAATAAAAAAATTTTTCTTCATTCACAGAAGTTGTAGAACAATAATAGCTTATGGAAAATAAGAAGTCCAGTATATAGAGTACAAAATACCAAAAATTCAACTTCCTACATTTCCTAATTAGTAAACGTTAGGGTAACCATTCTTTTAATTTGGTAACTTTAATTTGACATGAGAAAGAGTTAAAATTAGCAAATGTAATGTAGCTAAAAGTGCTTATAATAATAATAAGATATTTGAAATAATCCATAAATATATCAAAGAACATTTGAAATGGATTTCCTATGAATAATTATTATAGCTTGTCTAAGGTAAGCAAATCCTGGTTTTGATTGGAAGATGAATTTGGAACCACAATGAGGTAAAATAGCACAAATTGATTCTCTCAGAATTGAAGACGACGATAGATAAATAAACCGTTTCAATTTCCATTCAGTTTAGTGACAACTAATTGGCTGTATCTTCTTGAAAGTGTTCATATTTTAGAACTGTATAATATTTCTTTGAAGTAACTATTCGATAATTGTAAAATTTTAGTGGATAATAGATGAAAAATATATTTTAAACACAGTATCCCAAAAATATTTATCCATTGTTACATGACGAGAAGTTAATACGGGAACATCATAACTACCGATAATCAGGAAGCCTCTATTTGTCAAATTATGATAACCAGTTTAGAAGTTATGAGGGAGCATATGAACATCCATAGCCACATACATAGGTACATAAATACAGTCAAAATCTTAAAATATATACATATGTCGGAATCGGGGTAATTCCTCTCTTTTATTCTACATCAGGTATTCTTGGGGATTTCAGTCATGATTCTCTAATATAGTCTTTTGTGTGGGCGTCTTTAGGGCGAGTCAGTTTTTCTACTGTCGAAATGCTTGTGGTGCTGAACTGATTGATCTCCGGTGCATGACAGTTTCTACTTCTTCGATATTAGTAGCATGACACTTCATAGTTGCTACTTCTCTTGGAAGTGTTCTTCATCATCTTTATTTTCGTTTCCATCTTACATATTGTTGTTATTCTCCCTGCCGCTGACAAACTCGTGACGTAGACTCTGTCAAGCGCCAAGATCGTGCTGGCATCCGAAGTCAATCCAACTAAACTATAAGTCTCTAGCTAGACACCGCCAACACGTACATATTACAAAACATACAAATACAGGTCAAAATCATAAACCTCCTTTTTGCTTCGCCGTAGTCGGATAATAAAAAGTAATATGCAAATGGGAAGAAAATGAAAAGCTCTAAATAGATGTACCTTCATACGCTTGACCCATAACAAACTCTCAGCTGAACAAGTTGTTATCAAAATTGCTTGTTCAGTGTTAAAATGTGAAAAATGTGGACTGTAATATGATCATTTCCATAACAAATTAAATCAAGTTCATCCACAACTTCCGCATCTGCATATCCTCAGAGAAGCTGTGGTATCCATTTTCTATAAAACATATGACTACGCAAAGATGCATTTCTAATTTTTTTATGAAAATCATCATAAAAATAACTTCTAATTTGGCATTTGACAGTTGTTATGGGTCAAGCGTAATCTGCGCCTCTAGTGGAAAAAGTTGGCAGTTTTCTACCCCATTGTAAAAACGAATTCAAGTTTGCTTCTATTATTTTTTGATATAGTTTTTAGAAAATAAGAACTAATTTTGGAAAACTGAATTTAATAATGAAAAGTTAGATGAAAAGTAATCATAGAGATGATGCTAAAGGCCCTAACGCCAACTAACTTGCTCTTGAGAAATCAAGATTTTAGTGAATAAAACACTTTTTAACCGAATTTATCGCGTATATTTACTCGACGTTTCGGTGTCTTTGCAAACCCCGTGGTCACAAGCGACTGAGGTGTCAAGCGTCGGATTGATAGATTGAAAAAGTATCACCATCTCCATCTGTTTCGCAGTCTCCGAGCGTAGCGTTCTGGATTGACACAAAACGAGTAAAAATATACGCGATAAATCCGGTTAAAAAGTGTTTTATTTAATAGTATGAATCGCGAAAACTTAAGACAATATTAAGATTTTAGTGATCTGAAAAACACAAACGCCGGTATTTTATTACACACTGTAACGAGTCTCAGCGATAAACAGAATGATTCTTTATAAACCATTAGGTTTAACTGCTTTGTATATTTATACTTTAGTACCCCGATAATAATAGAGTGCCAGACAATCTTAATCGATTCTTATTTTTATAATGTAAGGATGTGATGTTTGTCTTCCATCATGAAGACAAAGCTGGTACACGTCATACATACATAACTTCACGCCTGCTCACGCCTGCATCCCTTATAGGGTAGGTAGAAAACCAGAGGCTATAAAACCCATCTAATGTCACGTTTGACAGATTTAGAGGTATTATTATGATGGAGACAGCCTGTTGCAGTGACAGGGGGCCAGCCTATCGCCTGCAAAAATGTCAATAAGACCTCTGTCCCTTAACTAACTTTAACAGTATGCCCGGGACGAAAAGCAGCTGGCTCATTCGATGTTTTTCTTTCGCTACCGGTCCAGCATGGAAGAAACTATCTATTCACTCAACGCTTAAAAGTACCATTTGTTAACAAATATATGGCTTTACTAGCCATTTCGCGCGGTTTTACCCGAGGCATTTCAAATCTCGCGGGAATATCGAAATAAAAAGTAGCCTATTCGTTATTCCAGACAGTAAACTATCACTATGACAAATTTCATCCAAATCCATTATGCCGTTTTGCCGTGATAGAGTAACAAACATCCAGACATGCATATTCCGTCCATCCAAACTTTCACATTTATAATATACAAAAGTTTAGTTTGCTTTTATTCGATAGATGTCGGTGTAAGTTGATTAAATCGCGCAAGAAGAGTTATAAATGACTTAGCCATATTTACTTAGTAGAATATTTTTATTCATTCTCACTTTCACAATTATACTATTAATAGGATTCATATTTTACATGAAAATGAAAATATGTATTTGTGTTAACTTGTTAACAAGAACCTTCATGAAGATGCTTAATACTCATTTTCATTAGTACAATAAGCCTTCATTTACCTGTTTCTTGAAACTCTTCGCACAACTAAGTCCAGAGCTTCAACTTGGTTATCAAGAGAAACGTAATTTCTGCTGCATAACAAAATAAGATAATAGGATTAAAAGCTTTGCGGTCACTTCTACGCTACTTCGTCTATGAGCAGCAATTTCTGCAAATGCATGTGGTACAAATTTAATAGCGTAACCACTCAAATACTAAAAGCAGTAATAGCATAAGAGTTATTTTGCAGTAATTTAAGCTTATAAGACCCTCTCTTCTGTTTCTAGATTGCATTTATTTATTTTACTGGTTTTATTTGTAAAGTAAAATATACAATATACACTGAAAAGTTGTACCCATGTAGGTATACAGTGAAACGAGAGGGATCTTTATGTTTATGATCTTGTTATAAATAAATAAATATTTGTTATAAGAAAAGAATTTGAAATTAATACTAAATTAATACACTTTCATTAAATATACATGGGACACTAACTCTACATGGGAGGCTGATACGTTTCGCGTTATAAAATCGAAGATTATTTTCTTCAAACAAAACAATGTACTTCCCTTTCTGAAGGATGGGACGAGAATGTTCAAACAAAATAAAATAGTCTCTGTCAGAAAGATAAATAAATAATAATAAATAAATAAATAAATATTTCTGACACTCACACAACATTATCTAGCCCAAATTAAGTTTCTTAAAGAACTTGTGTTATGGATACTAGATAACTGATATACTTAAGAAAAATATATACACATACATATTGAATAAATACATTTATTTTTATTAGAATAAACTTAAATAAACATATAAACATCCATGACTTGACGACTAATATCTGTGTTCATCACACAAATATCCGCCGCCGCCGGGATTCGAACCCAGGACCTCTGGCATAGAAGGCAATGTATGTTACCGCTACACCAGCCGGAATATTCATATATCAAATAAAACAATGTCATACTGTTTGTTCGCACCATAGCCGACTTTATTTATCAATATAAGGTGCGCTCAAGCAGTATGTTACGATAGCCTAACATGAAGAACAATGAAGTACAGAATGTACAGGACTCTTTTTAGAAGATACTGTGTTGGGTGAAAATGTTCACTATCTGTTGGTTCCGTGCTGTGCTGCCGATCGATATTGCGATACAGAACATATTATCTGCTTTGAGGGGTAGTCGGCCAAAATTATGGCCTACAATAAGAAATTGTTAATTTCAGAAATGAGGTACATAAAATTATCCAGTAAGTATTTTTGCTGAAACTTATAGTTAACACTTATTTATATTATTTTTACCGAGTGCACTACTTCCTAAGAAAACGCAGAGCCCTGTAGCCATAGGATAAGTAGTTTTTGCTCAACCCATATTAATCTTAACGAAACCATTTATCTATTTCAAAAGTTTACATATTGGACACCAAAAACAAACAATTAATTATTATATGAAAAATATTTAAGTTAAATTAAAAGAAATTGTCAAGAGAGCATCAGTGTGGTAATGTTGTGTGTTAGTATGTGAGTGTTTGTGTGTGAATGTGTGTGTAACTACTATTAAATATGTTTATAGAAAGACAGAAAAACTGCGTATTTTGTTTTATTTTATTCTAATGGAGTCAGAAGATATTCTATTTGTTCATAGCTTTGTGTGAGAAGCCAAGATTGCATTCAAATTTAGTCAGGTTATGCAGGTTTAAAAGTCTATTTAAAAGATTGTTGTTTCCTATATAAGTTGGCTAAGCAATTTATTTTTTGGTGTGTATAGACGTGTTTGCACCTCTATCTCCTCTATGGTAGGTGGAGATGAGGTGGAAGATGACAGCTTAGGAAGACTTTTCATAAAATATTTCCGGAGCACACAACTGTATGATATTTGGAGGAGGCGCGGTCATATTTGGCGTTCGATTTTATATGAAGGGAATTCGCAGAATTTGCTATAAGGCTTAATGTTTGGAAGATCAAAATTTACTTGCCAAAGGTTGCCTAGGTGTTAAAAATTGAAATCCTTATAAGATGTCTTTGTTTTTCATATCTGTTTGTTCTTTTCTTTTCTTTCCGTCTATGTAAGAAATTCTTTATTTCGTAGGTAATTGAATAAACTTGAAATAAGTCAAACTATTTAAAAATTGAACTGAATCTACCACCAATTCGGAAAGTTGATCTGTTGAGAAGAAATGGCAAAAACTCAAAAAAAAATACCTATTTAATGCAAGAACACGTGCCGTTTATTCCTCATCTTTTGACTTCGCGATGTAATCAAAACCAATACTTAATAGAAAAAAAACTCTGAAAATTTGAAAATTAGGCACATACGAAACTCTTGGTGCGCGATTACGACTCGCATTAGACCAGTTTTTATTAATTAGATGTTTATACTTCGGAAACAAATCGTATTTAGGTATCTTATCTAAGATATGTATCTAAATGACAGCTATATTCTGTTGCTAACCATAAAAGTAAGCATACGTAATAGCTTTACTCCCTATCTAACTGTTTATAAATAACCTCAACCCTTTAACACTAAATATATTAGGGTTACCCAATAAATTACTACTTCGTATTCGATCATTATCGAATAACTTTGTGAGAATCGATTTAGTGGAATTTGATATCGTTAATCGCCCCGACAATCTGAACTCCCTTTAATTAAGTGAGGATCTCAACTAACAGAAACACTAGTGAATGCAATCCAACGCAATCTGAGATGGTAGTTTGGTGTCGGCTAAGTAACTGTATAGTGGGAAATTTATAATAAGGTTCACTAAAACCGTTTAAATGGATAATAAGTACATAATAATAGATATTTTTTTATGGAAATGATAAAAGGACTATCCTGTATGGAAATCAAAAAATTGAGTTAAATAATACCACCACTTGATTGTTAGACCCGTTCAGAGTTTGCCGGGCTAGCGAGCACCTTTCATACAAAGTTTACGTTCTGGTAATGTTTTACGAAGAGAAGTACAAATCTGGATACCTTTTTTTTTGATCTTTATAAAGATCAGTAAAATAATGGAAAATAAAATAGTGCACATTAATCCATTCTTACTAGTTACCAGTAATAGTGGCCGTTAGGAAAATAGGCTCTTTTCTAAGGTGAACCTGTTTTAAATACGTATATGACAACTTTTTTTTTTCGTTTTTCCACCACAGAATACTACCCCTCAGAACACCCGCAAGCCTATTGACCGTACGAGTGCTCACTGAGAGGAGGAGGAGAATACGTCAGAAGTACGAAAGGGCACTTGCCAGGGGACAGGTCCCCGGCCTTATAATCCCAGACAGTGTGAGACTTCTACTCACTAAACTCCTCCTCAATGATCTTTTGTCTTTCTACAGACAATCGACCGAAAAAATGAGCGACTGGCTCCAGAAGAATGATCCAACTGGCTGGAGGTGCAGACTGCGCACATATGACAACTATGATTCTGCCCTAACCAGAGAATTAAATAAATTTAATATTCAGAGTCGTTACTTCATAATTTAAGTTGATTTTATAAAAATATCAGTATTTCGTTTTTGTATTAGAGCTTATGTTCAGAAGTGGACGTCTACTGGCTGAATGATGATGATGATTAGAGCTTACTTAAAAGAACGATAAAAAAGACAAATTTAAAATTTAAAAAATCAATGAACTTTAAAAACCGACTTCAGCAATATTTTCAAGTTATAACCAAATCTTTTGAGAACTACCTCTAAAATAACTTCAAGTACATGAAAGAGAAATAATCGTATAAGAAATCAAAAAAAAAACAACATAGAACTAGACAAGTTGAGAACTTCTTCCTTGTTTTGCAAATCAGTGGAAAAGATAGTCCAGTATGGTATACTTGAATCACAAGTCAAATTTAAACAAAATATTTATAGAAAACGATAAGGAAAAACTTTTTTCTCCTATAAAAAAATTATCGAAGGAAAAGTATCAAAAAAAGAAAAAAATACTCATTATTAATATACAAATCAACAAAAAGACAGCCAAAACGGTAACTTTCTAACAGAAATAACTAGTTTTTCACGATCCTTTTCCTTATGTTTGCTAGCTCTTGGACACCCTTTATTCTTACTCGTAAAGGGAATTTGTATATATTGCTGTAGTATTCCCGGGCATACTGTTAAAGTCAGTTAAGGGACGGAAGTTTTATTGGGTTTCTTTTTGTGGCCGATAGGCTGACCCCCTGTCACTGCAATACCCTCACTTCACCATTTTAATGTCTCCAAATTTGTCAAACTTGACATCAGAAGATTTTATCACCTCTGGTGTTCTGCCTACTCCATTAGGGATGCAGGCGTGAATATATGTAGTACATAAGTTGAAATTAAGTTATTATTTCTAATTGGAACGCTCTAGCATTTAGTAAATTGTTATAATTTATTTATTAAGAATGTTCCTGAATATTATAATTTTGATTGTTCTGACGAAAGACATTCAATAGTCTCAAATACTTATATTTGTAATGAAGTCCAAATCACTCCACAGTCGTCTGAACTCAAAAACATTCAAATAAATTCAATAACACTTAGAAAATAGAACGGAATATTCACATCAATATTTGAAATAAATTTTACCACGTTGCGAATGCCATATGTCACATAATTTATGTTTGTCGGAAAGACCGTAACGTAATCATTTATAGAAAATGCCACCAACGAAATCAGAAAATCCGCAAAAATCATATCAAATAACGTTTACGATACTAAAAATAAAAAAGAACATAATAGCAAATACTTAATCTCTATTCATTGTTTCAAAAATGAAGATACATCGGCTATCCTCGGCGAAAGCAGAGGGCATGGTACGTCTTGACAAGGGTTAACCCTTTTTCTTCATAACCCAGGGTTCCAATGTAATATTTCATATTTAAAAGCGATACAGTATAACGTTTCTCTCCTTCGGGGACCATATTTCTGTAACACTATGCGTACGAGAGCGGAATTTTAAATTTTTCATACACTCCTTTTGAACGAGTGTATTGTTTATGATTTAAATGTGGTACTCGCGCAATGACGTCGCGGAAAAAAACATCCCCGGAAAATAAGCGTGCATATTTTCGAGGGCGTCGTTTGTATGCAAATGGAACTTATATTTTCGGCTTTCATAAAGAATGTTGGCAAGGCTTAGCCTTTTTTAAATTCACAATGTAGTACTGACTTAAATAATACTTTGAATGTCTGTATGGTATAATGATCGGATAGCGCTATGGGTTCGAGATTTTTGCTGTATGGTAAACATTTGTAACATTTAAAAATCTGCATGTCCCTTTTTTGAGTGGGGAATTTTTTCTACAAAAGTATCACTGTATAATAGAAATTTCTATGATTAGGAAAACATGAAAAATTAATTTTACAACTGCAGGTAACCATTATTAATTAATTCACGATAGATTTAAAATAATACAACAATGAAGCGTACTATGAAAAATCTGGTGTATAATGTAACGTATTATCTACGTACCACTCAAAGATTTTAAATATTTTGTTTCTATTTGAATTGAATTGGGTTTCTTCCATGCTGGACTGGGAGTGAAAGAAAAACATAGAATGTGCCAGCTGCTTCTCTTCCCGGGCATACCGTAAAAGTCAGTTAAGGGACAGAGGTCTAATTGACAGTTTTGTGGGCGATAGGCTGACCCCCTGTCACTGCAATAGTCTCTCTCCATCATTATAATACCTCTAAATTTGTCAAACGAGACCTCAGATGGTTTCATAGCCTCTGGTGTTCTGCCTACCCCGTAAGGGATACAGGCGTGAAGTTATGTATGTATGTATGTTGAATTGGGTTTAAATAAAGCTTTACAGAGAAAATCATCTAATGACACTGCAAACTGTAGGGTCATATAATTTGTAATATTACAACGAAAAAAAAAAACAGAATAATAAAATGAATAAAGCACATAAGCGTACACTCCTACAAAAGAAGTCCCATAGAACCGATTTCTTTGCATACTCATTCACTGTCCATGCTATCAGATTGTGGAACTCCTTACCGGACAAAATTCGTGAGTCGAAATCACTATATATTTTCAGAAAAAGAGTTAGAGAACATTATCTTTCTCTAACTTAGGGTTTTAAATCGTATAATTATATATTTTTATAATATAGATCGTTCATTGATAATATTTCAACAATAGTTCATAGATATATATTTTATGTATTTATATATTTAATTGTATGTATGTATTTAGTAAGGAGTGTATGTAATATATCTTCATTGGCTTGTAAGTAAATTGTACGCACTTAATCTGTTCTTTTTATTCTCATTTTCTTGCCTCAAGCTTGCTGGTAGAAATTTTATATAGAAACTAGCTTTATCCCGCAACTTCGTATGCGCTTAACTACCCTTCTCGTGGAAATTTCAGAAACTATACAACCAGACACCCACTGAAAGAACCTTTATACCAAGTATCACACCCATGCACTCAAGGAATAAGTTTTTTTCATACAAACTCAAAATCATATATTTCCCGTGCCCGTGGGAATTTTGGGAATTTTTTTCGTAGCACAACCAGTCACTCTTTGAAGAATCTTCATGCCAAGTATCACATCCGTACACTCAAGGAATAAGATTTTTCATACAAACTAAAAAGTCCAGCCCCTTCCCGTGGGAATTTCGGGAATTCCTTCCATAATACAAACAGACACTTATTGAGGAACCTTTGTATCAAGTATCACATCCGTGCACTCAAGGGATGAGATTTTTTTCATACAAATTAAAACATCATTTATTTCCCGATCCCGTGGGAATTTTGGGAATTCCTTTCATAACACAACCAGACACACATTGAAAAACTTTTACACCAAGTTTCACATCGGTGCACTCAAGGAATAAGATTTTTCATACAAAATAAAAAGTCCTATATTTCGCGTTCCCGTAGGAATTTCGGGAATTCCTTCCTTTATGCACCCCTACATCCCCTAAATAATGTATGTTCCAAATTTCAGCTCTGTACGCCCAGTAGTTACGGCTGTACGTTGTCTGTCAGTCACTCAGTCACTCAGTACCTCAGTCACTCAGTCAGTAACGGAACAGTTTTATATATATTGATAAGCTTTGTCTTTGTACATTTTTAATAAAATTTATGTTTCTTTAATTAAGTTTCTATGTGTGTACAGAAATTATTAAATAAATAAAAATAAATATTTTGAACATCCTTAGGTACTACATAATCTATCAAAAATCTTTTGATATGCTAGTGTGATGATATGCTAGTGTATAAAACTAAGGAAATATAAAAAATATTTATGACTGAATATTAAGTTAAGACGACTAATATCTGTGTTCATTACCGACACAAATTTCATAAAAACCGGGATTCTGATCCAGGACCTCTGGGATTAAAAGTAAAGCTGTTACACCAGTTTGAATATTCGTCAACAATTTATTAATTATAAATTTTAAGGATTTAGTTGTAAAGAAGAACCCCAAAAGTTTTGTTTTGATATTTGATTTAATATCGAAATGGCTTATACCTTTTATTTTTCTTAAGGTTTCTCGTATATTTCAACGAGCAAATGTATTTTGATGTGCCTCAAACAATGGGGAAGTTTTGAACTTTACCTAAGTCTTGTGTACATAAATTTTAATTTCCGGACGGTTTCCATCAAAACAGGAAACAAGGACATTTATCATAGTTTTTATCGAAATTAAAAATTGTTATGGGTTTGGAAATAATTGCATCCTCAGGTTACAATGTTAATGAATTTGGAGACAAACATTTTTTATGTACGGAAAGTTGATCACAATTTATTATTGTTTTTTTTGTACATGCATACATACATAACGTCACGCCTGTATCGCATATGAGGCAGAACTCGAGGTTACAAGACCATCTGATGTCACGTTTGACAAATTTGGAGGTATTATAAAGATGGAGAGAGACTATTGTAGTGACAGGGGGACAGCCTATCGCCCACAAAAACGCCTTTAAAACCTCTGTCCCTTAACTGACTTTTACAGTATGCCCGTGCAGAGAAGCAGCTGGCACATTCTACGTTTTTCTTTCGCTCCCAGTCCAGCATGGAATTTTTTTTGTAAATGTTATTATATTATATAGAGGATAAAGTATGAAAGAAAGATAGTAAGAGCAAAAAAGAACTAAAATTTAAAATGGTAGTCAGAAAAAGGTATAGAACAGTGTGCCCAATATGAGCATGATTTTGTTTACGACTGTTCCAGCGATTTCTCTGTTTCATCGTCATATTTATCTGTAGCTATATTGTATGCCTTGTTCTACAGGTTTATTAAATTCATTACCCTTTTTTTAACTCGCTAGTAAAATTAGTGTTAGTTTTTGGAACCTGAGCCACAGTGACCATTCTCCACTTTGTGATGTAACAAACTCGTATGTGAAGTGTTATATGCTTTTTCAGTACCGTGGAAAAATTAAAATTACCAATAAAAATTAATTACCTGAGGCTTTGTTGAATAGGTGGTATAAACCAATGTTTAGAAAGAGTAGTAATTGTACTATTTTTTCTTTCAGTAAAACACTTTAATGAGGTTCGATTAAGCATGTTAAACCTTAAGAAATCTTTTTTTTGCAGTGAAACAACAACACGCGGGTATTATTCACTATACCAACGTTATGTAGCTTTCATTTAGTATATTCCGAGTGGATCACTGCGAACTACATAAAATAACTTAATATTTTGAATATCCGGGTGAATCTTCTAATTTATGATGTAACAGGTATGTTCAAAAAAGCTTTCCACGAGAAAAACCAAATATTTTGTCCGTTCGACCTCAAAATTTCGAAATTTCAAAACCGCAGCTTGCAGCATTTCTAATATTTTTATCACAGACTTGTTTCCTATTGCATATTACAGTTGTTTGGTTGTGAATGATATGATGTAGAACATGTAGGAAGTCGTCGTGGGGCCGTGGTTACTGTGTGTATCATACTTTCCGCGCGATCGGTACTTGGATGGGTGACCGGCGACCATTCATTTCTCACGACGACTTTCATGTTTCGGAGGGCAAGTTAAGCAGTCGATCCCGGGTACTTGTATACATAATCCGTTAGGGTTTAACAAAAGCCATTTCGGCGCCCTGTAATTATGAGATTCATCTCCTCGTCACCCAGGGGAGAGATTCATGCCCTGATGGGTCATGGGTTCATTACAAAGAGTTATGATGATGATGATGATGTATTATTTGTTTCAGGATGTTTCAGGGGAGGTTTTCCGTTTACCATTTAATCCAGTCCACGCTCAGCATTATCCTTAATAATATCCCTGGACTTAACGGTGAATGCAATGGCTGTTTCATTGGCATGTTAAAAATAATATTAAAGTCATTATGCATATAACGGATATTTGATCTATTTCCATAGTCCAAATACTGAGCGGATGAAGAGATTTTGGTGAACGCTTTGTCTGACTGGTCTACCTTTAGACTAAAATAGCAAGCCTAGGTGTAATCTTTAATAAGAAGAATAGAGACAGGGAAGAAAGAAATGAAAAAGATGCATTAAAAATTTTAATGGTCCGTGAGCAGAAGGTTACGTAGTCGTCAAAGTGAGTGATAAAACTTAGCAACCCAAAAATAATAGACAACTATAACCTTTACTTCCTTAAGAAGGGAATGAGCTACTAAGTTATGAAAATAAAAATGAATGTAAGTCTAGAAATCCGTATTTATTCAAGTAGGTTCTTATAACTTTGACAAGTAAAAATATGTGGGACCTTGGCGACTTCTGCTCGGTACTAAGTGTAAGGTGCGATGGTGTAAAAGGCCGGTAGATAAATATTAATAAAAAAAAAAAACTCCGCTTAGAGGTGTAGGCGAACTGTCTTGCACACTCTGCTTCGAAGTGTAGGTGACGTCTCGTCAAACACGCCAATTTATCGCCCCTACCAAAAGAAGGAGCAAAAAAACCCTGGGACTGGCAAAACACCTTCTCGCAACCGAGCTGACTTGGATCCCGAAGATCGGTACAAACAGTTATTTAAGAAGATAACTTGTATGTATATATCTGGTATAACAAGGCGTGCATCTCATGCGCAATTCAACGAGAATTCGCTGACTTCCAATTAAATATATAAAAAAAAAACAAAATAAATGCCGCTGCACTTGCCGCCTGCGAGAAGAAAAAGGACGCCATCTTGCTGTCAACTTTTTTAAGACACCTCGACGCAGGCAGAGCTATAATTTCCATACAGCCTAGTCCGAATGTAAAAAAATTGTAAGAATGAAAATTAAGGGTTACACAACTACTTAATTAAATCTTTAAACTGTATTTCTTCCTTGAATTACTCCCACCACCACATTTGTCTGTGATGTTTAGCGACATGCATAATTCAATCAGTTGAAATTTATCCTAATAATGTTCTGGATTTTCGCTATTTAACTGATAAGCCAATTATTCTCATAAAGTATTAAACAGGAAAGACTAAACAGAAAATTCGATTATATTTTTAAATTTTAGTATAGTTTAACTACTTTTATACCACATTCATTTTTAGCATGCGTATTGTAGAGTTTGTCTTAATTTATTTATAAAGGTGCCTGCTGTATAAGTCGGCAAAGTTATGAGATATATTCAAAAGACCCAATTAATGGGCTGGGTCTGACCAATTCAAACATTTTGTGTTCCCACAGTTTAAAACATATAACTGAAAAATTAAACACCGAACCTGATGTAAAATTTACAACATTATAATGTGCTAAAATCCGATTAAAAACGTATTTAATTTCATCAATTTCATAGGGTTTTTTCATAAAAGGCGCATTGTCACTGTACGACGCTATGTAACTCTTATAACAATAATTTTTGTGGACATATTATAAAAAAAAAATGGCGACCGTCAAAATGTAAGGCGTATGAAGAAAGTGGGATTTACCCTCGTCAAATGACTGACGCACGTAGTCATAGCCGAGAGAAACATAACAAATATATAGGTGAATGATATAACATTATAAACTGAATGTTTTTTACACGACTGTCGTATAAGAAGGGTAAAATCGTGTAGGCTCAACGGCTTCATTGATTTTGACATTGTGGCTTATAGACTTACTCAATGATGTGAGCATTCCTGATTAATTTTAATTGTTTTTTTTTTAATGCGTCTAGTGGCTTAACCCATTTTTATGCAGCAATTTTGATGTTGACTGATTACCACCACCCATGATCACCTAGTCATGTCCAATGTACCCAATAGGCGTTCTCGGATAAGGAACCTGCTCTATGCTCCGTTTGCCCGTACGAACTATCGCAAAAACTCATTTCTGATAAGATCAGTTGCTACATTCAACAAATATCATGATTCCGAAATCGATCTTTTTAACACCACACAAATTGAAAAATATTTTGGCTAAGAAGTTGTTTATTTAAGTTTGGTCTCGTGTGACATAAGGTATTCTTATATAAGAAGCATATTGTCATAGCTAAGATACTGCTGTTATTTTTGTTATTTTTTCGTTGTATAATTTTCTTTTTTTTTTGTCTATGTAACCATCTTTTTTCAATCTCCAAATGTATCTGCGGAGTCTTGTTAATGGCTTACTCGACATTATATGTTAAACCTAGTTTTTAAGTAAAAACTGTTGGCCACCTAAATAAAATAAAATATAATAAATAAAATAAAACAATGTCATAAATGAATATTAATTTAAATTTTTTTTTTTTTTTTATAAGTGACTAAACCCGCGTTTGACCTCAATCTCACCTGATGGTAAGTGACGATGAGGTCGAAGATGAAAGCACACGGGTTTAGGAAGGAAAAAATTATCAAGACTCTAATTAAGTTCTGCAATTGGTAATGTTACATGAGAAGTTACAATATATTTGTCTCCATGAGTTTGCTAAGAAGTTAAGGATGTTAGCACTAAACTTCCTAGATAAGCATATCGTAGGCCATTTGAAGCCAAGTGATCTTAGTTAAACGACCAGTTAAAGACATACGGCCGGCCATCATTGTAACAAAAACCGCCAAACAGGATTATTCCGGTGATAATTCTGCCACATTATGCATTAACCATTTTAATTGTTGCATTACAATACTTTGTATACATACTTAACTTCACGCCTATATACCGTATGGGGTAGGCAGAACACCAGAGGTAATAAAACCATCTGATGTCACGTTTGACAAATTTGGAGGCATTATAATAGTGGAGAGAGACTATTGCAGTGACAGGGGGTCAATAATCGCCCACAAAAAAGCCTCCCATAAGACCTCGTTCCCTTAACTGACTTTTACAGTATGCCCGGGAAGAGGAGCAGCCCACACATTCTATGTTTTTCTTTCGCTCCCAGTCCAGCATAGAAGCTCAACACAATACTACTTTACAATTTGAACTATTTATTCATATTTCATAGTTGTTCATTATTTATATTTATTGAAATCAAATGCCTGCTGGATATCTCGCAAGCACTCAGATCTGAGTGTGGAAGCTCCACTTAATCCTTGCATTAAGACGCAGCGTGTACTTCCAAGTCATCTAGTTATGGAGAGTGCCCTGATAATATTATTATTATTATTTATACCCAAAGCTACACACCTTTCGGCGGAAAGACCCGACAATTATTATTATTATTTATATATCAAAAGCAACTCGCCTTTCGGCGGAAAAGACCCGACAATAAGACCAATCGGTCGGTTTATTATTATTATTATTATTATTTAATGTTCGATCCTTATTGTTCAGTCAGCTGATCACTTGTTAACTTCTTAAAAAAGTAATGTTTGTGACTATGAAAGTTTAAATGCCAAACTAATAACAGCAGTGCTACTGACAGTGTTTGACACCAGGGTCACAAGTTAAATTTAACTTGAATGTGTTTTCGTCTGGATGTTAATAAAGATTAAATCATATGTTTTGAATTGATGGATTCGTTTAACCAAAGTGCAAGACATGGTTAGATAGGCCGATAATCATTCATCCATCCATTGAGGTTCAATTGGTGATTTTTTTACTTTACATCTTTGCAAAGTAATAAAAAAAATTTTGAAGATGATGTGACTGTTCTTTAAGGACTTGTTGAGTCCTAAAACTTTACCATCCAACTTTAATCAGGCACTTTAAATAAAACTCATTAAAATTTCAGTTTTAAATTTTCATGATTCATAATCTAAAATAGAACAAATAAAAAAATATAAATTAGTCATCATCATCATCACAACTTCGTGTAATGAGCCCACTGCAGGGCTATGAGTCTCTCCTCTGGGTGACTAGGAGGTTTAGGCCGTAATCCACCAAGCTGGCCCAGTGCTGGTTGGTGGATGTCAGATATTTCAGGGTGCCGAAATGGCTTCTGACAAACCCTAACGACTACTGTATACAAGTATACAGCACCCGGGACCGACTGCTTAACGTGCCCTCCGAAGCACGGAAGTCGTCGTGAGAAATGAATGGTCGGCGGTCACCCATCCTAATACCGGCCGCACCGAGCGCGCTTAACCTACGATATCGTTTGATATGCACAATAACCACGGCGCCACGACGACTTCAGCATAAATCATATTATGTGCTAGCATAAATTAGTGCTAGCACATAATATGATTTCAGTTAGAAACAGATAGCTTTCAACCTATGTTACTAGTTTTATGGTAGTATTGTTAAAAAAACGCTAGAGCTTATAATGTTATACTTACTTACTGTAATTACTTTTTAGCAGATTCGTTTTATATTTTCCTTAAGTTATATATGAGGAGTAACAGATCAAAGTGTATCAACTCCGTCAGTGTAAGTTTCGAGATAAAGGCAAAATTCATAATTTCTTAAAGAAAGGACACAAACAAATGTATGGGATTTAATACTGTTTGAAATGATGTCTATTTTTGGTTCTTTTTTATTATAAAAAGTAATACAGTTTGATGCGTCATAATTTGACATGAGGTTAAAGGTTTTTAATAGATAAAAAATCCGTTCTATACTATTTTTTTTCGGTGGGTGGAGTTGATACACTTTGATCTGTTACTCCTCATATTTAGTTTGTAAATATAGAAATATATATAATAATATAATAGAATATATAATATATTGGAACTCCTTACTGCAATACTCAATTTACTCAATACTGGCCGATGTGTCATAAAAAAAAGAAATGACATGTCAAGCATTTTGACAACGTCAGTGAGAAGGCAGAAGAAAAAGGTCCGCTGAGGAGAGATGTGAGGATTCTGGAGAGAAAAAAAAGATCGGGAGAGAACGCTGGAGGACGGCTGACCGATCCGGGAAAAGCCGCCGGCCCTCCCCGGCGACGACGTCCTGGCTCTACCTGAGGCGCCCTGCTCTGCTCGGCGCTCTTCACGGCTGCGGCCGTGCGCTACAACCCTCGCGGTGGTTCCTACCGCTGTGAGCGGCCTCCCTGCCGCTAACTTAGCGGTTGTTGGTGGCTGCCTCCACCACTACCGCGGCTGTGAGCCGCGGTCTCCTACGGCGTCAACTGCGGCCGAGGGCCGCTAGCTCCAAACGTCTAAAATTTAACATTTTCCCTACAGTGCTATAGTGACTTTAAGTGCCTTTCTCGTTTTGTAAATTAAAATTAAAGTTTTTTAAGTGTTAGTTAATAGTTTTCTTCCACTTCAGCACCCTATTGAACTGCGAGCGACGGACCCCCTTCAGGGAATCGGCGCTTCGCGACAGTTTGGCGCCCAACGAAAGAAGACCCTCAAGGTATTTATAGTTAGTCATTTGCTTTATCTAAAGTCCCAACACTATTACTACACTACACCTGCTGATATTTTCCAAATTCTAAAACAACTCTACCTCTAGAGTATAAACATTTTTCCTTTTTCCTGAAATTACTTTGGCAAATTACGCATATTTAAATGTAAAACAACTATACCTCTAGTATAAACAATTCTTATTCCAATGACAACTTAAATATATTTAACGATTTTCCAAATTCTAAAACAACTCTATCTCTAGAGTATAAACATTTTTCCTTTTTCCTGAAATTACTTTGGCAAATTACGTATATTTAAATGTAAAACAACTATACCTCTAGTATAGAAGATTCTTTTTCCAATCATTTCGACAAAGTTCAGGTAGCTCTCTACAACGCACACACCAAAAACTCTGAGCGGTATAACCTTCGCCGTTCTATAAAAGAATTACAAGTTGGCGAGACGGTATGGCGTAAAAACTATACCCAAAGTAACGCTGAACGTTACTATTCCGCTAAACTCGCCCCTAAATACATAAAATGTAGAGTCATACAGAAACTCTCACCTTTTTAGTGTATATATTAGAAGATACCGACGGCATTAGAGCTAAATGGCATATTAAGGACATTAAATAACAATGTCTTTATTTATTTTTTTGTCTAAAAAGTACATTGCATAATTTATCTTTGTATTCCTTTTTTTTGTTTTTATTTTTCTGTACATATTATATATATATATATATATATATATATATATATATATAACATTGTGAGTACACGTCACAATAATTTATATCAGCTGACTATTCGAGTTCTTCAGCTTGATATTTTCACCTTTTTTATCCATCATCTCTCGTAGTAACGAGGAACCTGAAATGGACAATAATTGTAAATATTTACTAAACTTCCCTAACGTGGGTTATCTACAATAACCACATCCTTATCTTAACACGAGTTATCTAAAATAACTCACTTCTTCTCAATTATGAGTTATCTACAATAACTCATATCTACACCTCTCTCACACTCTTCTACACTGTACTACATACATGTGGGACTCTAGATGGAGCGGTTGACTACTCTATAAAAAAGCCTCAGCGTCGTATAAGGGTCTTAAACAGGAGCGGGTGACGACTCCTTAAATAAGCCATCGTTAATGCCAGCTGCCACAGCAGTCGAACCGTCGGTGCTGGAGTGGAAGCCATGGAATGTGAGCTCCACCTCTATGTATGTAAGTTGATGGTTATTCTGATGTATGAAAGAGATGTATGAAATGATGCACAACTGTTCCTAACCACCAAATTCTAGTTTCACACAAAAAAAAAATTGAATAGCAATTTTTTTTTTTTCATAGGGTCACGGGGAAATATAATGTTATACTTACTTACTGTAATTACTTTTTAGCAGATTCGTTTTATATTTTCCTTAAGTTATATATTTAGTTTGTAAATATAGAAATATATATAATAATATAATAGAATATATAATATATTGGAACTCCTTACTGCAATACTCAATTTACTCAATACTGGCCGATGTGTCATAAAAAAAAGAAATGACATGTCAAGCATTTTGACAACGTCAGTGAGAAGGCAGAAGAAAAAGGTCCGCTGAGGAGAGATGTGAGGATTCTGGAGAGAAAAAAAAGATCGGGAGAGAACGCTGGAGGACGGCTGACCGATCCGGGAAAAGCCGCCGGCCCTCCCCGGCGACGACGTCCTGGCTCTACCTGAGGCGCCCTGCTCTGCTCGGCGCTCTTCACGGCTGCGGCCGTGCGCTACAACCCTCGCGGTGGTTCCTACCGCTGTGAGCGGCCTCCCTGCCGCTAACTTAGCGGTTGTTGGTGGCTGCCTCCACCACTACCGCGGCTGTGAGCCGCGGTCTCCTACGGCGTCAACTGCGGCCGAGGGCCGCTAGCTCCAAACGTCTAAAATTTAACATTTTCCCTACAGTGCTTTAGTGACTTTAAGTGCCTTTCTCGTTTTGTAAATTAAAATTAAAGTTTTTTAAGTGTTAGTTAATAGTTTTCTTCCACTTCAGCACCCTATTGAACTGCGAGCGACGGACCCCCTTCAGGGAATCGGCGCTTCGCGACAAGCTCACAATTCGTACGATCGTTATATTAAAATTTAACATAACTTCAAAACTTCACGCCTGTGTCCTTTATGTATGGGGTAGGCAGAACACCATAGGCTTTAAAATCGTCTGATGTCTCGTTTGACAAATTTTGAAGGTATCATAATGATGGAGAGAGACTATTGCAGTGACAGGGGGTCAGCCTATCGCCCACAAAACATCAATAAAACCTCTGTCTTGCCTAAACTGACATTTACAGTATGCCCGGGAAGAGATATGTTTTTTTTTCGCTCCCAGTCCAGCATGGACTGTTATTTATAAAAAAAATATTGTGAGAAACTTAAGATTTCAAATATCTAAGAAGAATAAATCGCGCCATGTTTGTTAGTTGAAATAATATACTACGAAGCATAGTTAACAAGGAATCTCCTAGCAATGTTTTGGCAAGAAACAGTTAGATACTTACTTATTAACTAGAGCTTTGTCTCCCATTACACAGTGCTTGAGTTGACTAAATATCTTTCATATTTTTTTTGCTGTCTATGCTGGAATGGAAGCGAAAGAAAAACATAGAATGTGCAGCTGTTTCTCTTCCCGGGCATACTGTAAAAGTCAGTTAAGGGACAGAGGTTTTGTTAGCGTTTTTACGGGCGATAGGCATGTCATAGATATGTCACTGTAATAGTCTCTATCTATCCTTCATTATAAAACCTCCAAATTTGTCAAACGTAACATCAGATGGTTTGATAGCCTCTTGTGTTCTGCCTACCCCATAAGGGATACAGGCGTGAAGTTATGTATGTATGTATATTTTTTGTATATATTAAACATAAAGGTCATAAAGTTTTATTCCAAATTTTCAAGTTGCACTTATTTAAAAAATATATAAAAAATACTACAATTATAAACATTTGCTCAAAACCAACTGCTTCCAGGCCTCACCCACGTCACTGAAAGCCAGACAGACAGATTTAAGCTTGCATCGCAATATATCCGCCAACAAAAACCTCATATTTTCATTGAGATATTACATAGTAACTCAATGCATATTTTCAATTTTTTTCTCATTATCTGAGTTATCCAATATTTACGTAAATTCTTTCGCAATCGAAGTTTTGAAAAGCCTGTTACTTGATGGGTAAAAGGTTTTGCATTCTGCATAGGCACACACGATCATAAAAATGTAGGTAGGTAATTTTAATAATTAATTTAATTCGCCGTTTTCTGTCTCTCTTGCCCTGATCCCCGACCGACTGGTCCGATTGTCGGGTCTTTCCCGCCGAAAGGCGTGTAGCTGTAAGCATACATAATAATGAGAGGTTTTCTGGAAGCTCATTAAAAAAACAAAACTGTACAAAATTGGTACAAAAGGCTTCGATAGATGGCGCTTTACAAAAGGCGAAGGCGAAGAATTTATTCCACACTGCGTTTTTAAAAGTAAAATAAATTAATTGATGTCTGTACCAGAAATTGAACGTATAAATAACCATAGATGGTAGATACCACTTACCTACATTATAGTATACAGACTTAACGCCTTCGGCTTTTTAAAAGTGCCACCTATAGAGGTTGTTTGAACTAATTTTTATGAGCTGTCAGAAAACTCCCCATTTAATTATATATATATATTTTTTAATTATATATTTTTTTACCAAATTCTTCTATTCCTTATCTTTATTTAGAGTTTATATTATAATTATAATTTTAATTATTTTATAGTAATTAACGCCAAAAATATTAAGTAGAATTTAAGGTCTGCTTAGAATAGTCCTACCGCCTTGATAAGCCTGTGGTAAAAGGCGACTAATCCGTGTGGTGTGAATCCCAAATCTAAAATCTGCCGCAAAATATCACCGCTCCTGCAGTGATGAAAATCCGGCTTTATTTTATGAAGAACAAGGTCCTTAATAAATCTCAGTGCTGTCATCTTCACTTACCATCAGGTGAGGTTGGGATCAAACGTGGACTTATTTACCAATAAAATAAAATACTCTTTACGGTAACTTTAAATTCAATAACTCCAATGAACTACAATGAGTTTCCATGCTGGACTAAGAGCGAAAGAAAAACATAGAATGTGCCAGCTGCTTCTCTTCCCGGGCATACTGTAAAAGTCAGTTAAGGGACAGAGGTTTTAATGGCGTTTTTGTGGGCGATAGGCTGACCCCCTGTCACTACAATAGTCTCTCTTTCCATCTTTTTATACCTCCAAATTTGTCAAACGTGAAATCAGATGGTCTTGTAACCTCTGGTGTTCTGCATAACCCATAAGGGATACAGGCGTGACGTTTTGTATTATGTATGTAATTCCAATGAAGTTACTGACTGGTAACAATTCATAATTAATATTTATTCAAAATTTGTATAGAATAGACATTTTAAGTCTAGGGATATTTTGGAAACTGGCGCTCGCTTCAGTATATTTTTCATTGAATAAGATGCAACGAGGCAATTGTATCTGCTGAGAATACCCTTTGGATATATTATTTTATGGTTTTAATACACATTTGCTACACATGATTCTGTGAGTAATTTTTTTTTTTTTATTTTTCAAGTGTTTTGTACATTATAAAAATACATGGAGAGTATATCATGCTGGAAGAGAGTATATCATACGGAGCGTAGGTTGGTGGAACGGCCCAGCAAATGCCGGCTGAGGGCAGCAAAGGACCAAGTGAAAGGTCCTCATAGACCAGGATCAGGAGATATTTATATTAGATTATTGTTATATATTTATTAATGTGGGTATCAACACTTGATAATTCTTATTTGATTAATAATAATATTGTAAGTGAGGGTACATATATATTTCATCATTCATGTTTTGCTCCTGAGCTCATAACATTTATATCTATTAATATCAGTGTTTTATTGAAACATAATAGTGGCGACGAGGATGGGATGCGCGTATGATGCAGACTGCCGCCTCAAGCTCTATGTACGCGCCGCCGGTGGCCGGGGCCGCGGGGCCGCCGCCGCCGGGCCCTGAGCCCATGGATGTGAACGCCGTGAAAATGAAAACTAGTTTTAGACTTTGTTATCGCTGTGGCGATCGCCACGGAGGTGAATGCCGTTTTGTTAATGCAGTTTGCCGCTATTGCAAGAAACGCGGCCACATTGAAAATATTTGTTCAGCTAAGAAAAAAATGACTTTCCAAAACATGAATTACGATGATGATCAGCCCGACGCGGTTTTAAACGGCATTTACAAAGTGGATAGTTCGCGAGTGCGGGTACCAGCGTACGAGGTACAGCTGACGTTGGAGGGCGTGCCGGTGTCGATGGAGGTGGACTCGGGCGCCGCGCTGTCGCTGGTGAACCAGCGCACGTGGCAGCGGCTGCCGGCGCGGCTGTGCACGTGGAACGACTCGCGAGTGATGGTGCTCGGACAGGCAACGGTGCAGGTTCAATTTAGAGACATTAAGTGTAATCTCAACGTCATTGTAGCCAAGGGGGAGGGACCTAATTTGATAGGCCGTAATTGGTTCGAAGCGCTGAGAATCTCTCTTAACATAAACTTTACAGCTGAAGTTGATATGACCGCGATTAATGTTATGTTAGCTAAACATAGTGAAGTCTTCAGGGACGGACTCGGTACTTACCGAGGCGATCCGGTCACTATCCATTTAAAAAAAGACGCTGTACCTAGATTTTTAAAAGCCAGGCCGGTACCATATGCTATCAAAGATAAAGTCGAAAATGAAATCGAGCGTTTGGTCAATGAGGGTGTACTGCGCCCTACATCATTTTCAGAGTGGGCTACTCCGGTCGTACCCATTGTTAAAAAGAATGGTGATATAAGATTATGCGGAGACTACCGTAGCACAGTAAATCAAGCAACTGAGTCGGACACATATCCGATGCCTACAGCCAGCGAGGTTTTCGCCTCTATTTCCGGGGGAAAATTCTATACGACGCTCGATCTCGACCGAGTATATACACAGGTGGTTGTGACTGACGAAACAGCACGGCTCTTGACTCTCAACACCTGCAAAGGTCTTTACAGTGTACATAGGTTAGCATTCGGTGTGAAAGCATGCCCCGGGATTTTCCAGCGGTTGATGACGGCGTTGCTGGCGGGCGTGCGCGGCGTGGCCGTGCTCATTGATGACGTCATCGTGAGCGGCCGCAGCGCCGAGCAGATGACGCAGCGCCTGCACACCGTGCTCGGCCGGATTGGGAAAGCAGGTTTGCGCCTCAACCGTGACAAATGTAAATTTGCTAAGGAGCGAGTTGAATTTTTAGGTTTTGTCATAGATGCTGACGGAATTCATCCAGCACCTAGTAAAGTTCAGGCGATATTGAATGCCCCAGAACCTAAAAATATCCAACAGCTACAGGCATTCCTAGGCTTATACATTTTTTACGAGAGGTTCATACCTCATAAAGCTACGGTTCTCGAACCACTCCACAGGTTACTCGATAGATCTAGAGATTGGAACTGGACGGTTAAGGAGCAGAATAGTTTCGATTCTGCAAAACGGTTATTGTCATGTGAGCTAACGTTGGTACATTTCGACCTGGGCAAGCCGTTAGTGTTAACTTGTGATAGCTCTGAATACGGTGTTGGTGCAGTTTTGTCGCACTTCGACAATAATGGACAGGAGTTACCCATAGCATTTGGCTCTAGAACACTGCACACGCACGAGCGCCAATATTCACAGTTGGACAAGGAAGCTACGGCCATCATGTTTGGCTTGACAAAATTCCATAATTATCTAATGGGCAACACCTTTAGTATCGTAACCGATCACAAACCCTTGTTGGGCATATTCGACCCAAAAAAACCTATACCTAACGTTTTATCACCTCGTCTTACAAGAATTGCTTTAGTACTTACTTCCCATAGCTGCAGTATTATCTACAAGCCGGGTACACAGATCAGCCACGCGGATGGTTTGAGTCGGCTGCCGCAACAAGTTCCCGAAGAGCCAGAGCCTCAACTTTATGATATATTACTCATGGCTGAGACTCCTGCCGATTTCTCTATAGATGTAAACCAAATCGTGGCATCGACTAAACAGGATCCGGTGCTATCGAAGGTCATACACTACATCCTCTCGGGTTGGCCGGCGCGCGTGACTGACGAGCAGCTTCGTCCGTACTGGCTGCAGCGCGCGCAGCTGTCGGCGCACGCGGCCTGCGTGTTGCTGGGCAGCCGCGTGGTGGTGCCGCGCGCGCTGCGCACCGCCGTGCTGCGCGCACTGCACACTACGCACGCCGGCATCGTGCAGACGAAGGCCCTCGCCAGGAGCTACGTGTGGTGGCCGCAGCTGAACGATGACATCACAACGTTAGTACAAAACTGTACTAAATGTTTAGAGAATCGACATATGCCTCCAAAAACTACTTACGAGTGGATCACGCCTACCAAGCCGTGGTCGCGCGTTCATATTGACTTCGCTGGACCTTTTCAGGGTAAAACTTTTCTAATTATCGTCGATGCCTACTCTAGATGGCCCGAGGTGTTTATTGTGAACAATATGACTACAGTAACTGTTATTCGTCACTTACGAATGTTATTTGCCACTCATGGTCTTTGTGAAGTGATCGTTTCGGATAATGGAATACCTTTTGTGTCTTTAGAAATGAAGCAGTTTTTGGATGCTAATAAAATTCGACATGTCACGACAGCACCCTATCACCCTTCGACCAATGGCTTAGCCGAAAGGATGGTTCAGACGGTAAAAGATAAGCTTCGTAAAATGGACGGAATCTGTTGGGACATTAAAATTCCTAACATGTTACTGGGACTACGTACGGCTCCTTGCTCATCAACCAATAAGACTCCAGCGGAGTTATTAATGAAAAGGAGACTTCGAACGTTACTGGACACCATCCACCCTGATAATCTACAAAATCAAAAAAAGGAACAACAAATCATAAGAAATAGTGAAAAAAGAAAACGACAGACAAATGTTGGGCAAAGGGTTATGTACAGAAACTTTGGTGGTGGGCCACGTTGGCTACCTGGTACAGTTGTCAACAAAGAAGGTCCTGCCAGTTACCGCATAGCTACGGGAGAAGGTACAGTCATCAGCAGGCATATTGATCAGTTGGTACAGCAGCGTACACAGGCAGACCACGAAAATGAAGAAGGAAAAGATGTAGAGGAAGAGATGGAAGAGGCTGAGGAATCTAATAACACAAGTGAGCAGTATGAGCCCATGGAAGACATCTCAAGTCAGGACGACCAAGAAATCATTGAGATACCGAGTTCGGACCAGTGGGCGGATATGTTAGGAATACCTTTAGATCCCGAACCTGGCTACTCTGGTGGAAAAGTTAAAAATAAGTTAAATGTACACAGTAAGTTGCCTTATGCCCGACCTGATAACATTAATTTCTTATATTAGATTTATATAACAAAACAATGATTTGATTTTGTATACTATAGTTATTTGTTTTAGTTCTTAGATTTTGATGATGATGTTTAAAGATTATTTATGTTAAAGATTTGTTTAGTTTGTTAGTTTATTGCATACTTGGGGGAAAGGTATGTTATATATTTATTAATGTGGGTATCAACACTTGATAATTCTTATTTGATTAATAATAATATTGTAAGTGAGGGTACATATCGCACGCTTAATAATAAAGAGAAATAACTCAAAAATGACGAATGTTGGGAAAACGCGTTTAAAGTTTTTGGAAAGTTGAACCCGGTTTTTAAAATGGCGCAGATAACAGAAGTATAGTATTTCCTGAAATATTATTACTGAATATTGAAGAAGGGACTCGAGGCTTTAATTTGGTGTATAATTTTTTTTTTTAGGATAATGGAAACTATGCTAAAACTTAAAGGGATTGAAAAACCCCCGACTTATTACGGTTTATCAAAAAACAAAAGATGTCAAATACACATTTGTTGCGGCGCAAAACAAAATAGATCTGTTTCGTGTAAACTATTTAGAAATTAAAACGGTATAAATAGTACTTATTTCTTTTTAGTTTGGATAATTTAAAGATTTTTGAAATCTATACTAATATTATAAAGAGGAAACCTTTGTATTTTTGTATGTTTGTATTGAATAGGCTCAAAAACTACTGCACCGATTTCAAAATTTCTTTTACCATTACTTAGAAAGATACTTCCGAATCCGTATAGGCTACTTTTTATCCCGAAAATCCCGCGGGAATCGAAATTGCGCGGGTAAAACCGCGCGCAACAGCTAGTTGTATATCTAAAGGTTACAGATTTTATTGCTCCTACTTTTAAAATAAGTTTTAAAGGATGATAGTGAAAAACTTTTTAAGTAATACAAAGAAGCAAAAAAACATTGTTTATTTTTAATGTAGAATAACAATAAACGCTTTGCAATAATGAATAGCACATAAAAACATAAAAATTGGAATCTTTTCAGGCATAAAATCAAACAGATTCGTTTACTTAATTTTCATTAAGTAACATAGAGATCAGCATTTTAATCTTAGCTACTAACTAGATTTAATTATCAAGCAATAAAAGTCTCCAAAAAATCTGTAAATTAATAACTCATATTCTTTTCTATGACTATATTCAGCCTTCATTTTGTAAAACTTAGAGAATAATGATAAAAACCAACTTCGAAAAATAAAATAAAAAACTATTAAACTTAAGTATCATCAGCAGTAACAATTGTGATAGGTTCGGTTATCCTGTCCTAAGCACTCTATGTAGAAAAGTAGACATCCTTATAAAAAGGTGGACCCAGACATTTACTTTTATTTTTACAAAGGATGGATGGGACATTTGTCTTCCATGACACCTGAGGTTAAATGAACATGAAGACACGTCCATCCACGAGAAACCTATTCAGTCGACGCTTAAAAGTACTAGGACTGTACAGCTCAGGGAAAATGAACCCAGGCAGTTCATTGCAAACCTTGGCGACCCGTATCATAAAGGAACTGTCAAAGCGCTTAGTTCTACTTTTCGGAATATCAACCACATACTGATGGCAGTTCTGTCTGCGTCTAGTAGTCCGATGGTAAAAAAGTGAGGGTTCAGTTTGTTTAAACAGAGCATTCGCGCACTCACCAAAACGGTTAAACATCAACCTTACGACTAGGGTCTGCAGTTTTTTTGTTAAGGTCGACGTTGTTTATTAGTTTACGGGCTCTTCGGTCAACGGAGTCCAGCGCTTTGAGTTGATATTTGGCTGAACCATCCCAATGATGACTGCAGTACTCCATGCATGATCGCACTTGAGCTGTTTATAAGTTAAGAAGCTGTGCAGGGCCGAAATAAGTCTCTAGTCTGTAAGTCTATTTTCATAAATCTCTTTTATATCTTTTCTTTTATCACCATCTAATCATTGAGTTACTATGTGTAATAATAACTCAATGCATCTAAGTTAGAAAAAGAAGTACATAGATCACACTCATCTTTGCGTGGCTGAAAAAAGCTTATATTATATTGTGTACTAAATATTTTGTATTTTGCCATTTTCTCTATTGTTTTTTTATTTTTTGTTCGTAAAATCGCCGTACAAATCCTAATTGTTTTATTACCATGCCTAGAAATTGTGGCCCTGACTTAATGAGATTCAAGCTTATATGCTTGTGGTTCCCATGCTTTCCCGACGATCTTTTTCTACCATTCCAGTACTATTTATTTTATGCTGATAGTATCAATCACATCAAGACTGACACATCGAGACTGCTTTTGAAAAATGTCTAGCAGACTCTTATTGCATGAATTGATAATTGCTTACTTAAATCAGCTAATTCCCACCGGAAAATAATGAATCGATCCACAGTGTTAATTTTTTGTGAACATTGTAGTGACACTTGTCTCCACATGGTAACTTTAGATGACGACTCGGCGACTTTATTTCTTATGTCTTTGAAAGAGTTACGTACTCAAATGTGAGATGTGAGAGGTTTTAAAGGCGTTTTTGTGGGCGATAGGCTGACCCTCTGTCACTACAATAGTCTCTCTCCATCTTTATAATAATTATAATTTATAATACCTCCAAATTTGTCAAACGTGACATCAGATGGTCTTGTAACCTCTGGTATTCTGCCTACCCCATAAGGGACACAGGCGTGATGTATATATTTATGGTGTTGGTGTAGGAGGTTTTTGAAAAATTTAATTCGATACAATCTAACTTATGGAATACTCTCTATTTTAAATTATGCCTTTAATAAAGCTTAAATACCTTAACATTACTTACATCAATGAAAGTTATTAAATCAAAAGTAGGGGAGTTAGCATCTTCTACATTAATGATAAAGGCGTATTTTTGATCTTGTGAATCCTATAACAAAAGTGATTAATTAGTATTTACGCATAACTTTGTTTGATAAAATATAAAGTTATAAATTAGGTATAAGATAATTTATCTAAATGAGTAAATTACCAATAACCTTGGATCGATATCAAACACGGATTCTGCACTTTCAGATTCATTTTGAGGCGTTGGTGTGTTAGGTAGGCGTAACATCTTTCGTTCTCTTGAAAACATTTTCGTGCCTTTGCAGTGCTTAAATAATCAAAAATAGCAATAAGTCTCAAAAAATCAACTCAATATTCTTGGCTATTAATAATAAACCGAAATAAATACTAAAGATTTTTCGATCGGTTGTCACTTTTTGATAATAAAAAGTAGTAACATTGAATGTTTAAAAAATATCGATAGCTTCTTAATCATAAACCGCAATAACTCGAGATATTGCGTCCATCCAGGTTTCTCGTGGATGGACGTGTACCACCTTAGTCTTCATGTTCATTTAACCTCAGGTGTCATGGAAGACAAATGTCCCATCCATCCTTTATAAAAATAAAAGTAAATGTCTGGGTCCACCTTTTTATAAGGATGTCTACTTTTCTACATAGAGTGCTTAGGACAGGATAACCGAACCTATCACAATTGTTACTGCTGATGATACTTAAGTTTGATAGTTTTTTATTTTATTTTTCGAAGTTGGTTTTTATCATTATTCTCTAAGTTTTACAAAATGAAGGCTGAATATAGTCATAGAAAAGAATATGATATGAAAAGATTCCAATTTTTATATTTTTATGTGCTATTCATTATTGCAAAGAGTTCATTATTGCAAAGCGTTTATTGTTATTCTACATTAAAAATAAACAATGTTTTTTTTCTTCTTTGTATTACTTAAAAAGTTTTTCATTATCATCCTTTAAAACTTATTTTAAAAGTAGGAGCAATAAAATCTGTAACCTTTAGATATACAACTAGCTGTTGCGCGCGGTTTTACCCGCGCAATTTCGATTCCCGCGGGATTTTCGGGATAAAAAGTAGCCTATACGGATTCGGAAGAATCTTTCTAAGTAATGGTAAAAGAAATTTTGAAATCGGTCCAGTAGTTTTTGAGCCTATTCAATATAAACATACAAAACTACAAAGGTTTCCTCTTTATAATATTAGTATAGATTTCAAAAATCTTTAAATTATCAAAACTAAAAAGAAATAAGTACTATTTATACCGTTTTAATTTCTAAATAGTTTACACGAAACAGATCTATTTTGTTTTGCGCCGCAACAAATGTGTATTTGACATCTTTTGTTTTTTGATAAACCGTAATAAGTCGGGGGTTTTTCAATCCCTTTAAGTTTTAGCATAGTTTCCATTATCCTAAAAAAAAAAATTATACACCAAATTAAAGCCTCGAGTCCCTTCTTCAATATTCAGTAATAATATTTCAGGAAATACTATACTTCTGTTATCTGCGCCATTTTAAAAACCGGGTTCAACTTTCCAAAAACTTTAAACGCGTTTTCCCAACATTCGTCATTTTTGAGTTATTTCTCTTTATTATTAAGCGTGCGAAATATAAGATTTAAGAAATAAACCGAAATAATTTCAAATGTTCCCAAAAAATTGATACATTTTGAATATTAAAGAGACCGAAAACAAAACATTTCACTTTATTAATAAATTAAATGGCATATTATGATAAAAAGCAATATTTCACTTTAAGCGGCAAAATCGAAAGTGTTTTCATCACAAAGGTTGAAACATTACTGAATGCTTTACTTTTTGACAGACAACACGGATGACCTGTTTGTAAAGAAAGAGGCGACCGACCTTCTGTCTTGCTCAAAATCCTCTAAATCGAGCGGCTGTCGAATTCTACCTATTCTTCTTGAGTTGTTAATGCGTTTTATTAGAAAATCTGGATTTACCTAATTTTTGACTTATTTCTCTTTATTATTAAGCGTGCGATATATATTTCATCATTCATGTTTTGCTCCTGAGCTCATTACATTTATATCTATTAATATCAGTGTTTTATTGAAACATAATAATTATCTTATGCAATATCTGAAAAAAATAAACGCAACTTTTCTGTGGATATAATAGCAACATTCGATGCTTTTGCGAAAAAAGGTCGCTCAAAATCAATATGTACATTTCTTTTTCATAAAATCAAATAAAAAAATATTCAATTTGTTTGAGTTCTATTACAAAGTTGTGAATTTGTGAAAGCATTAAATCACGACCCTTTTTAAAGTAATAAGCACTGAAGACTGGCAATTAGGACACCATTTGAATAGGATTTAAGTTGACTAATTGCAATGGAACATAAAAAATGGTGGACTTTAAACGGTGTAGCTTTGGTAGATGAAATTCAATGTTTTACGAACGATCGTTTATGTAACCAGCGTAAAAATACAAGAAAAAATGTAATATATATCCGGTGGCTCACTTGAGCATAAGTTCATATTGAATATTAATCCTAAAAAATCGTGTAGGTCTAGTTGTTCCCTAAAATATATTTTTCTGAATAAAATGTAAGCTTAGTCTCGCACGTTCGTGTTTTTAAGTCAAAGCGTATTTTTTATTAGCTTAAAGCAAAACTTTTGTCTTAACTTTTTATCGTTCATAACAGGAAATGAAGCAATTTTTTGACCGATTATTCCCTATTATAGGAAGTCGTTGTCGCGCAGTGGTTACTGTGAATTTCAAACGATATGGCAGATTAAGCGCGCTCGGCGCGGCCGGTATTAGGACCTGTGACCGCCGATCATTTATTTCTCACGTTAAGCAGTCGGTCCCGGGTGCTGTACACTTGTATACAGTAGTCGTTAGGGTTTGACAAAAGCCATTTCGGCACCCTGAAAATTCTTACCTCCACCAACCAGCATTGGGCCATCTTGGTGGATCATGGCTTAAACCTCTTCGTCACCCAGAGGAGAAACTCATAGCCCTACAGTGGGCTCATTTCACGGAGTGGTGATGGTGATGATGAATGTATTCTTTTATTGTTTTATGAACATAACAACCCTTAAAATAGGGAATGCAGATTACCTACTAAAGTAAAGCAAGAACGTTATGCTCCCTCAGGCGGCATGGCTAGCGGTAGCGTCGGGTATCGGGTCACCCTCTTTCCTAAAATATGGTTGAGCAGGGTGATGGCTGGTGCTTGCGTTATACTCGTGAACGGGTGCTGCTTGCGGTGCCAGGTCGTTTTGCTGATGACTTTATGACCATGTTACTTTTTTGTCATTTTTTTTCATGTCCACATCCACGTCTTGTCTTTGTCCACGACTATTCTCATCTTAATACATTATCTGTATTCTCTCTCATCTCTATCGCTACATCTATCTCTGCTTCAATCTTTACCTCTATATCTATGTCTACGTTTCTGTCTAGTACTTGATCGCCTAATGTATAAATCTAATAGTGACTCCAGAAGATCACCAACTCGTTCATGGGTCAATATGTACGCTTTATTTTATAATAAAATTCCAAAATATTTAATATGAACCCTTCGATAGATTTAAGGATAAGTGTTATGTGAAAAGGTTTACTATAAAATATCCGGATGCAAGAAGATGGAATTCCCTGGCTGTAAATTGTTATTGTGTATTTTATTTTCTTAATATTGTCTTAAGTTTTCGCGATTCATACTATTAAATAAAACACTTTTTAACCGGATTTATCGCGTATATTTACATTTTAAATTTTGACTCGACGTTTCGGTGTCTAATTTATTTATAAAGGTACCTACTGTTTAAGTCGGCAAAGTTATAAGATATATTCAAAAGACCCAATTAATGGGCTGGGTCTGACCAATTCAAACATTTTGTGTTCCCACAGCTTAAAATATATAACATATAACTGAAAAATTAAACATCGAACCTGATGTAAAATTTACAACATTATAATGTGCTAAAATCCGATTAAAAACGTATTTAATTTCATCAATTTCATAGGGTTTTTTCATAAAAGGCGCATTGTCACCGTACGACGCAATGTAACTCTTATAACAATCATTTGTGTGGACATATTATAAAAAAAAATGGCGACCGTCAAAATGTAAGGCGTATGAAGAAAGTGGGATTTAATATATAATGTTAATAAAGATTAAATCATATGTTTTGAATTGATGAATTCGTATAACCGAAGTGCAAGACATGGTAAGATAGGTCGATAATCATTCATCCATCCATTGAGGTTCAATTGGTGAATTTTTTACTTTCCATCTTTACAAAGTTGTATTTCGTCAAAATGTTTAACAAAAAAAAAAAAAATAAGGTGATGAGACTGTTCTTTAAGGACTTGTTGGGTTATAAAACTTTACCATCCAACTTTAACCAGGCACTTTAAATAAAACTCATTAAAATTTCAGTTTTAAATTTTCATGATTCATAATCTAAAATAAAACATATAAAAAAATATATAAATTAGTGCTAGCACATAATATGATTTCAGTCAGAAACAGATAGCTTTAAACCTGTGTAGCTAGTTTTATGGTAGTATTGTTAAAAAAACGCAAGAGCTCACAATTCGTAGAATAGTTATATTAAAATTTAACATAACTTCAAAACTTCTCGCCTGTATCTGGGGTAGGCAGAACGCCAGAGGCTTTAAAATCATCTGATGTCACGTTTGACAAATTTTGAAGGTATTATAATGATGGAGAGAGACTATTGCAGTGACAGGGGGTAAGCCTATCGCCCACAAAACGTCAATAAAACCTCTGTCTTGCCTAAACTGACTTTTACAGTATGCCCGGGAAGAGATATGTTTTTTTTTCGCTCCCATTCCAGCATGGACTGTTATTTATAAAAAAAAAATGTGAAAAACTTAAGAGATCAAATATTCAAAAAGAATAAATTATCTTTTCGCGCCATGTTTGTTAGTTAAAATACTACGAAGCATAGTTAACCACTAGAAATCTCCTAGCAATGTTTTGGCAAGAAACAGTTAGAAACTTACTTATTAACTAGAATTTAGTCACCCATTACACAGTGCTTGAGTTGACAAAATATCTTTCATATTTTTTTTTGTATATATTAAACATAAATGTCATAAACTTTTGTTTAAAAATTTCAGGTTGCACTTATTTAAAAAATATATAAAGAATACTACAATTATAAGCATTTGCTCAAAACCAACTGCTTCCAAGCCTCACCCACGTCACTGAAAGCCAGACAGACAGATTTAAGCTTGCATCGCAATATATCCGCCAACAAAAACCTCATATTTTCATTGAGATATTACATAGTAACTCAATGCATATTTTCAATGTTTTTTCTCAGTATCTGAGTTATCCAATATTTACGTAAATTCTTTCGCAATCGAAGTTTTGAAAAGCCTGTACCTTGATGGGTAAAAGGTTTTGCATTCTGCATAGGCACACACGATCACAAAAATGTAGGTAGGTAATTTTAATAATTAATTTAATTCGCCGTTTTCTGTCTCTCTTGCCCTGATCCCCGACCGACTGCTCCGATTGTCGGGTCTTTCCCGCCGAAAGGCGTGTAGCTGTAAGCATACATAATAATTTAATTATAATTTTTTTTTAATTATATAATTTTTTACCAAATTCTTCTATTCCTTATCTTTATTTAGAGTTTAATTTAACAGCAATTATAATAAATAATAAATATTTCTGTCACTCACACAACATTATCTAGCCCAAATTAAGTTTCTTAAGGAACTTGTGTTATGGATACTAGATAACTGATATGCTTAAGAAATATATAAACATACATATTAAATAAAATATATATTTTTTATTAGAATAAACTTAAATAAACATAAAAAACATCCATGACATGACGGCTAATATCTGTGTTCATCACACCGATATCCGCCGCCGCCGGGATTCGAACCCAGGACCTCTGGCATAGAAGGCAGTGTATGTTACCACTACACCAGCCGGTCGTCAATTTTATTTATAGTAATTAAAGCCAAAAATATTATGTAGAATGTAAGGTCAGCTTAGAATAGCCCTACCGCCTTGATAAGCCTGTGGTAAAAGGCGACTAATCCGTGTGGTGTGAATCCCAAATCTAAAATCTGCCGCCAAATATCACCGCTCCTGCAGTGATGAAAATCCGACTTTATTTTATGAAGAACAAGGTCCTTAATAAACTTCAGTGCTGTCATCTTCACTTACCATCAGGCGAGGTTGGGATCAAACGTGGACTTATTTACCAATAAAATAAAATATTCTTTACGGTAACTTTAAATTAAATAACTCCAATGAACTACAATGAGTTTCCATGCTGGAATGGGAGCGAAAGAAAAACATAGAATGTGCCAGCTGCTTCTCTTCCCGGGCATACTGTAAAAGTCAGTTAAGGGACAGAGGTTTTAAAGGCGTTTTTGTGGGCGATAGGCTGACCCTCTGTCACTACAATAGTCTCTCTTTCCATCTTTATCATACCTCCAAATTTGTCAAACGTGACATCAGATGGTCTTGTAACCTCTGGTGTTCTGCCTAACCCATAAGGGATACAGGCGTGACGTTATGTATGTATGTAATTCCAATGAAGTTACTGACTGGTAACAATTCATAATTAATATTTATTCAAAATTTGTATAGAATAGAGATTTTACGTCTAGGGATATTTTGAAAACTGGCGCTCGCTTCAGTATATTTGTCATTGAATGAGATGCAACGATGCAATTGTATCTGCTGAGAAATACCCTTTGGATACATTATTTTTTGGTTTTAATACACATTTGCTACACACGATTCTGTGAGTAATTTTTTTATTTTTCAAGTGTTCGTTATAAAAATACATGGAGTATATCATACTGGTAGACGAGATCTATCAGAAGACCAGGATCAGGAGATACTTATATTCGAATATCTTATGCAATATCTGAAAAAAATAAACGCAACTTTTCCGTGGATATAATAGCAACATTCGATGCTTTTGCGAAAAAAGGTCGGTCAAAAGCAATATGTACATTTATTTTTCATAAAATCAAATAAAAAAAATATTCAATTTGTTTGAGTTCTATTTCAAAGTTGTGAATTTGTGAAAGCATTAAATCATGACCCTTTTTAAAGTAATAAGCACTGAAGACTGGCAATTAGGACACCATTTGAATAGGATTTAAGTTGACTAATTGCAATGGAACATAAAAAATGGTGGACTTTAAACGGTGTAGCTTTGGTAGATGAAATTCAATGTTTTACGAACGATCGTTTATGTAACCAGCGTAAAAATACAAGCAAAAATTAAATATCAATCCGGTGGCTCACTTGAGCATAAGTTCATATTGAATGTTAATCCTGAAAAATCGTGTAGGTCTAGTTGTTCCCTAAAATATATTTTTATGAATAAGATGTAAGCTTAGTCTCGCACGTTCGTGTTTTTAAGTCAAAGCGTATTTTTTTAGCTTAAAGCTAAAGCTTTGTCTTAACTTTTTATAGTTCATAACAGAAAATGAAGCACTTTTTTGACCGAATATGATTCCCTATTACAGGAAGTCGTTGTGGCGCAGTGGTTACTGTTCATATTAAACGATATTTCAGGTTAAGCGCGCTCGGCGCGGCCGGTATTAGGATGAGTGACCGCCGATCATTTATTTCTCACGACAATTTCCGCGCTTCAGAGTGCACGTTAAGCAGTCGGTCCCGGGTACTGTATACTTGTATACAGTAGTCGTTAGGGTATAAAAAAAGCCATTTTGGCACCCTGAAAATTCTTACATCCATCAACCAGCATTGGGCCATCTTGGTGGATCATGGCCTAAACCTCTTCGTCACCCAGAGGAGAAACTCATAGCCCTGCAGTGGGCTCATTTCACGGAGTGGTGATGGTGATGATGAATCTATTCTTTTATTGTTTTATGAACACAACAACCCTTACAATAGGAAATGCAGATTACCCACTAAAGTGAAGCAAGAACGTCATGCTCCCTCAGGCGGCATGGCTAGCAGTAGCGTCGGGTGTCGGGTCACCCTCTTTCCTAAAATATGGTTGAGGAGGGTTATGGCTGGTGCTTGAATTATACTCGTAAACGGGTGCTGCTAGCGGTGCCAGGTCGTTTTGCTGATGACTTTATGACCATGTTACTTTTTTGAATTGACTTATTCCCCATCTCCATGTCCACGTCCACGTCTTGTCTTTGTGCACGACTATTCTCATCTTAATACATTATCTGTATTCTCTCTCATCTCTATCGCTACATCTATCTCTGCTTCAATCTTTACCTCTATATCTATGTCTACGTTTCTGTCTAGTACTTGATTGCCTAATGTATAAATCTAATAGTGACTCCAGAAGATCACCAACTCGTTCATGGGTACGCTTTATTTTATAATAAAATTCCAAAATATTTAATATGAACCCTTCGATAGATTTAAGGATAAGTGTTATGTGAAAAGGTTTACTATAAAATATCCGGATGCAAGAAGATGGGATTCCCTGGCTGTAAATTGTTATTGTGTATTTTATTTTCTTATTTTTAAAAGATGATTGCTGTTGAGTTTCTTGCTACTTCTTCTCAACAGATCGTCTTTCAGAAGTGGTAGTAGATTCAGTTCAATTTATAAATTGTTTGATTATTTCAAATTTATTTAAATACTTACGAAATAAAGAATATTTGGGTTAAGTTGAGTGACTCGGAACAAGTCACAGTATTTGTTTACCTAATTGTGAAACTGTAATTTTTCGTAGCTTCACTCCAGTCAAATTGTTAAATATTTGTTGTAATAAAACATTTTATACGAAATAAAATAACAAAACTATTGTGGTGCGAATGATTTCAATTCTTACAATTTATCATCACTATGCATCGCGCATCGTGTGTTTGAGCCTTTATGAGTCGGCGTTAGTCAGTAAGGCTGTGTACACACGTGCCGAGAATGTGTGCTTGAGTCTCTCGTTGCAATAAAACTTACCTTGCATTGCCTGTGGTCTGTTACAAGACAGGTTTACATTAAAATATAAAAGTGAATTTTTTTTTGTGATAATTTTTAAGTATCTTTCTTGGTTTTAGTAATTTAGTATATAGTGGTGATCAAATAGTCGTTCCTAATAAATAAAAAATAATTTTACTTATATTATAAATGTGAAAATTTAGATGTATGGATGTTTGTTCCTCAATCATGGCAGAACGGCTCAACGGATTACGATGAAATTTGGCATAGTGATAGTGTAGAGTCTGGAATAGCACATATATTTTTATTCTGATATTCCCATGTGATTAGAAATTGCGCGGGTAAAACGCGCAATAGCGAAACAGCCAGTAATACTAAAGTAAAAGAATTACTCAATTTCAAATAAGCTGATAATACTCCAATATGGATGTATTTCCGAAATAAATTGATAATTATTATTCATCATCATCATCACAACTCTTCGTAATGAGCCCACTGCAGGGCATGAGTCTCTCCCCTGGGTGAAGAGGAGGTATAGGCCATAATCCACCAAGCTGGCCCAGTGCTGGGTGGTGGATGCCAGAATTTTTAGGGCGCCTAGATGGCTTCTGACAAACCCTAACGACTACTGTATACAAGTATACAGCACCCGGGACCGACTGCTTAACGTGCCCTCCGAAGCACGGAAGTCGTCGTGAGATATGAATGGTCGGCCAAGTACCGACCGCGCCGAACGTTGCTTAACCTGTGATATCGTATGATACACACAGTAACCACGGCGCCACGACCACTTCCGACCAATTATTATTATATTATTATAATACCATGGTGATAGCTTACTTAGAGTCACGTTAAACTTTGCAGTGAAAGAAAGAGAAGCGCGATGCAAAGTAAGTTCATTGTTTATAAGTATACAAGAATCAATAAGGATGAAGTGTAACTTAGATATGTATTTATATGCGGGTAATACCAATTGCTTCGATCCAGACATGCCTCTTTCGCTTCCTCCACGTTCATGTCTGGATCGAAGAAATTGGTGTTCTCTTGCCAAAAGGAGACAGGTGAGACAGGAGACATTTTCACCATGTGGGTAATAGATATAGAATCAGGTGACTTGGTTGGGAGGTTTTATTTAGTATATTTTTTCAGATCTTTAAGAATAATTGAGCATATTAAATGCAAAAGAACTTAAAAATAGTATTTAAGGAATTATATGCCCAATAGAAGCTGCTTCCCAATACTGTACATGTCTTGAATGTGTAACTCAATCCGGTAGCGGCAGCACGTCCCCACTTAAAACATATAAATATAAGGTCAGCATAAAATGGCTATTAATAAAATATGAAAAGTGATTATTTTTAGACCTATGAAGAGTAGTCACCTAGCTTCCGACCACCACACGAGTGTCACACGTATGGGTTCTAGAACATTACCCTTATTCCAATGATATAGGGCTATTTTACCCAACCACCATCTGTTATTATATAGTCTACAACTCTATACTTATATTGATTTCCTGGCAAGAAATTAACAATATTCATTTTAATAACAATGTGCACTACATTTCAAGCAAAGCACCGATTGATAATTTATAGTCAATTAAGGCATGAACGTAAGATATTGTGGTCATGAGTGCATGAGTGTGCATAATATAATTTAACGCGATACAATACGGTTGAAAATCTTAATTATTAATTGAGAAACTTAGAACAACATTGATGGCATATGGATGTAAAGAATATACACTGATTTAATTCATTCTATGGGCATGACGCTTTTAATATTATATTAAAATAATATAAATATTGTTATTGTCGTTGTCGATCGTCAGGTGCATTCCAGACGTTTCTGCACTCATCTGTAAACTGGGTACTTTAATGGTATGGGTTGGTGCGAGTTCTGGTGCTCGTATGGAAGTGGTTATCATCAATAACGCTTTCATTACAACCAGATATGTAGCAGAGATCCATGGAAAATATGTTTTAACCTTTTGAGGGTAAATTGGATATGACTGATTTGTTCAATGCTCGACAATTAACGTCCGTACGTCGCTTGTATTGTAACCTTCGATAGATTCGCATTTAACAATTGCAATGGTCAACTCATAGCCCGGGCTTAAACTCGATATAACACGTTAGGGATAAGATAAATAAACAAGCACGCAAGTCCATCGCAAGCAAAAAGATTTTTTTTTTATATTGTACTTTTTTACGTTTGTCTTCCATGCCACCTGATGGAAAGTGCGCATGAACACTATGGTGTTACACGTCCATCCACGAGAAACCTATTCACTCGACACTTAAAAGTTCCAGGACTGTAGTGGCCAGGAAAAACAGACGCAGGCAGATTGTTCCACACCTTGGCAATCCGTACCAAAAAGATGTCGCCATGATTGCCTGGCGCGTGGCTGTTATAAAGGCTGGAGGAGGAAACGCACCATAATAAAATGTACAGGAAGCCTACAAAAAATTAACAGATTTCAAATTAAAACTCTAGTGTTAAATTTTATGTACATGTGATTTTTTGCTTTCTCTTCATTGTTCAGTTGTAAAGTCCTAGAACTCGTAAAAAACTGATTTAAAACATAAATTGCATGATACCTAATCGGAATGAACAAAGTTTTACAAGGCTTTATGCAGAAAACTGAAGTTACAAAGAAAAAAAAATATAGGTATCATTTAATTTCATGCTTATATAAGCAAACATGTCAAACATAAACAAATAGGTTAGGTGTCATTTCGATATGTTAGTCTAACCACAGATTTTAAATACTGTTACTCTTTATTGGCATTCTAAATATTTCTTCTGTTATAATAAAAGTGTTTCTTTTTGATTGATAAAAGTATTCGCAATCACAATATTCGCTTCGCAAGCGCTCTTGACTTAGACCACTATAATAACATCGAAGCCCGCCCACGCCGTCAGAGTTCCTCAAACTTGGAAGTGCAGCTCGTAATTAGGTAAATAAAAGGAGTTACCTACTCTAGCTTTTCGTCTGTAAACTACAACCCTTCTTTATTATGTACTTTTTGCATTCATTAACATCTTGACGTAGTTAAAAAATATAAAATGGAAGCATGGATATGTAGACAAAGTGAAACTTGATTGCGATATAAGCATAACGTTATTTCTTAGACATCGTTAAAATTTAAATATTATTTTCTTTAATACAATATAAACGTGCATATTAATATTTGTCTCTCATTATAAAAAAATTAAAGTAGGTGTGGCACCACTTACTTTCTTCCGAATAATCGATGTAAATGAACACCCTATGCACAGTACGATACTACGACGCGGCATTTCATTGAATACGTTTGAGAATACTACGACGTAGTTCTACAATATGTTTTGTCGTAGCGCGTAGTCTTCTTTATTCATAATGGTATTTATTCATAATTTAGAGTGAACATGATTTGCTTACTAGTGTCGAGTGAACAGTTTTCCGTGGATGCAGTCTAGACTGCATGATCACTTTACACTAGCATGAGCAAAATAAAAGAGACAATGATGTGATTTTTTAGAAATGTTCACTGCATTTGTTATAATTAGTTAATGTTATAATTTGATAAATCACATACAGAATAAAAATAACATTATTAATCCAAATCATTTATTTCAATCAACTAATAGATAATTTGCACATACAGGTTATTACCAGGATAGCTACAATAAAAAATATTAGTAATAATAAGTATATGAATTATCAATCAAATATCAAATTGAATGTTAGTATGAGAAATGTCAATATTAAATCATTCAGAATACAAAAAAAAGTTACAATAATAATATTTTGGAATGTCAAAGATGGGAAAAAGCATTAATTACTGCATTAAATTTACAACTTCAACGTAACAATAAAATTATTTAGAATTATTGTAAAATAGGATTCATAAAATTAAATAATTCAAGCTACAAATAATTTCATAATAATACGCAATACAATTATAATTATAAGTCTTTATAAATAGTCTAGGCTAATAAGTGTTATGTATTAGACAGTACATGAATCATATGGCAATGATTCAGGTAAACCTATCAGTCATACCTGTCCGCGAAGGCCCTCAGGATGCTGCTAGAGCTGGCCCGCACCCACTGCACCAAAGATGTGCACCGCTTACGCATGGTTGTATAAAAACAGTCCACGCGGTACTCGGCGAACATCCCCGACGCACTGCAGAAGCGAGGCAGCTGCAGCAGCACCCTGAACGCGAAGGGCATTATACTGCCATTTTGTGTACTCCACCCACAAGCTACTTGTGTAAAACGAGTTAAAGAATGACTTAAATAAAGTTTGTTTGACTTCCCTTGAGCAGCGAGCAAACCTACGTGCGATCATATTGGCACGAATTGATAGCGCCCTAGATTCTCTTCCCATGTCTGCATCATCTTTTAGGTCTTGAGTGAGTACGTGTCCTAGATATTTAAACAGTTCAACTTGTTTTAAAATTGTACCCTTAGTCCATGCGATTTGTTACACCTTTCACAAATATGGATAAGTTTTGATAGTCCACTCCGTAACGCACTTAGTAAGCACATATTATCAGCATAGCTTACATTATTTAGACAAACGCCATCAATATGGCAACCTATATAAGTAGCGCTCAGTTCTATGATAAGTTAATTTATACAGGGTCTTTCTTATGAATATCAATATATTTTAGAAGAAGGTTAAGAATGATGTATGGGTTCAATTTATGAAGAAAATAAAAATATACATATAACTATATTTTTTTTTTATTGAAATTTTTCAATTCTTTTAAGTGACCGAATTTAAGTTTAATCTGTTATTTACGACAACCGTGCAAGAAATAAAAAACCTATCTATTTATTTTAAGAAAATTACTTCACTAAAACAAAGATCTTACGCGGTTAGTACCTACCTATCCACGCGAGCAAAGGTCGACGCCTCGCGCGCCCGGGCGCTGCGTGACCTACTTAGCTTGATGTATGACGTAACAATCAGCTGTTGTAATATCATACTTATTTCGTACTAGCTGTGACCCGCGACTTCGCCCGCGTGGATACCGTTTATTAGAGTTGGATAAATACTATTATTATATCCTCTTTGAAGTTAAAACTTACCTTATTCTAAATTTCGTCAAAATCGACTCAGTAGTTTAGTGAAAGCGTTACTGATAGATAAACAGACAGAATTACTTCAAAAACTGTTACAACAAAGCAGTGATCCGCAGTTTCACCTAGGTTTTGTGAAAATGTACAGGTAGGTAGGTAGGTATTACATAGATGATGCCCAAGACTTCGTCTGTATTGAATTAGTATTTCGAGTAGGTTATTTTCTTCTCCAAGGTCCTAACTATCTTTAATAACAAAAATAAAAATGAAGAATCTTCGCCTATATAATATGTATAACTCCTTACCACAAACATAGGTAGGTAACTATCTATTAGGTACATTACAAAGGCACATAGCGTTATAAACAAATCGGGTGCCGAAGTGCCTTAAATTTTAATATTGTCTTAAGTTTTCGCGATAACTATTATGTATGACTATTAAATAAAACACTTTTTAACCGGATTTACCGCGTATATTTACATTTTAAATTTTAACAGTCGCTCGTGACCACGGGGTCTGCAAAGACACGAAACGTCGAGTTAAAATGTAAAATATAAATTATACGCCATTAATCCGGTTAAAAAGTGTTTTATTTAATGCCTTCAATTTTACTTAATTCATGCAATATCTTCATTAATTATACTTAGCTTATTGTTATTCTAGGTAAAGCTAAGTAGTTTTTGCGTGAAAGAATAGCAAAATCCATCCATCCAGCCATTATCACTGTACATACAAAACTACCTATAGTTATGTATGGCTGCTTTTCACTGCCAAACGGCTAAGCCAATATTAATGTAATTTGGTATAGTAGTTAACACATACGTTACTTTTTATTCCGAGGAAATCTACGGTTTCTGACTTCCAACAGGCAGAAACGATCATGAAATGAACAAAACCTTGATTTCCATTTTATCTCTGTATGTACAGAAGGCAGTACATCAAGCGTTACAAATCTGTCAAATTTTTTTACTTGAATTTGAACTCTATGCCCTCGATAATAAGTTAAAATTGGTTGGGGAAATTTGACAGGTAATGTAACGCTTGCTCCTTTTTATACCCTACCGCCGCGAACCGCGTCGAGTGCGGCAACCGTTACGCAAAAATAATCCCTATATCATTCAGTATTCACCACAGAATAAGTAATAGTTGGTACAGAAGAATTACTCCGCAAGAAGATCCAAATAAATTCGAGTCTTGCTACGACGCGATACGGTGGAATTCAGCTCGCACAGCATTACGTACCTGCAAATTTATATACCTAGAAGTTTTGTCTCTTTCTATCGCATGCCTTTTATCTTTTCTTACGCTGTTAGGGTTGCTGCCTAGTGAAGAATAATTAATCTCCTTATTTGTAATTAAGTATCTACCGATGTAGATATTACTGTTATTCTACCTTTGTAAAAAATATTGTTTCAACTTACCTAAAGTACGAAATGAAAAAAAAGTTACGACGAATAGTTAGTAATACTAACTATGTTTTGTTTGCTAAATTGAACATAATCAAATCTAAATAGAACCTAATTGAATATTTGTTTCTTTTTATGTCCATTTTTAAATAAGTACTATTTGCGACCTCGATCATAGAATTACTGTAAATGCTATTAGGTAGGTAGGTATCTACAACGTCCCGACGGGAGCGCGCGTGACACACGACCCATTCGAAATGCGCCGGTGGAGCGCTTCGCTGTAGGTAAATAACGGATGTACCGCGCGGAGTGAGCCAGGCCTGGTATTCACGCGCGATGGGTTATTAGCGTATTTAATGTATAAGTTTTGTATTTCTATACCGATTTCTATGATTCTTTTTTTATTCAATAGGTAATAATGTTATTTTTTTTAAATTAGGGATGAGTGAGAGTATTATAAACGTAAGAGTAAACAAATATAATCAGAAAGCTCCGAACTGCTAAGCTATCGGGATTTACACGTGTTATTGTGAGTCAACCATAAAATATAGATATTATATACTGTTGTGGGATATTTTTTATATAATTTTATGAAGAACAACCATAAAATATAGATATATACTGTTGTGGGATATTTTTTATATAATTTTATGAAGAATATTTCTGTCATACATGATTTCTATGTAGCTTTAACCATTAAGGCTGCACACGCGACGGAAGCTTAAAAATGAAGTAACTTCTCCCGTTTTTTCAACATTTCCCTTCACTGCTCTTCTCTTATTGATTGTAGCGTGATAATTAGTATTCTATAACCTGCCCAGGAGTATGAAGAATAATTGTACCAAGTTTCGTCAAAATCCGTCAAGTAGTTTTTGTTTCTATAAGGAACATACAGACAGACAGACAGACAAAAATTTTACTGATTGCATTTTTGGCATCAGTATCGATCACTAATCACCCCCTGATAGTTATTTTGAAAAAATATTTCATGTACAGAATTGACCTCTCTACAGATTTATTATAAGTATAGAAAAAGTTTAGTCTAATTTCCCATCACACTTCAATTGGACTGTCAATTTAACGTTCAACTAATTGTAATACCGTTTAAGTAATATTGACTTCTTTGATAGTGTTTAACTTAGAAATAAATTTAAAAAAAAAGCTTTCGTGCTTGAGCTGTTTGTCTTAACGAATAAATGTATTTTATAATCAATTCAATGTTTAAATGGAATCACCTTATTATCAACTATTATTATTTACAGTTCATGTAAAAATAACTTACATATTGCTTCCTGTCAGTGATGTTAGGTACACAGCACACGAATACACATACACAAGCACCTTATAGTAACTGCTGCACATGACTACCTATTTGCGATACACAAAGTCTTGTTCGTTTAATAACATTGGCAGCACACAACATTGGGGCACGTGGAGTAAATGTGCCATTATCTCGATGGCGCTGCATAGCTCCTAGGCTCCTAGAATTGTTCGGAGGGCGGGACGCCTTCCATGACTCTGCTCGTACGCGTCACGGGCTCGTGACAGGTTCTCACTCGCAGCACTAGCACAAAGCCATTTGAAGATATTCTTGGTTTGTGTACGCGAAATTAGGCATTTTGATAATTATTAATTTACGCGCGCGTATCATTAGACAGACTTTTACAGACTGGCGAGCGCTCGCCGAGCGGAGAGCGGGTCGCGCGCGTTTGACTCAAACAAAGTCGCCGCCGCCGCGCCGCGCCGACAAGCCAACAGAGTGTTGTCGGCGCGGGCGCCCGGGCCTTGACTTTCGGTGTCGATAGTGCCGTCAGAGAATACCTACATACATAGGTATTTTTCAGGCGATTTTTCTCTGTGTGTGAGTCGCGTAGTATAAGTTATTGTTTGGTTATGTATAACGTATTTCTTAATATAAATAGTTAAATAGAAACACTTTTATTTCTTGCTTTAGTCGTAAATAACAGATTAAACTAAAATATTGTTTACTTATTAATTTTATAAATTATAAAATATTTATGAAAGATTTTTTTTTTTTGTTAAGTTGTAATAAAAAAAAAATTCTTTCATAAATTGAATCCATACATCATTCTTAACCTTCTCTTAAAATATATTGATATTCATAAGAAAGACCCTATATATAAATTAAAAAGTAGGGGCGAAGTCAGCCCCCTGCCTTACCTTACATTCCAACTTGTACGAACTCGACAGCTCACTTGACCATCGAACGACGTTGACCTGATGTAGATACCAAAATTTAAAGATTTCTACAAGCTCATAAGGCATCGCAGAGCTCTGTAGTTTATCCCACAGGATATCGTAACTCACGTAACTTACCAGGTCAAACGCTCTCCATAGGTCCAGGAAGCATGCGAAAACAGGTGTATTACGGTCTATGTAGTAGTTCATAGTCTGCTTCACACTCAATATGGCGGTCTCTGTAGACAGACCAGGTTTTAAGCCAAATTGATTGTCATGTAACTTTACATGCTTACTCAGTTGAGTATGGAGCAGATCATCAAGCACTTTCGCTAATATAGTTGCCAACGAGATCGGCCTATAATTACTCTCATCGCTTACATCACCGGTTTTACTTTACAAAATAGGTATGACAATGGTTTGCATCATGTCACTTGGCAAGTATGAGTGCCCTATGCATAAGGTATATAACATGGCTAGTACCCTATGTATGTGAGAGCCCGCGTATTTCAGATGTTCTATGCTCAAGTCATCATGACCTGGAGACTTGCCTCGTGACATTGAAGCAATCACCCTTCGAACTTGACTGGCCAAGAACCTAGCACCTAAAGACTGCCCATTCATTTTATTATCACATTTTGCTTGTGGAGACCCTAGAGATGAGTTGATAGTAAAATGATTTTTAAACATCTCTGCAATCAGTTTTTGGTCAGAAATATTATTGACACTCACAGAAGTATCAGGTTTGCTTTGTAACTTGTTCGCAGATTTCCAGAAGTTTTTAAAGTCGTGGTTCACATGAAAATTGGCGAGTACGTCCATCTTCAATTGCTCCCGATTAGTCTGGCACCACCTTAATCGAGATTTAAAGATTTTACGACTCTCCCGCATGTCATCCAAAATATGACCCGACCGAGGTTTACCATACGGAACCCATACTTCAAATTTATCCCTTGCAACTGTCTCTCGCTTTAGAAAAAGCAAACACTTAACTCCATGCCTGATCTATAATTCATTAAAAATAGAAACATAAAATACTAACAGAAAATACTATTTATTAACATTGAACTAGATAATAATGTAGTATTGTCGTGTTTAATGTAAAGCCAATCCTTACCCAGTATTTCATCCATGGAGGTCGAGTTCAATCTATTATTGTAACCAATCACCAGCCATAGGCTTCTCTTTATTTTAGTTCCAGGAATTCTTAAGGAAGCCGCAAACCCTTGATTTCTCAGATAAGCATAGAAGCATACAGTACTGGACTCTATGGACAATATAATTCTATACTGTATAGTCAAAGTAAAAGTCAAAATATAATATAATTTCGTAGGTGCAGTACATACATACACTTAAAATAGGTAACATCAAAGTTCATCAAACACATAACTATGGGCATTTTAAACAGGACTTACTTGATTGAAAGACGTTAAAGTTTATTTGTTACTAATTTAAACATAAAAAATAAAGAATGAAGAGACTTAAAATAAGAAAGAGAGACCATATGCTACAAATAACTGCAACACAACATGTTGTTAGTTAACAACCTTGCGCTAGTCTTCCTTTGCAACCGTGAAGAGACTTGACAGTATACAATGTATACTAAAAAAATACATTTAGTTAACTGACACAACATATAATAAGACAAAAAGATTTAAAAAAATTGACATATTGACACGACTAATTATAAAACTAATTAGCAATGCTCACAAACACATACTCATATAACTTAAGCTGTGGAAAATACTTTTTCAAACAATATTTCAAAAGTTTTCATAGATCCAAATCTTGTAAGCGAATATATGTGAAAATATAAGACTGGAAACACTGAAGGAGTGTTTATATATTCTGTTCGGTGGATGGAATTCCTGAGTGGATGATCGAATCACGTGCGGATAATCTTTAATATTTACATTATTTCTATGTGAATAACATGGAAAGTAGGCTATAAAATCTAATGGTCGACGCGGAAATTCATTTCTTTTGCGTTTCAAATTTAAGGAGAAATTGATAATTTAGAAATAAAAAACATTAAAATTGGTTTTTTAACTTAATTTTGCATTTTAAGCTGAAAATGTTTTGAATTGATTATATAATCATCGGGTAAAAGAGACCTAGAAAAAATTGTATTTATAGATATTTAATAGATATCTAAACGAGCAAGTAATTCTATGACATTTCTCATTGATTTTGGCATTGATTGTCCATTCATTTTTATACATATATGTATTTATATTCAAATATACAATAATCCAAATGATTATATTTCTTTCTCGATTTTGAGAACCCGTCAAAAGCAATTGCAAACAAAGTGCTATAATAATTATATTGCCTGGTCTCAAAATGTAATAAATGTAAACATTCAATAAATGTAACATCTTCAGATTTTTTCTGGAAGTACGTAAAGTCGAAGAAGAAAAATAACTCAGCTTACCCGGGATATATGGACTATGGTGTTTTGACTGTCAGTGGCGGTTCGGAAATCTGTAGTGCATTTAATGACTTTTTCTATAATAACTTCAGTAACCCACTTCACGTTTATAACGAAGCTCAATCATTGCCACTATCCTTGAACACAGAAACTTTAGGCACTATCACAATTACCGCGAAATACTGTGAAGCTTTGTTTAAGAGATTGAACAATAATAAGGGACCGGGTAGTGATGGTTTACCACCTATTTTGTTCGCTAAGTGCGCAGCAGCTCTGTCAATTCCTGTGGCTTATATCTTGAATCGATGTTTTGCAGAAGGTTACTTTCCAGTACTTTGGAAAACAGCACTAGTCACACCTGTGCACAAAAAAGGGCCTAAAACATCGATTGAAAATTATCGCCCAATCTCTAAATTGAATGTTTTGAGTAAGGTTGCAGAAAGAGTTGTTTACAATCACATATATCCCATTGTTAGTAAGATGATCCCTACTCAACAACATGGCTTCATGAGAAATCGCTCCACCAGTACCAATCTTGCCATTTTCACGAATGATATTCTCCATGACATGGAAGGTGGGGGGCAGGTTGATGTGGTCTACACTGACTTCGAAAAAGCTTTCGATCGTGTCGATCATGTCATCCTGCTCCGCAAGCTTCAAGAAGTAGGGATTTGTTGAGACTTGTTGCGATGGCATGAGTCATACCTACGCAATCGTCGTCAGGCTGTTCAGTTGGGTGGTTTTCGCTCTGATTATGTTTCCATACCATCTGGAGTCGCTCAGGGCTCTATTTTAGGGCCTTTACTGTACTGCGTGTATATTTATGACATAGGACAACATATCCACAACGCAGAGTTTGTTATGTACGCGGACGACACTAAAATTTATATGAAAGTAAGAAATTCTTTAGATAGCCATAATTTGCAAGATGACTTGAACAGATTGTTTAACTATTATCTCAATAACCGTCTTTCTATTAATATTAATAAGTGTAAACTTGTAGCGTTTACTCGTAAAACTAAACCTTTGTCGACAAGTTATTCTTTTAATGGTGTTGAAATAGCAAAATCTTCTCTCGTTAGGGATCTGGGTGTACTGCTTGACTCAAAGCTAAACTTTGGAGAACACATTGCATCTATAACCACGAAGTCCTATAAAAACTTAGGTTTTATCTTGAGAACTACTGCGCCTTTCTCGGATGCAATTTGCCTGAAAATTCTGTACTACTCTTTTGTTCGCAGTATACTAGAGTATTGTAGTTCAATATGGAATACTCAGTATATTGTTTATAGACAAACCATTGAATCGACTCAAAAAAAATTCCTAAAGCAATTAAACTATAGACAACATACTCATGCCCATTACCCAGAAGCCTGCAAAATCCATCACTTTTTAACTTTGGAGGACAGACGTTGCCTTTTGGATATGCTCTTTTTATATAAATTATGCAATGGCCTTATCGACTGCCCTGATTTAACACACCTTATTTTAAGTTTTAACACACCCTCCAAAAGAACCCGAAATACTAAGTTATTTCACACACAACAATCAAAAACCAACTATACTCAAAATTCAATAATCAATAGATTACACAGTACATTTAATAAAAACTTCTCACATATTTTGAGCTTGGATATATTCCATGATAGTAAAGAAAACTTTAGGCGTAAGATAATAAAAATACTAATTGACAAATAATTTATAAAATAAAACAAGTTTATTTCCCTTTCTCACTTCCCCCTTTGCACACATACACATACTCACACACACTACCCATAAATTATACAAATGTAAGTTGGCAAAATACTATAAACAATATACAGATAAAAATTTTGTTTTTCTTATCACAAATAAGTAAATGTTTACTCTTTTTCATCCTGATATATGTATCATACCAATTTAATTTTGTAACTTTGTGATGAATACTTATATTTTTTTTCCTTTCCTTTGTTTTTATCTTTAAAATGCTTACTGTCAGATTAACTTATCAAATTGTTATAAATAAATAAAAAAAAAAAAAATATGAATCTAGACTTGGATACTTGGATTATTGAAGTATTTTTTTTTCACTTTTAAATATTTACACTCTTAAGGTCCTCTTTAAGCACTTTTATTATTTTATTTTGCTTAAAAAGTCAAATTAATATCTTTCATCCAGATTTAAAAGTGTATCCTCGTTTAATAACATGGACATTACCTCTGAGAAATAAACAAGAACGGGTTATCCATGCTACAATCGACTCCATTTTGCTCAATACTGTAATTTGCTCGCAACAACAAAACAAAAATACTGACCTATCTTGGAAATGGAGAAACATTTAAGTAAGCATTTTCTGCAGTAGGTATATCTTTATGCTATTTACAACTTTAAAAGTTCAGTTCTTTTGGTTCAGAAATAAAACCTAATCGGGTTTGCCGAGCTTGGATTAAAAGTTTTGTTTTGTGTTCATTCTTAGTTGTAAAGAAAATTGCAGTTGTCTATAGATAATACTGGTTGTTTATCGCCTTTAGTTCTTAGAAGTTAGTTATCTTATTGAGAATCTTTAGCCCGCTGTCTAAGCTATTGTGCCATACAGATTGTTATTTATATTCTAATATGAACAGTTCAAGAAGGTATTTTGTATTATTGTGGTAGGCAATTACAATGTTGCCAATCATCACCTCAATTTGTTGCTTAGTCTAAAAACGTGGCGTTCAGGATTTTTTTTTTTTTATAATTGACTAAACCCGCGTTTGACCTCAATCTCACCTGATGGTAAGTGACGATGAGGTCGAAGATGAAAGCACACGGGTTTAGGAAGGAACTGGCTCTTTATACAATATTGCCGGAACACATTACCGCCGGAGCGGTAACATTTGGCGGCAGACTTTATATAAAGGGTGGTCGCTAGCCAGGCGGACCCAGAAGGGATCCTACCACCAAGCAAATTAAAACAAAGCGAGTTGAATGTGTCTTGAGGTGTAGGTTTTGCAGTTTGTTAGATTTAGTAATCGTTTCCAATCAAAGTCTCTGTTGAAACTCTATTTTTTTATTTAATAAATCTTATTACTTTTCTTATCATCCTAGATAAAGCATTTGTATCTTGACCTTACAATATCGGTAAATATTGATTTGTATTATGTAGTAGAAATAAAAAGCTACAAATTTCTCTAATAGTGCACATAAAACCTTTTTGATGGAATATATCTGACATTATTTAGGAGTTAAAAAAAATAGATACCATATGAAATCCATCCCGACTGAGACTGACAGTGTCTTGAGTTGATCTATAAAATGAAATAACCTATTATTATCTTTATAATAAAATGAAATGAAATATTTTATTCATCATAAGACCATCGAATGGCCGCTTAATGACGTCACAAATTTCTACTTCGGCTTTAACAAGGTGTTGATAGTTACTGAATAAGATACCAAGAGACAAAAAAAGCCGGCGGAAAAAAACTCTTGGCACTTTAAAATCATATTTGATAAAGCATTATGTAATGGCAAGAAGTAGAATTATTGTTCTACTATATATTATAGAGAAGACTAATTCGTGTACTCTTGATCACATTTGTCGGAGACCTAGGTTTCTATATTATGAAATTCAATAGAACATTAGGAATCTTTTGCAAAATGCCTTGCTCCAAAATACAAAGCGGGAAGATTTCGAACCCATTAAGTTAGTATCTCGTTGAGTATGTTTCTTAGAACAATAAATTTGGAGAAAATGCAATTTATATATTATGTTCAAAACCATAGAGCTATATACTTCTACCTCAAGTCATGGTTTATGGCGCTTAGAATATTGACTCTACCATCCATAGGAATACATATGGAATCATATGTTTTCGTTAATTACCCAAAGTAACACAGTGACTACAAATAAGCAGCGTAATCTGGAATAAAAAAATATTTTATGTAGACCACAATTTGAGTTTTAAAAAAATATCCCAAACTAAAGAAATATCCCAGGACTTTCTTCTTTTCATAGATCTCATAACACATACATACATAACGTCACGCCTGTATCCCTTATGGGGTAGGCAGAGCACCAGAGGTTACAAGACCATCTGATAGCACGTATGACAAACTTGGAGGTAACTTATTAAGATCGAGAGAGACTATTGTAGTGATAGGAGGTCAGCCTATCGCCCACAAAAACGCCTTTAAAACCTCTGTCCCTTAACTAACTTTTACAGTATGCCCGGGAAGAGAAGCAGCTGGCACATTCTGCGTTTTTCTTTCGCTCCCAGTCCAGCATAAAAGCATAACTATCAACCACTAATGCCCTCCTAGACCATTTTGAATATGACTCAATCTAGAAGCTAGCTAAATTGAAAAAAATCGAATTTCCAAAAACATTTCTTCACAACAGTCTAGACATAAAAAAAAAGAACATCCGTGTTATAACAATAGTACAGTTAAGTGAAACGGTCTTATGAAGCCTCAGCGTTAATCTCCCGTCTCTTATGACGAGGGTCAAATCTTCTCAATCGTGCGCCTTTAGACGTGACAGTGCAATTCTTTGTGATCTACAGAGGAGACTTTAGCCCTTGTGAAATAGAGATGACTTGGAAAAAATCATTTAAATAATAATAATTGTTTATTTCAGTCAAAAACTTGACACTAAAAAACAGTTGATATAAGTATTACAGAGAAGTAGAGAAAAGGTAAACATGAAAAAAAACTGGCATTTAATAAAGGACACAGGCCTGTGAGCTTGGGATAAATAGTTTTCTTTACCCAAAAGCTGCTTCTACAGTAAAATTACATCGCTAAAAATATTTTTATTGTGTTGCAAATCACCAAACTTAAATACCTTATTGTTTTAAGTGACATTTAAAATAAGTCGTCAATTGAGCCGTAGATTGAGTTGAAGCCACTTCTATATCGCCTTCAATTTGTTGTAGTCAACAATGGTTCCCGGCGGCGAGGCATGCTCTTCAACTCAACATTTTCAGATTGATATTATTGAAATTATAATGATTCGTGTTAATGCGAGCAGTGTTAGGCATAAAAGTCGTTAATGCTTCGTGTTGTTCACAGAAACAAAAGACTTAGGTACTAATAACCAAAGGACTGAATTTGAAAGAATAACACTTTTTAGAATAAAATTTATTTGAACTACACGAAATCCGCAGATAATTCAAGCTGAATATGTAGGTTATAAAATCTCCAATTTCATGGGTGTAAATTCAATCATTTTCAACTTTTGTTAATTTTAATGAATATGGACGTTACCAAGACTTAAGCTTCCACATCTCAAGAGTTAAAAGATTGGCTACTACGGTAAGGAAATCAAGATAAAACTATTGCAAGGCGAAGTAAACTAGCGAGTAAAAAACTCGTTTAATAATACAGGCAGTCAAATTCAATTGAACATAGTGGATGTTAAAAAAAAGTTTTATTAAATGTTTTATGACATAAAAACTCGTTCGCTGCTCTGTGGCATTCCGCTTCGTTTTCTGAAGTGTGCTTGTTTTTCGATTGAAATATTTGTTACGGCTTTTTCCCTGGTTTAGTAAAAAGATGAAATTTTATTTAATGAAAATAACGTCTTAAGAAATTTGAAATGTGTGAGGTACATATGCTCAACATGTATAAGAATGTAATGCAATTTAAAACCTTATTTATATTAGGTACTTACATATGAAATTGGCGTTTTGTATGGGAGGAAGTCGTTTATTTTTTAAATATAATATAAATATTTAATCTCCTTCCATGCTGGACTGGGAGCGAAAGAAAATCATAGAATGTGCCAGCTGCTTCTCTTCCCGGGCAAACTGTAAAAGTCAGTTAAGGGACGGAGGTTTTATTGACGTTTTTGTGGGCGATAGGCTGACCCCCTATCACTGCAAGTCTCTCTTCATCATTATAATACCCCCAAATTTATCAAACGTGACATGAGATGATTTTATAGCCTCCGTTGTTTTGTCTACCCCATCAGGGTTACAGGCGTGAAATTATGTATATATGTATGTATGTTAGTTAAAGAATGGAAGCGCTCCTCATTATATTTTGAGTGTTGTAATAACTCATCCATATCCACTACATGCTGGTCAATCTGCTGCTGTGCAGTATTATACTTGTCATGACAGTTGTAGAGAACAATTTTTTTTTGTAACAAACAAATGTCAATTTCATACTTTTTTCGCATGATATTCACCTCTTGACTATATTTATTACAATCTTCGACTTATGCATCTTACATAAAGTTAAATGATTTCTTAAAATAGTATCTCTTCTTAAAATTTTATTTAATTTCTTTATAAATCTTTGCAGCTTTAGGTACTTTTTTAGCTTATTATGACTAATATTAATATTGTGCGAAATCGATTCACCACCAGTCAAGTCTGTTTAAGTGTGCTTGGCCACTTGAGAGTTGTGATTTTAATGAGGTTATAGTTTTCAAATTATTATCATATTCCACACAATAAGAGTCAAATTCTTTTATCTGTTTTTTTTTAAGCAATCTCTATCCTCTCTAGTCTCCAAGTACAGGGTATGTAATATGGCTAGTTCAGATTTCAGAGCAGAATTTTTATTTATGGCTTTCAATGTATCTAACTCATTGTCTTTTCTTTCTTTTAACATTTGTTCCCATTGCCTCCTGTACTTACTTAGCTATTGGAGCGCAAGTTGGAGTTGGCTTTCCGAAGCACTTCGAGTATTCATGTTAAATGTTTTATATTAAATAAAACAATATTTTAATTAAGTATGAAAATTTCTAACAAAGTTATTGGGCAATGTGAACTAGGTATGTAGTAAATACCGTGAAGGACAACTATTAGATTCAAATCAAATAAAAAGGAGTAAGACCAAAGTAATACAATGAATTATAACAAAGGATTGAATTGAAACAAAGTTCGTTACCTGTCACTTTTAGCCAAGTTTAGACTTTGCACTTTACATTAACGATACACTAACCACAACAAAATTAACGTTTCATGGTACTAAGTGGTTTAATTTGAGGTGGATATTTACAATTAAATACACAAAATTCACAATTAAATAAATATTTTTTGGGAGAAGATACAAGAGTTTTTTATGCCAGCTAGGGTTGCCAAATAAAAAAAAAGTTATTAAGCTATTGCATAGCTTCTATCGCGGGCCTTAAGCGTGGGGACCGAATCCAGAAATTCCGTAACGAAAAAAACCTAACACTCCCCACTCCGACCGGCACAGCGGTGATACTTTGATTTCATAACTTTACATGCGGGCTTTAATAAACAATCAGCGCCATCTACTAGGAACTTGTGGAACTTCATATTAGATACTTAAATCCCACTACTTGTCAGCTATTGAAGTAAGCTAATCATGAATTTGTGTACTATGATATGTATATATTTATATATAATAGTAGTATATATATATATATATATATATATATATATATATATACATATATATATACTACTACTATACTACTATATACATATATATATATATATATATATGTATTTATTTATTTGTCTATCATATTAATATGTAGTCTATTTTTTATTGATTAACTAGTATGCCTTAACCCTAAGCTACTTTTTACGATTATCCTATGTCCATCATGGTTGTCTGGTAGAAATCGCTGCCCAGCGATAAGACCGCCAATTGTGTAATCTCAGTCACTTTGAATGTATTGTAATTTTTATAATATAAGGTTAACAATAAAGTGTAAATAAATAAATAGATCAAACATTACTGCATTAATAAAATAAATAAATAATTATAATTGCACAAGTTGATAATATAATGCTATGCACTAGCTTTACAACGCCAGTCTCCGAGCGCAACACGTCTTTTTTATATTAGTTATTTATATTTAAATAAAAAGTCATCAAAAAGAAACATCATTTCAACCTTTACGCTGCAGGACTATAATTTTCCATGCTGGACTGGGGGCAAAGGAAAAACATGTTAATAAATAAATAAATAAACATAGAATGTACCAGCTGCTTCTCTTCCCGGGCGTACTGTAAAATACTGTCAGTTAAGGGACAGAGGTTTTATTGGAAGTTTTTTTGTGGGCAATAGGGTGACCCCCTGTCACTGCAATAGTCTCTCTCCACCATTATGTTGCCTCCAAATTTGTCAAACGTGACATCAGACGGTTTTATAACCTCTGGCGTTCTGCCTACCCCATAAGGGATACAGGCGTGAAGTTACGTATGTATGTCTGTATGACTATAATTTTCTCTGCTAGTCAGAACTTTGAGTAGGCTGCTACACACAAATATACGAGTACCTACTTAGATTAGCTACTTGAGGTTGGCTTACAAGATCAACTATCATATAAAAACTGCCGCCGTACAGCCGTGGGGTGCTGTGTTCCTGCGTTATGAGGTCTTCATAGACCTCATCTTTATTTGAGGACAAACGCGGGCTTAGTCTTTAATATAAATATTTGTACCTGGAACCAAAATAAAGAATTGCCAATCAAAAACGTCGTGATTTTTAAATACAAATCTTACGTAAGTTGCGGCCAACAGAAATAAAGTCATGCCTTATATTATATTCACCATACAATTATTTATTTATTTATGTTCGGAAGATTTACAGACACATAACAATAAAGTGTATAAATATATTGATATGATTTAATGTATTTACGGGATTCTTACCATGATTTTCGATTTTATTTTCGCACGTCCGATATTTCGATGCTGTTACAAGCACCATGATCGCGAACTGGCAGATGTAGGTAGGTGCCGATGACAGTTACAGGCAGATAAATCGATCTACCCCCTTTCTTATTCGTTTTGATCTGCTACTACTGGAACTCACATGAATGTCACTTTTGCAAAACACGCTCACAGTATCACTGGGTTTTTGACCGGACAAACCACTTTCGCTGTTTTTTGGTTTATTAAAAGTCCTAACCACTGGAATATCGGACGTGCGAAAATAAAATCGAAAATCGTGGTAAGAATCCCGTAAATACATTAAATCATAGTGAAAATAACCGCGATAGTTTAAAACAATTAATAAATTGATATTCCAAAAATCTTTGAATTCTTTGATTATATTTTATTCTTCTATGTAAATATTTTTTTTTGCATATCAATTCATACTTTACCTACTTACCATTCTTTCGTTAATACAGAGGTTGCCAAATTTGTCACAGTCTTCCAATAAATTATCTTTCAAATTATTTATTTGTTTGTAGCGTAAAGCAAATACAATATTATTGAAACATATTAATTAAATCATAAACAATATTTAAAATTAAAATTCAAAGGAAAGAAGTAAAAAAAATTAATAAAGTAAATTAATTAATAACCAATATTTAGAAAACCAAAAATGATACTTAACGTTTGATGCGTCTAGACCGTCGCTATTGGCCGGCGTCCAGCGGGGACGAAGCGGCCATCGTCTGCCACAACACGGCAGATTGGACGGAGAGTAACCATAGTAGACCTTGGAATCCGTGCAGCCTGGAAGGAAGACCTCAAATCGTCTGCAGCCGAACTCGTCTATGGTGAGCCACTACGGTTACTTGAGGAGTTCTTCGCGACTTCACCTGCTAACAAAATTAATCCGGCTAACTATGTCGACCGCACTTCATCAAGCTTGATCCAACACCTGCATCGAGACGTGGTAATAAAACTTTATACTTACCAAATGACATATGGACTGCAGAGCACGTGTTTCTACGCAGAGGCACAGAGAAACGCCCACTGCAGTCACCAACAAAGTCCTGGAGCGCAGCAGTAAAACTTTTAAAATAAAAGTGCAAGACAAAGAGATGACAGGTACCATCGACCGCATCAAACCTGCTTACCTGGCCACCAAAGAAACCTGTAATTAAAGTACGTACACTACACCTGAAACCGATGCACCACCTGTTCCAGACCTAGAAGAAAATACACCTGAAAGGAAAACCAGAAGCGGAAGAAAAGTACATTTTCCGGACTACTATCGACCGTGAACCGGTATTCGGCAGGGGAATGACGTGGCGTACTTGAAAAGCAAATACAATATTATTTAAACATATTAATTAAATGTACGGGCGTACAAAGAGAAACAATTTGTTGTGAGATAATAAACGTTTTAAACCTTTACAATATTAGAGTTATGGTTAAAGTAAAGTTAATTTTGACAAGTATTGTAGGACACGACCGGTGTCTGAGACGGTGTGTTGAGACTCCTACTGGCTAATCGGCTACGGTCGGCCGCCGGTAAAACCAGTTCGGGCGCCCCCGCCGCCCGCGACTCTCCGCTGTCTGTTCGGGCGGTGACGTAGTAGCTGACGTAGTCGCAGGCGCAGACAATATAAACAATATTTAAAGTAGTAACAAAGATCATTAAAGTAAATTAATTAATAACCAACATTTAGCAAACCAAAAATGCTACTTACCGTTTGATGCGTCTGGACCATCGCTATTGTCCTGCGTCCACGCTGGCCGTACGTGATATCTTCGCGCCGGCCTATCAGTCCGATTCCTGCTGTCGTACGGCGAAGCTGCGTTTCTCGGTCACGCAAAAACGTAAAACTGACCATTTTCAGTTATTCAAATTAAACAGTGAATATAGATAATATAGACAATAAAAACTGAAACAATAATTTTGCAGTGAAAATATTAGTTTAATTTAGCATAAGGAACATTTGTGAACGTAAATAAAATCTATTGTTTAATCTGTGTAATTTATGTTTCTATTTATAAAAGACTTTAGCTTATGTAATTATTTAGTTTTAATACAGGAACATCCGTCCTATATATTCATCTGCCTTCAAACATGATTTCAATATGATGTCTTCCATGCTGGACTGGGAGTGACAGAAAAACATAGAATGTGCCAGCTGTTTCTCTTCCCGGGCATACTGTAAAAGTTAGTTAAGGGACAGAGGTTTTACTGGCGTGTTTAGTGGGCGATAGGCTGAACCCCTGTCACTGCAATAGTCTCTATGCATCATTATAATACCTCCAAAGTCAAACGTGACATCAGATGGTTTTATAACCTCTGGTGTTCTGTTTTTACTGTTTTTTATTTTATTAAATTGTTTTTATAATTACGGTACCTAGGATTATGAAGCTTATATTATTAAGGGTACCTCCCTAGTTTGTGAATTTCAAAGCGTTTAATTTATTTCCACTTCCTTAGATCTCTAGGTGAGATTTATCGTTGTCACATAGTGTACAAAAACTGATCCCATTGTTTTAAAAATTGAACTTGGCATGTATTTAACCTCAGGATTTCTGTTATAAATAACTTATAACTTTATTTCCACTTTAAAGTTCACAATCTGATCCAATCACTTTAACATAATAGAAAAGAAAACAAATTAAGTACATTATTTTAAGCTATAGGTAAGAGCACAAAAAGTTCAACAGCATAATACATAATACCTACACACTTAAGTTTCGCTTTAACATGCAAATTAGTTTTCTTATTGGCACAGCAAAAGGATCATAACAATGACTAGACTACCCTCCGCGCTAGTAAAACTGTGTTGCGGCAGGATAGTATCTTCGTCCGTGATTGGCGTATAGCTATCACGCATAGAAGCGTGATAGTTGAGACATAGTATATGCTAAGGTAACAGACAAAACACATATTTTTTTCTTTATGAATTATTTAGAGACAACTTAAATTATACATAAATTTGATTATATAGATAACGAGATGAGCTAATTTAATTTACTTATTTATTACTTATATATTACTTATATTAATAGTAGATAAATTACATAGTAAATACATATATATGCAAACTACATAGTATGTATTCTTATATTTTATAATTTATTATAGTTTTATGTCATACAAAAATAAATACTTATATATTTGAACTGATACATAATGTAACAAAATATAGTGCAAATATAATATATATTCATTCCTATTGGCATAATGTTGAATTAGACATTATTATACACTTAGTAATCTTTCGGTGCTTTCATAGTCGAGTTCAAGAAGTTGTTTTTGTATTGATTTTTTGCAAGAAAATTGACTTTTATTTTTAATTGTATCAAAAGCTTGACTAAACCGATTGTACAAAACTGGTCCAAGGTAGGAGAAAAATCTTCGCGCAAAAGTAGTTCGGTATGTTGGTACTTTGTATACGGTAAACTTCCGTCTAGCAGATAATACTAATGGTGGGACTATTTTATGTTGTTTTAAAATAACAGCTTTTATACATAATTGTCGGACAGTCAATACCTTAAATTCTTTATATAAGTTTTTTGTAGGATAACGAAAGTTTCTAAAGTTTATGACTTTGATTACGGCTCTTTGTGCCCGTTCGAGACTTAATAGATGAGTTTTTAAGGCCCCACCCCATATAACAGATCCGTAACTTAGTAGTGACTGACACAATGCGTAGTATACAGTTTTGACAACAGAGGTTTCCCTGATGTGGCGGATCCTCTTAAAGATGCAGATAAGTTTCCTTATTCTGTTACACAAACTATCAAGGTGTGGTCTCCAGTTAAGGTTGCGGTCCAACGTGATTCCTAGATATTTGATGAATTGGACATTGGTAAGTGAAGGGCAGTTACAGGATCTTGAAGTAGTGCCACACTGGTGAGCTTTAACGCTTAAGTTTGATGGTTGATGGTTATCGTATATGCTGAATGTAATGTAACTAGTTTTAGACATATTTAAAGTTAGAATGTTGTTATTTAGCCACTGGAAAACTTTAAGAAATCCTTCTTCGCTAGTTTGTTTTATTTCATTCCAGTTAGCCGCATCAAAAAGGAGAACCGTGTCATCAGCAAAACTCACTATCTTTGTATTTTTTAACGACATATCACAAAGGTCATTTATATAAACCAGAAATAATGTCGGTCCGAGAACTGAGCCCTGCGGGACACCAAAATTAATGTTTTCGAATTGACTTTGAATCCCACCTATTGATACTGATTGAGTTCTTTCACTCAAATACGATTTTAAGAGATCTAAGGGAACACCACGAATTCCAGAACACTCCAGCTTTCTTATTAGTATGGGAATAGAAACAGTATCAAACGCTTTGGCTAGATCGAGGAAAATTGCGAGGCATTTCCTTTTTTTCTCAAGGTTTAGGACAACATGGCTAACAAGACTTTCAATTGCATCGGAAGTTGACAACTTCTTTCGAAAACCAAATTGGTTCGGTGAGAAGAAGTTCTGTTTGTCGAAAAAATTCAGTAACCTACAGTTGATTACCCTTTCAACCAGTTTTGATAATGTAGACAGAAGAGCAATGGGCCTATAGTTATTGATACTATCTGTATTCCCAGACTTAAAGATAGGAACAACAATGGAGGACTTAAGAGCTTTTGGGAAAATGCCAGTGCTAAGACAAAGATTGCATATATGGGTCATAGGCTTTGCCAGAAAGTCCAGACCACGCTTTAGAAAGATGGATGATACACTGTCTGGGCCCGTAGCCGTGGTATTTTTCAAAGATTTTATAATTTTTTTTTATTTCGTTTTCATTGGTTGGGTCAAAAAATATTGAAGACGGACATGATGGAAGTTTTGCGGAAGTCGCTAGGTCATTTTCAGTTTTCCCAAGCTTCGTGAGTATGTTGTCCGCTAGGTTTTTGCCTATATTCGAAAAAAAATCGTTGACAAGGTTAATTGAGTCAAAGGGCGAGTTTTTCAGAGTAAGTAAATTTGTAGCTGGGTTCTTTTTATCTGGGCTCAAATTGCATATTTCTTTAATAGTTTTCCAAGTATTTTTTATATTGTTTTTATTTAGGTTAATTTGTGCATTTTCGTAGTCTCTTTTGACTTTGTTTAATATTTGCCTACAGAAATTTCGATATCTCTTATAGGTTACCGACAGAATTAAATTTTGAGGATCCATTTTTAATTTTGAGTGCAATTTATCTCGCCATTTTATGCACCTCAATAGTCCAGGTGTAATCCATGGTCGTAAAGTTTGTTTTCTATTAGGAATAGTTTTATCATAGCTACATCTGTTGATTATATTACTGAGTATTTTAAGAAATTCATCAGTAGCTGCATTAGAATCCTTGCATTCCATAACATTTTGCCAATCTGTAGCGGAGAGTAAATATAAAGCCTCATTGTGATTTAACCTACGTATGCTTCGAGGCAATTTAGTACCCTTTGAGTTAAGTATTAGTGATATTATAATTGAATTGTGGTCAGACACCGTGGAGTTACAGACAAAAGTGGTGGCTCTGCTACCAATCTTCAAAAAACTGTGGTCAATGCAATTCAGGCCTCGAGTGGGAAATGTATGACTTGGCAGCATCCCATGTGTGGCAAGAAAATCAGTATATTCTGCAGATCGTGTATCATTATTGTTAGGTTTGATGTCAATATTTAGATCACCAGTTAACATTACATTTTTCACATTTTTGAGGTTTGTAAGATTTTTGTCAAGAGACTGCAGAAAGTTGCCGATGTCAACTACGGATGGTGATCGGTAGATAGCTAAAATTGCATATTCATTTTTGACTTTAATAATAAGACAGTCCGCATCATTAATATCGGGCTCGTAGACTTGGGCATCAATACAGTCATTAATGTATACAACCACACCGCTGCTTTTATTAATGTGATTGTTAGTAGCATGACGTGTATATCCAGTAAGGTTTGGAAGATTAACAAGATGTGGAAGCCAACATTCTGTCAGAATGATTAAATGACAATTTATATTTAGTCTTGCAAGATGAACTTTAAAATCATCAAAATTGCGATCAATACTGCGGATATTTTGAACAACAACATTAAGATTTCCGATAGATTTCTTCAAAAAGTAATCATACCCGACGGAGTCATCCAGCAAAATGGCAGCGCCAACATTGACATTATCATCAATGTCAGCACCAACCTTGTGAATGTCATTTGGCATGCCCACAGCGGTAGCAAAACAAAAGTCTTATTAATTTACTCGATGACGTCGGGCGATTACATTTTTGCCTACCCCATAAGGGATACAGGCGTGAAGTTATATAAGTATGTAAGTAAGTGATATCTTCTTTTGATATTTCATGCTTTAGGTACAAACAGAAGAACATTACAATTATAAGGATCATTTTCCAAACAAAGCCGAAATCCAAATAACGAAATACGTCCCAAACGCCTACTTACAACTCTGAGATACCGTAATTCAATACAATGTTTCACAATAACTTACACAGGACAAACAAACCTAAGTTACAACACAAATAGCTAATTCATTGCCATATAAGTTAAGTGTCGATACGGCCACTAAGTGGCGAACTTCGGCCCTTCTTGATCGGTGTAATCTCCTCGCAATTGCTACTCATTTATTGTCTTAGACGGTTCGTGGTTTTAGTGGTGGGCTGTAGCGATTTCATTAATTTCAAGAGATTATTATGTCTTTTTTAGTATTTTTAGATTCAACCTAAAATGCAACAAGTTTGCAAATTATTAATGAATGAACTAACAGTATAAATGGGGTAACATAGGCTGAATTAAACGTTGTTTTTTGATTATGCGGAACCTCACACATTGGTCAAATATACATACATACATACATACATACATACATAACGTCACGCCTGTATCCCTTATAGGGTAGGCAGAACACTAAAGGTTACAAGACCATCTGATGTCACGTTTGACAAATTTGGAGGTATTATAAAGATGGAAAGAGACTATTGTAGTGACAGGGGGTCAGCCTATCGCCCACTAAAACGCCTTTAAAACCTCTGTCCCTTGACTGACTTTTACAGTATGCCCGGGAAGAGAAGCAGCTGGTACATTCTAGGTTTTTCTTTCGCTCCCAGTCCAGCATGGAAGCAAATATTGTCGTTTAAAAAACCGGAATAGAAAAAATCATACTAAAAACTAAGCAAGTCTCAAGTGAGGTCTCCCATCATGCATACTGGGGTCGCATACGATGTGCGCGATAGAGTGTGTTTTTAAGGTTCTATATAGATTATTAAGTTAAAATATAACATGGTTTAAAAACTATTGTTACCTGTAACTATTGTTACTCTGAACAAACTGTGTTCATGTATATACAAAAAATAAAGTTGTATAATCATTAATAGTGCGAGGTGGGCAATATGTCATTCTATCGTCTTCGTTCCTATATTGCATGGATAAAAAAATAAATCAAATCAAAAAAATAAAAAAAATAAAATCCCCAGACAATCACACCAACTACATGGCCCTAAAAGAGCATAGCTTGTGTTATGGGATACCATGTAGCGAACTAGGGGGGAACCTAGAATATAAATAAATAAATAGATAAACACCCAGACACGTTACATTTTTTTTCTTGTTTCGTGTGGGGATCGAACCCGCAACCACTGGTGTCTGAGGCAGATAGGTTTACCCCATCGCCAAAGTGGTCGTCGTCGCAATCGAAATCATTCTATTGTCTTCGTTCCTATATTGCATGGATAATTGCAACGTGTCTTTCTTGAGGAAAAACGGGTAGCGTAAGAAAAATCTACATCTCTAGGAGTCGTGGAATGAGCTAGGTAATTCAATTATAGTAGCTCTAACACTCTAGTTTCATGACTTATCTGTTAGTAATTCATTTTAAATATTTCACAAACGCGTATTCTATCACCAAGTCCTCAATGCACCGGAGCTCGCCGGCGCGGCACAAGGGAATAGCTGGAAGATCGCAGCTCTTATTGGCTCGGCCCTTTGCGAAACAGCGTTTCAGCTCTCACGCCCCACTCGGACTGTTCCAGAACGATCTACTCTTGTTACTGCTGTATTATTAACAAGCCTTCTTTGCATTTGTGACGAAGATTTTGTAGATAATGTAAAAGAGGTTAAAATGTACGAAAGGAAAAGTTAGAAGTTTTGTTTTTGGAGGAAATCTGCATAATGCTGTGAAAATAACAGTAAGAGTTTTTTGAAATTTTAGCTTAAAAGCTTTGAAGTTAACACTTGAATCCCGCTTAAATAAATTAATGGAATAAAATGTAGTTTATGTCAGTATTGATTAAAAGCAATGTTTTCTACAAATTTTAAAATAATTTATTCTGTCAGAACTTTTTTAAAAACAAAACTCTTAAATTACGAACTGATATTTTTAAGCTGATGGTATATGGGTTGCTGCATTTTCACATACCTATCCGTAATTAACCATTTTAACATTTAAAAAAAAATACTTAACCCTTTTTAAATTACATCATAATTTTAGTCTATAAGTAATGTTTGGTTTATTAATACTTTAATATTTTTGGGAGATTTGTAATGCGACCTTGGTATAGGTTTCAGAGGGATTAAAATGCAAAAATATATATAAATTCTGCCTTTTGGGATTAACAGATATTGAAATGCAGACGATATTTTTTTTGTCTTTTATAAATATTATTAAAGGCAACATTCGTTTTGTTTTTGTTTTGCTCCGTAGAAGAATAAGAAAAATATAATAATAGAACTCCCTGCATTTTTTGATTCTAGTTATTTTCTTAATTAAAAAGATGAGATACAAAACTCAAATCCAATTAACTGTACGAAGAGCCTTGAGAAAGGCCTTTGTCCAGCAGCAAGCATCTACAGGGTGATGATGATACCAACACCACAACGGTCGTCAAAGTTCGCTAAGATAAGCATCTTAAAAACTTTTGTTTGTTCAGGTTCATGAATCGTTAAAGACGTTTGTAATCTAAATAAATTGCATTGAATAAGCTCGATTTCTCCATGAATTTGAAGACACAGTGGTCTCAAATTACTGTGGTGATGGCTGTCAAGTTGACAGTTATTAAAGCCATAAATCATTTTCATCTGTTTTTCAGTCTAGGAATTTAGTCTTCAGGTTTACCCCAAAAAATGCTTTCACTGAGTTTGAGCTCATGTGATTCGCTGGATTAAAAAAAACACCTAGGAACCCATTTACAATAAGTTTGTACAGTGTAGTGAATTTGTATACCAAAATACGAGTAAAGTAATAAGTAAATGATTTGCTCAAAAAGCTGCAGACAAACAAACATTCTGACGCATCATAATCTTTAATGAGACGCTTAGAGCTAATCATAACTAAACCATTAAAACTGCTTCTCTATTCCGAATCAAGCTTAACCGAATTTTATGCTCATTAAATTTATAGATAGTATTACAACTAACAAACTAATTAAATTCAAACATACAATCATAATTTAATTCATCTCATTTTACTCATACGGTTTCGCAGAGTTGAGCAGACGTATAATGTAGAACGAAGTTAAATAATTAGAGAAGGCGCTCCCAAACTGTATGATTGACTAACTGAGCAGCCGCCTTAATTAGTTCAGTGAATACACTTTGCAATGGCCGCTTGTCACACAGGCACACGGGAAATGCAAAATCTAAATAGTTCTTATGTTTTCATGATTTGAAAAAAATAAAAGACGTTTTGTTTTGTGACTTTGGCTTTTAGTTTATATTATACTATACTCAGGGTATATACCTGGTACTATTATATTATAGTATAGTATAATATAATATACAGGGTGACTGGTGGGTATCTTTTGAAATTCAAGCACTTTATAGTTTGAGATCAAACATGAAGCGAAAAAATATTATAAAAAATAAATATTAATTATTTAATGAGTAAACTTAACCGAAAGATAAGAATTACGCTAGCGTTGGCAGCGATCCGCGTGCCAGGTCATGTGCCGGGATTGACTCATTTGTATGTCAAGATAATACTGACATAGTAGAATTTATCTATAGGGAATTCTAGTGAAAAATTAAGTACCTACTTTTTTAGATAATTTTGATCAGAATCGAGTACAGAGTGCTCTCCTTCAGTATCTAAAATTTGTCACCAGTCACCCTGTATACTCGTCGTTTCAGTGTCCTTTAACAGGCGCCTTAGAGGGATAAAGGATAAAAACTTGTTAGGTTATATTAAAATGAAGAAAATTTTCATTGTGGATGTTTATCATACTTTTAATATTTTCAGAGATTGGTGTTTTCTAGTCTCGGCCTATCTAATAGGGAGATATGCAAAAATTCGTGTGTGTGTGTATTCATTGTGAATATTTGTCAGAATGTTCATGTTATATTTGTAAACCTGCAACTTTTGTGTATATAGAAAGGAAAAAAAGCCAGCGCGAACAAAGCAAGTTTAAGTTAAAGCAAAAAACTTAAAATCAAGGTTTTCGAGGATTATTCTTACCATAATCGTCATCAGCAGGGAGTCGCACACATCTGAACAATGGCCTACCTCAAGGATCTCAATATATCGCTTGGTCCTGAGCTGCCCTATGCAGCATTTAGTGGCAATTTTGACGAAATCGTTGTCAATCCGCCTTACAGGATCCTACCAACGCTGTGTCTCCCAGGACGTGACAACCATTCGAGGACCTAGCTTCTCCAATGGCTTGCGACCTATGTGCCTTGCATATTTGATGTTAAAATAAAACATTTTTTAACTGACTGAGTCGCTCATGACCACAGCGTTAGCAAAGATACTGAAACGTCTAGTTAAAAGTAAAATATACATTTTAAACTATGAATCCGGCTTGAAGTTATTTTTGGTTATTTTAGATTGTGAATCGTGAAAACTGAAGACAATATTACATTAAACGTGTTTGTTAAATACTATGTCAGAATCACATACTATATTGTATGTTTATAAATTATTATTTTAATTTAATTATTATTATCTGACTTCTATTGATAGTTTAGGTATATTCCAACTAAAACTATAACTTCTTGCTTTGTGTCTCAGGTATGATATCAATATAAAGGGTGTACAATCCAAATGGGTCAGTATGGAGAAGTCAGAAACTATGAGAGATAGTGAAATCTGTTCTTAGGAAACATGCCGTTCCTAAGAACAATCCCTAATCACATTCAAACATTTTTCTTAACTCTCATACATAACCGAGAATCAAACCTGGTCAATACTCTTGTAACCGCGACAAGTATTGGTCCGTAGTAAGTATAAGGACCAAATTTGGCTATGAAATCTTTTGTAAATAAGGCTGACTGTAAATCAGACTGAAGTGGATACAATTTAGTCAATCTGTAAAATGTCGTGAATAATATGAATCGATCATCAATTATCGGAAAAGACCACTTATAAGCATTACAAATAGCACTTATTTTAGCGGTTATAATTTGAACGCATTTTTTCAGCTGGCGTTTCAAATCATTTAAAATTTGAAAATGGAATACTTACTTTAAAATAAAACGAGCCTTTTCAAAACCTATTATTTTTGATTTTAAATAGATTATTATTGTGTTATGTTGTGTACTGTTTGTTTAATGCGTTAAGCGAACGAAGTAAGATCTACTGAAAGCCTATTTTAAAAGTTATAAAAATTACACGAGCTTTATAAAATTGGTACCGAAACAGGCATCCGACATTTTGAGCAGGCTCGATTCCCGGTTATGTATGAGAGTTAAGAAAAAAGTTTGAATGTGATTATTATTTATTTATTTATTTAATATGGCAAACACACAGATTACAATCGAATAAAAGAAAGAAGAAAACAAATTAACAGTTTTGAGCAAGATTGCAATCCTAGACGTGCTTACACAGCAGCACAAGCAGTTATGGAACAAAGATGTTAGTGATATACAGCTTAAAGATAGTGTTAGTTAATTAATTAATCAATTAAGATTACATGAAATAAAACAGTTGGTACAAGTAAAACAATTAGAGTAGTTGGAAAAATATTTGTAAAATAAATAAATTAAAACAGGAAGGTTATATGTACATATAATATAATAAAATAAAAGAGACCATTTAAATTTAAAATTGAATTAACTTACATGAATTTACGTTGGTGCATGACATGTGCCCATGAGGAGATCGCGTAAGAGTTTTTTAAAATGTCTAAAGCGGTTGTTAAAGATATCCAAAGTGTTGCACTGTTTGCTATAGACCTCGTAAAGGCGGCATATGCGGAATATAGGCTGATGATAGGAAACGTTGTTGGTGCAAAGTGGGACAAGAAATGGTTTAGGTCGCCGATTGCTAATTTTGGTATTGAAATTTAGCGTTTCTAAAAACTCTGGGCTATCTACTACAGAATGTGTAATTTTGTGAAGGGTTGCAAGATCAAGAAGTTTGCGACGGTTGCTTAGCGACATAATTTTATACGTATTTAGTCTGTCTTGATAAGTGCGCCTTCGACCACCACAGCGATAACTCAACAAACGAGTAAACTTGGATTGTACAGACTCCACTCGATTCGAATGTACAGCGTAAAACGGGTTCCATATTATTGAGGCATACTCCAGTAGACTTCTTACTAGAGTATTAAATAGTGTTACTAAAGTGTAGGCTTTTCTAAAAGGTCTACTATGGCGAGAGATAAAACCTAACATCCTATGAGATCTACCAACAATGGAGTCGAATAATGTTGTCGAAAACTTAACTTTTCATCAAAGATGACACCGAGATCACGTATAGTGTTGGTTCGTTGTAAAGGAACATCGTTTAGGTAGTAATCTTTTACGATTTTACATTTTTTAAGTGTGAAGGTTATGACCAAGCACTTTTTGACGTTTAGAAGCATATGATTTTCTTTACACCAGTTCGAGATTGTGTTGAGATCCCTTTGTAAAGCGTTAGTAACATTTATGTTAGTTATGCTTCTGAATATTTTTAGGTCGTCCGCATATAGAAGGCATGGAGATTTAATTTGGTCGATAAGGTCATTTATAAATAACACGAAAAGTAAGGGACCCAAGTGGGAATCCTGTGGGACTCCAGATTTGACGCAGATAGGCTCAGATTTAAAACCCTTAACTGTGACAAGTTGAGTTCTGTTTTTGACGTACGATTCTAGCCAACGAAGCAGATTACCGTGAATTCCACAAGACTCCAACTTTCGATTTAAAACTACGTGATTGACTTTATCGAACGCTTTTTTGAAGTCTATGTATATAGCGTCTACTTGTCCTTTCCTATCTAAAACATTGCACAGGTATGTTTTAAAATTGAGAAGGTTACTAGTGGTAGACCTATTTCTGACAAAGCCATGTTGTTTGGTTGATATAACAGGTTTTAAGTGGAAATACAGGTGCTCGTAAACCACGCTTTCAAAAAGTTTAGGTATAGCTGAAAGAATGCTGATAGGCTGATAGTTTTCGCAGTTGGACTGATTACCAGTTTTAAAAACAGTATTATAAAATCTAAAATCGACGCCACGGTTCCTAAGAACATATTTCGCTATATCTCATAGTTTCTGACTTCTCCATACTGACCCATTTGAATTGTACACCCTGTATGCATGGTTACTTTAAATTAGCGCATTACCTCTCGCAGGCAGTCTCTCTATGTCAATTCCAACAACATTTGTTCTACGTAATTTTACAAATCTTGGTAAATCATCAATATATATAAAACTGTTCCGTTACTGACTGAGTGACTAACAGACAACGTACAGCCGTAACTACTGAGCGTAGAAAGCTGAAAATTGGAACATAAATTTTTTAGGGAATGTAGGGGTGCACTAAGGAAGGAATTCCCGAAATTCTCACGGGAACGGAAAATATAGGACTTTTTAGTTTGTATGAAAAATCTTATTCCTTGCGTGCACGGATATCATACTTAGCGTAAAGGTTATTCAAAAATTTACTAGTTGTGTTATGAAAGGTATTCCCGAAATTCCCACGGGAACGGGAAATATATGATGTTTAAGTTTGTATGAAAAAATCTTATTCATTGAGTGCACGAATTTGATACTTGGTATATAGGTTCTTCAATAAGTGTCTGTTTGTATTATGGAAAGAATTCCCTAAATTCCCACGAGAAGTGCAAGGTGTAAAGTATCATACTTATAAAGGTTCATCAATAAGTGAACGGTTGTGTTTTAAATATAAACAATGTTTATGCGCGTACGAAGTCGTGGGCAAAAGCTGGTAATATAAAAAAGAAAACCAAAATATTATTTTACTTATTTGAAAAAAAAAATGTGCGGGCAAAAGCTCGTTAAAATTAAACGAGAAATCAAACCAGCATTTATTTGACTGCAAAAAAATAGTATAAAGAATATAATTTTTCCAGTCTTTTCAAGATTATGTTCTGCTTGTAGGATGTGAAATTTCTGGTGTATTCGTCATCCATCTATCTTCACAAATTTTCACGTTTATAGGATTGTTTTTAGTACAAGCGATTGTTATAAAATATTGCAAAATACTGTCTTTAAATTAAGAAAGGAAATAAATAAAATTATAAATAAAACCCCCAGACAATAACACAAAGAAAAAGGCCTCAAACTAAGCAAAGCGTGTGTTATGGGCTACCACCATATACTATATACTTACCGAACTAGGGGCAACCTATAATATAAAGAGAAATAATAAGTACAGCCATAGAATGTTTTTTTGGCCACGCGATCAAGTTTCTATTTTCATAACTTAGCCACGAGACAAGAACTTTTGCGAAAAATGTGTCTTGAAGCAATTTATACTATAATTATACCATAATAATTTATACTAAGTGATATATTCATTAACATTGCGATGAAAAATATAATGCGACAAGAAGGACTCTCGTTCCAGAAGACGTAGTCGATACGGTTAGGTGCGACGACGAGCGCAGCGAGGTTGAGGAGGTTGAGGAGCAGTTAGGTTGCATATAGTAATATACGTGACATAAACCCATAAACCATAAACCCTAGAGCTTTTTTAAATAAACTCGACGTGGTTTGTGGCATGGATTGTGGCTGACATAGTAATTTAGAAGGCAACTTAAATTTTTAGAAGGGAACAATGCTATTTAAAAGATGTCTGTTTAATTAGCACCCTAAATACGTATAAGACACAGAGCTGGAACATTTTTTTCCTTGCTCCGTGCGAGGAGCGAACCTGGAATCTTACGAAATTCGCAGAAGCACCGAATATTATCCTAATATTATAGATAAATACAAATTTAAACTTACAATGATGTTCACAACGAGCACTCGTGTAACTCTAAGGTATTTTGCCTAAATTCGTGGAAAAGGAGCTACAAAATTCAAATGTGACCTTTCGAGTTCAAACCCTAAAAGTTTGGAACCGGAATATTGACTTAATAGTCAATTTGGTACAAGTGTAGTTTAATACCTATTTCGGCTACTAAGGATTCTGTTGTACGACTTATAAACATTACAGTCCTTATAACGTAACATGATTAGAATTACAGTTGTCAGTAAAACTTATGATAGAATCTTGTAAAGACGTTTCGAATTTAATAACTTTTTACCAATGAGGAAAGAACTAAAGGACATCCCCTGTCTATGGAAAAATGGTGTATACCTTAACTTAAACACAGCAGTAAAATGGCGTAGTTATTAATATATAATATCACTCCACAAAATCACAAAAACTTCCACAAATTGATCGCTTTTAACAGTCCATGTACATGTAAATGCTATGCATATTTTTTGGTTTTTCAAAATGGTTATCTTATTTTCGAAAGATTGTCAATAAGTAAAACAAATTAAATCCTTCTATTATTCTTCACTCCTGGTCTTTCTAGGCCCATGACCTCTTCGACATGAACATTCATCGTAAACACGAATTTCAAAATGGCGAACAGGCTTCTTGTCGGTCTTGTCAAAATATTCGAAGGACAGTAAAGTAAAAAGTCAGATGCACAAAACTACAACTGTCTAGAGCGTCGCACGGAAATAACCCTATGACAAAAAGAGATAGCAATCTGTTTCAAAATGCGATTACGAAAAGAACTATATATCTATAAAAAAATGTACATATAGACAAACATGGCGTCTCCATTGGTATATAGATGACGTCTTTTTACACCTTAAAAATCATCGATTTGTAATGAAGTAAAAATATTTAAAGTACAATGTATTCATTAAACATTTTCTAATACTATCCAAGTTTCAACAACAAACAAAATTTAGTAGAGATGTTATAGTAAGATCGAATTTTCATATGCCTGTTGACTATTGTAACCATATATGAATATAAGTACTAAAGTATAGATGACCGTCTCGCGGTTTTTGCACTTTAGCGCCACACAGTATTCACTCTAGGAACCTTTTTGACCAAAACAACGCTAGAATGCAGCCCGGCCGTACCGCCACTTTCAAATTTTCAGAAATTCGTAGTACCAGTTATTACTATTGTGCAAACTGCGCAATACTAATAAGTTGAAATTAACTGCACAAAGCATGATGCTATGCGAGTTGGGCGTAATAAAACAATATGCATCTCAGACAGTTATTAATTTTTTCTTAATTATTTGTGTTTGATATAATAATTATAGGCCATAGATTTGTTCGGGTCGTTTTCGTCAAACTCAATGCTTTTGCCACACAAATTGTTCACTTCCTTGCACCAGTCATTCAAAATCAATGCAATTCCTTTTCTTAACTCACTATCTCACTAGAAAGTCAGCATCCTATGTAAAAATATCACTTCACAAAAGTAAAATCTTTGATTTGAGATCGTAAAAACGCAAGGAGTGAACACTACTCAACGTACTTTGTAGAAAACACTAACGAAAGAATTCAGCGACAAAAAACACACAAAAAAATAAGCAAATGCAACGAGTGCAAAAATTTGATTGGTTGAGTACTATACTATAAATACGCTGCCTGGTACTATAGATATATCGATATCGAACGCAGAAAAAAATACAAAAAGTTCCAGTAGTGCCCGGCACGTAGCGCTAGTAGTAATAGAATTTTGGTATTTGTATGGAAGACAAACTAGCATGATTGTAACGCTTTATCAAAACACGAAAGTGTTTAATTGCTAATACATACTGTATCAATAAAATAAGCAAATTCAAAATAAGTATTACTATACCTGTACTACCTGTTAATATAACTTTATGTCAACGAACTCGTCATTCGACATATAAACCTTGCGGGTTTTCGTCGATATGACAATCATAGATGAATATAAGTACTAAAGTATAAATGACCGTCTCGCGGTTTTTGCACTTTAGCGCCATACAGTATCCACTCTAGGAACCTTTTTGACCAAAACAACCCTAGAATGCAGCCCGGCCGTACCGCCACTTTCAAATTTTCAGAAATTCGTAGTACCTACCAGTTATTACTATTGTGCAAACTGTGCAATACTAATAAGTTGAAATAAACTGCACAAAGCATGATGCTATGCGAGTTGGGAGTAATAAAAAAATATGCATCTCAGACAATTATTTATTTTTTCTTAATTATTTGTGTTTGATATAATAATTATAGGCCATAGATTTGTTCGGGTCGTTTTCGTCAAACTCAATGCTTTTGCCACACAAATTGTTCACCTCCTTCAAAATCAATGCAATTCCTTTTCTTAACTCACTATCTCGCTAGGAAGTCAGCATTCTATGTAAAAATATCACTTCACAAAAGTAAAATCTTTGATTTGAGATCGTAAAAACGCGAGGAGTGAACACTCTACTCAACGTACTTTGTAGAAAACACTAACAAAAGAATTCAGCGACAAAAAACATACAGAAAAATAAGCAAATGCAACCAGTGCAAAAATTTTATTGGTTGAATACTATACTATAAATATGCTGCCTGGTACTATAGATATATCGATATCGAACGCAGAAAAAAATATAAAAAGTTCCAGTAGTGCCCGGCGCGTAGCGCTAGTAGTAATAGAATTTTGGAATTTGTATGGAAGACAAACTAGCATGATGACAATATAACTATATACAGTAGAAAGATTTTGTACAATAAAAAAAAAAAAATAATAACATGGTGTCATAACTGTTACTGGGCAACAGTCAAATGACAGTGAGAGTTTCTGATCTAGTTCGTAAAATGTACTATATTCATTCTAATTATAACATAATGATTATCGCGTGCTTTGCATGCAACGTCGCTCATTGTTATTTGACTGTTATTGAATAACATAATAAAGAAATGTTTGGATTACCGAATGTAACATTTCTGCCGTGTTACTGTTATGTACAACTAATATGAATATATTAGTCACACGGTCACACCTCTACTATGTAGGTACTTTGACAGCTTTCATTCTAATCATGTTACCTTTTAAGGGCTGTAGTAGTTTTATACAAAAATGTTTAAACAAACTACCTATCTGTATATTCGTATCACATCACTGGCTACATACTCTACATACAACATACATACAAAGGCTACGGACTTTCTTTATATGGGTCAATATAAGATTGACTTAGTTTTAAAAAAAAATGTAAGCAGACTTGTCACTCAAGATTATTGAAGTGAATTCCAAATTTAAGTAATGTACCAATTTCTCTAGAAGTTAAAACCTCTTTACTAAATAATCACATGATTCATGGATCAAATTTACGATCTGTGAAAAGTGTTGAATTAATTCCCAGTCAAACGTGCTGTGACCGCAACATGGATAATACGCTGTGGTTTTGTATTTGTCAGTACAGGTTGCGGTTCTTCTTGGCATTTTGATTTTTTCTGTTTTGGACATACAATATCTTTTTACTATAAATTAAGTTTTAATTTAAGTTTTTTAAGTAATTTGGTCAATCACATTTTGTAGCTTACCAACTTCAATGTAAAGTCGTAATTATTTTGTTATGCAACAGAATTGACACATTGAAAACTCAAAATGAATAGATTTTATGCTAATAACTCAAATCTAAAGTTACTTGTAGCGTACTCTAAAGTATTTTTGTATACATACACCAAAAAACACTGACTTTTATATTGTTATATCTTATAAAAATGAGAAAAAAAAAAAAACAGAAGAACGACATTTTTTAAAGTGACTTATGCTCAAAGTGACTTATTGTCTTTTCTTTACTTTGTTCTTTGTATCTTCAAAAAATTTTCAAAAATCAATATATTTATTTCGTAAATATTTTGGTATATTTTTACAAACACCTTAAAAAGAATAAAATTATTGATTAATTGTGGTTAACTAAAATACGTTTCAATGGATTAATTTTTCTACCGTTTTATCTTATTCATTTTATTTATATATTTATTTCAACACTGTTTTTATAAGTTTTGCTGTTAATACTGTGCCATTGTACTGCAGCTGATTTTTTTGCCTTTGCAATTCGAACACCTTTTGTAAGAATATATATTTTTTTAAATTAACACTTATTTTTATTTTCCTCGTAGTTTCAATCGCTTTGCAACAATCGAGGTCATGTGGTGACTGAATTTTACCTTTAAGAAATATAGGAGTTTTTATTAAGTTTCTGAAATTCCCACAGGAACTTCTAAAAGTAACACATAAACACTGTGCGTACGAATTCGCGAGCAAAAGCTCGTACCTGATAAAATCCGGTGAAAAAATTGTTTTTATTTCAAGCCTTTTATTCTACAGGGTGACTGGTGGGTCACTTTCGAAATTCCAGGACGTGATAGTTTGAGATCATACATGAAGAGAAAAAATATAATGAAAAATAAATATCTATTATTTACTGCGCAAACTTAACCGAAAGTTAAAGAATTCATTACGCAACGCATGCTTACATAAGCGCTATACAATAGATTATTAGTAGGTGGTGGTGTGCGTGTGGCGGGAACACTGCTATGTGCGTGTTGACTGAGGCAGCGCGTCGGGAAAAGTGTAGTACGGACTCTTTATTTTTTGATAGGGATTTCTGGTGAAAAATTAAATGCCTACTTTTATTACATATTTATGATCATAATCGAGTTCAGAGTGCTCTCCTTCAGTGTCTAAAATTTGTCACCAGTTACCCTCTTTAAAACAATTCCTCGCTAAGTGTGATAGGCAGCCTTGTTACAAGGATCTCGCAACAAATCGGTCTGGTACGCAAGCAGTGAATGCACTCAGTCTGCCTGCCGAGTATACAGATTATACCCAGCACGAGTGTGTAACGTCAGTGACTGGCTCAACGTAAATAAGACTTACCATGAATTATTCTAGAGTTGCTTGTTCCTTGCAAATATTTTAATTGCATATTGGATTCAGCCATTACAAGCTACAAATGTGTTTTGAATTTTAATATTTGTTCTGGAAGTTTTCTTTTATTTTTTATCAGCCTTGAATTCAACTGTAGCTTTAATCAAATTTGCATTTTTAAATGTAAAAATTATAAGTGAACTTTATTTTAGATTATCGGAAGAAAATTGAAAGTCCGAACGCCTCAAAGAAAACTGCACAGCACTGCAAAAAAGCATATCCACTAAATCATAATTTTTTCTTTCCTACCTCAACAATTGTTTGAAGTACAATGTTTAACCTATATTAAATTGCATGTATGTGTTATGCAAATTTAGTAGGTAATATCGGCATGAATTACAATTTATAACAAATTACCCAAATAACGTTAGTATAATAAATCACTATGTAAACAGCATCGGAGGAGTTTTGCATTTCACCACCCTATTTTCCTAATTTATCTGAGTGTTCAAACAGTACCTTACAACAAAAATCATACAATTTTTCCAAAACCATAAGTAATTATGTACCTAGTAATTCTTACCGTAGTAATCCGTGCTAAGCTTATTTTATATACATTTCCATGGTCTGATCTTAGATCTAGATCTAAATAAAAACAGTGTACTATATATTTGGCAGTTAATTCAGTGCTCCATACAAATCAAGCCACCCTGAATGAACCGCATGTTACTTCACTTCAGCACAAGTTATTTCTGCGCTCCCCACTTTGTCTAAAATTAACTTCGCCGCAGATCTACTAAACTTTGTATAGTCTATCTATAGTTAGTGAACTCTGAACTTTAAATGGAATGTTACTAATTACATTTTGAGTATTGTGTAATTAAATTTATCACTGAGAAAGTTCACGATGATGATTGTTATCCTGTAACGATCATAAGTCACGATTTCACAGTCGTCACGAGTCACAGGGTTCTTTTGTATGAATTAAGGCTAAGTAAAAGAAGATCATTTCTCGATATATTAATACTTATTTTATTTATTTATTTATACTTTATTCCACACAATTACAAAAGGAAAAAAAAATATGAAAAAACATACAGATAGGCGCAACAGGCGGCCTTATCGCTGTAAAGCGATCTCTACCAGACAACCTTGTATTTGAGTAAAGATAAAAATGCTTCTATGCTGGACTGGGAGCGAAAGAAAAACATAGAATGTGCCAGCTGCTTCTCTTCCCGGGCATACTGTAAAAGTCAGTTAAGGGACCGAGGTGTTATGGGAGGCTTTTTTGTGGGCGATAGGCTGACCCCCTGTCACTGCAATAGTCTCTCTTCACTATTATAATGCTTCCTAATTTGTCAAACGTGACATCAGATGGTTTTATTACCTCTGGTGTTCTGCCTACCCCATACGGGATACAGGCGTGAAGTTGTGTATGTATGTCTGTATAAAAACTAGACAGATCAGTAGGTACTAATAAGGTACTAATAAAGCACAAGTTCAACTACATTTTAACAATAAACATACTACAAATAAAAATACTATAATACTATGATATATACACATAAAATATGTAGATAAATAAATACCTAGGTTTAAATATAAATCTTGATCCTACAAGCTAATAATAATACAAATATAAGAATACTACTTCTAATTTTACTTACTTATAGTACAATATGTATATCAATACAGTCCCTACCCTAAATTGAAAAGATCTTTTTTATCGGTGACTAAACCCGTGTTTGAGCACAATAATGTCATCACAACTCGTTGAAATGAGGCAACTGCAAGGTTATAATTATATCCAGGGTGGCGAGGAGGATTACACCGAAAACCATAAAGCTAGCTCTGTGCTGATTGGTGGATGTTATAATATTCAGTGTTCAAACAAACCCCAATGACTACTGTATGCAAGTATACAGGAATCACCCACTTCAAGTGTCCTCTGAAGCACGAAAGTCAGCATGAGGAATAAATGGTCGGAGGTCACCCATTCTTGTCACAACAGCGCCGAGTGTTGCATAATCTGCAATTTCAGGATACGGAAGCCACTTTAGGGAAGTACTACGACGTCTTCTTGGCATCCCTGGTATCCTCAATCTCACCTGATAAAAGATCAATTGAAGTATTTAAATTGTTTCTCCTTCAAGTTTTATCCTTTTGGTCTAACTTTAAATAATTTATATAGATTAAAAATCAACTTTAAATAATCATGGTATAGCTGCAAAGCTATACCATGAGATGGAGCTACTTTAGCAATATAACGTAAAAACAAAAATGTGGTAAGTAATTTCGAGGCGTAGCGCCAGGCCCCGGTAGCTCAGTGGAAGAGCACTCGTCCGGCAAACGAGAGGTCCCAGGTTCGAATCCTGGTCGGGTAATTTTTATTTATTACATTTTTCATTTATTTAAGAATAATTGAGCATTTAAAATGCAATAACTTAAAAACATTACTTTTTAGGATGAAATTAATTAAAATTAATTCTTCATAAAATTTTACTGGTCCGCATCACTTCTGGAGGTTTATATGAAGGGTTCCTACCACGAGAGTTGCCCAGATAAGTCGCCTTTTTCGACACGCCTACGGGTGGTAGGGGCTTGTCTAACCCTACGAGGTAAAAAAATATTTGATTTTAGAAAATTAAAAAAAAAACTGCTTACCACTTTTGTTTATGAATATCAGTATTTATTAGACCCATGTCACAATCTACTTAATCAATTCCTTAATAATCTACCAACATTAAACTAACAACTTGTATCACATAATGCAACAATTTAAGCGGTAAGCACAAATTGGTAAATTGCCACCGCGACGCGAAGCAATAATGGCGATTGGTTTACAAAACAATTTTCTATTTATCACGTAATTTCTAATCGAACTTATTGCAGTAATTGTTCTGATAAATGCGTGTTAATCAAGTTGTGCATTGCAGAGGCTTCAGTATTTGTTTTTCAGACCGCAATTTGCTTTGCAGTTCAAGTTACAGTGAAACCGTTGGAAATTTTAATATCATCAGAAATTGATTTGAAATAAAATGTTGTTTTCAAGTACCCTGAATTATTAATACTCTACGTTGTTTATTTTTATTTATATCGCAGAGATATTATGAAAGGCATGGTTATATACACTAACTAGTGACATTGTAATAACACGGTAAGTAAATAAATAAATAAATATTTCTGACACTCACACAACATTATCTAGCCCAAATTAAGTTTCGTAAAGAACTTGTGTTTTGGATACTAGATAACTGATATACTTAAGAAATATGTACACATACATATTGAATAAATACATATTTTTTATTAGAATAAACTTAAATAAACATATGAACATTGCTTCCATGCTGGACTGGGAGCGAAAGAAAAACGTAGAATGTGCCAGCTGCTTCTCTTCCCGGGCATACTGTAAAAGTCAGTTAAGGGACAGAGGTTTTAAAGGCGTTTTTGTGGGCGATAGGCTGACACCCTGTCACTACAATAGTTTCTCTCCATCTTTATAATACCTCCAAATTTGTCAAACGTGACATCAGATGGTTTTGTAACCTCTGGTGTTCTGCCTACCCCATAAGGGATACAGGCGTGACGTTATGTATGTATGTATGTATGTAAACATATGAACATCCATGACTTGACGACTAATATCTATGTCCATCACACAAATATCCGCCGTCGCCGGGATTCGAACCCAGGACCTCTGGCATAGAAGGCAATTTACGTTACCGCTACACCAGCCGGTCGTCGAAGTTAAATTATAAACATCCTAACATAACCTACGTTCTATTATATTATAAACTAACTGGTTTGTCCATTTTCCTGCGACATATACAGGGTTGATTTGTAGTCACCAGCCAAATTTAAATGTTAGTTTCTTTGATACGATATAAACGTACCTGCATATTTATTTTAGTATAGTTCAGTTAAAAAAATAAAGATATAGCAACACAAACCTTTATGCAAAAAATCGCTGTTGATGAACATAGCTACTACGACGTGGTATTTCTTTGGTAATACTACGACGTAGTACTAAGAAATGTTTTTAGTATCGCGTAGTTGTCTTTATTTCAATGGTAATTTAGAGTGACTTTGCTTAATATGTTAGCGGATATATCAATTTCTTTGTAAAAAAAATACTTATTTTTGCAAAAATCTTTTCTATAAATGATACTTATTGTGCAAAAAATTTTGGCCGGTGACTACAAATCAACCCTATATATTAAGGACTTGGGGGAGGCCTATGTTCAGCAGTGGACGTTTCAACGTGATGTTGATGATGACGATGGTATATATTAATTAAACATTTTCTCAAATTACTTAACTGGGCTCGACCACAGGGCCTCTTAGAGACGATGAACACTCAGGGAATGCTCCGTGCACCTATAAATTTTTGGGTTGTGAAACATCAACAGAAAACCTCACCATCGAACCGGTTTTATATCGCGCCACAATTATAAGAAAGGTGGGCGCTAGTTAGGCAAACCTTAATGGCGTCCTACCATCAAATGGAAGTCAATCAAATTAGTTGCTTTTACATGACGTTTATTCAAGGGCAGTTGGGCTTTTCTTTTCTTTTAAAAATGAAAATAAGTATTATTTTATAAACATCATCCTACGAGGGCTAATCTACTCGCTAAACCGGATGATTTGATTACTTTCCTAGCTAAAAGCTTCATTTAGCTATGGATGTATTTCAGATGTAAATACTTCCATATAATGGAAACGTTTCGAACAAAACACGTTTTAACTGAAAATTTTGTTAATTATTTGCCAATGTTTTTCACTGAAAAATTAGGTACCTGACCAGGTCTGAAACAGAATCAATTTTACTAAAACAACAAAAAATACATTTACACACAACACTTTCTTTTAGATTGAAGTTTCTGAAAGTTAGACACAAAAATGCAAACAGTCCCAGTTCGGCCAGATTGTAAAAGTTAGTAAATACATTCAAGGTAACTGAAATATAAAGAAAGATAATGTATAAAACTTGTATATTTTTTCTTTACATTATTGAGGGAAATCGTTATAGCTGTCTTCACTCGATTATTGTTTTTTTGACGCTCTCTATCAATTTTCGATAGAAAAACCTTGTCCTTTCCACCCTCTACAGTACAGGAGAAAATTTTCTCCTTTTTACATAAAGCAGTATAAACGTGTCTCGTTGTGCGGCTTTCACCCTGGATATAAACTCATTTTTTATTTTTATTTCATAAATTAGTCATATCTATAACATAAACATCACTTATTTTTAAGCTATTGCATAGCTTCTATCGCGGGTCTTGAGCGTGGGGACCGAATCCAGTAATTCCGTAACGAAAAAAACCTAACACCCCCCACTCCGACCGGCACAGCGGTGATACTTTGATTTCATAACTTTACATGCGGGCTTTAATAAACAATCAGCGCCATCTACTAGGAACTTGTGGAACCTCATATTAGATCAAACATTACTGCATTAATAATTTAATTAATAATTATAATTGCATAAGTTGATAAAAAATGCCATGCAATAGCTTTAATGCGGTAGTCTCCGATTGCCACACGTCTTTTTTTTAATGCAGCTAATTTTAGGTTAGGTTCCAATTTCTATTCTATTCGGGTTCTTTCGGAAAATGAACTGTAATAATATATATAATAATAAATAAATAAATAAATAAATGTAAAAGAGAATACAAGCTATTAACTTTTTGCTTACGTAAGTTAAAATCTTGCTTATTAACTTAATTCTGCTTATTTTGTATATGTTTTATTTTATTTATAATACTTGAATTTACTGCTTCACCTTAATGTGTTTTAGTCATAAAACCCTCTGATATTTATTCCGACTCCAAAAAACAAAAGTATTCATAAATCAAACAAATCGTTTTCATTTCAAAATACACATTTACATTTTTCATAAAAAGGCAAGAAAAACTTATAGTAGCAAACTTTGACAATATTTCGTGCACCACTCTGTTCGTCACGGTTAATATTTTTGCGGAGTTTTTCCACACATTTTGGTGCAGACGGTAAATTTCATAAGGCGTCACCTATCTGGAACGCTTTTCTTTGATACCTACAGAACCCTTTTGGGAGTTGTTTCTCGTAAATATTCAGGGTTATATTCGCGTTCACAATTTTTTCCGAATTTTCTTTAAGTTTGTGGTGGCTCTGAAACTAGCGGGTTTGTGAGTTGTTGTTACATTTTTTGATTTCCATTCAAATAAATATTGTGAAGAAAGTATTTTGTCTCCAAACAGAATATGTAGCTTCTAAAAAGTAATTGGGTAATTTTATACATTTTGTGTGCCCGAACTAGAACATCAATTTAACATTGTCTTAAGTTTTTGCGATTCATACTATTAAATAAAACAATTTTTAACTGGATTTATCGCGTATATCGTCAGTCGCTCGTGACCACGGGGTCTGCAAAGACACTGAAACGTCGAGTTGAAATTTAAAATGTAAATATACGCGAAAAATCCGGTTACAAAGTGTTTTATTTAACATTTTAAGCCACAATGAGAGTAAATACGACTCTTTGTCCAAAATCGTATCCACATTTTCATTGGAAACATAATAAAATTAACAAAAAAACCTAAGACGGTCATATAGTCTGACAAATTCTGAAGGAATACCAACCATCAAATAGGGGTCACTTGAATGAGTTACCTTTTATGTTAAGTGTATTTAATATTTTCCGTAGCTGATTATTGCAAAATACAATAAACATATATTAATAATAAATTTATACCAGTACCTGTGTATTCTTAAAATTCCAAACATAAAACAAAAAAAAAAATTTAGCATCTAAATTAACTGATTAAGGTTTGTTCGTGTGATTGTACTTATCATACTCTTTAACTGAAACTGTTTTAGAGAGCGCGCAAAAAACACTCCTTCAAACAAAATACAATCCTTTTATTTAATGACCCGCTAGTTCCATGGGCTGGTCCTAAATAAGTTTGTAATATTATCATTGTTTTCTCGCCCCCCAACCCCGCCCTGGGGATCTTCCCTCATTTGAATATCCCTGTTTATTGTGCTCAACTTTTCCTCCCTATTGTTTTTCCCAAAATCGTCTAATAATATTTTTTTCCTTCTACATTATCCTACAATCTTGCAGTTTTACTGACAGCGTTATTCCCCACATCAACGCTGTTGATTGATAAACTAATTTGCGTTTCTCTGGATGTTTTTGAGAATTCTTAGTGTGATTATAATTACGTTGTTGACAATTTTCTTCTTTGTATTCTTTACAAAGTTACATTATGTATGAATTTTTTCAAATAAATTTAACATACAGCGAAGTTTTTTAGTCACCAGCCAAATGATTTTACACAATAAATATGATTTATAAAAAAAAATCTGCAAAAAAATATATACATTTTTTCACAAGGAAATTTATATATTCGCTAACATATTAAGAAAAGCATGGTTTTCAAAATTATGAATGAATATCATTAAAAAAAAGACAACTACGCGCTACTACAAAACATCTTGTAGTACTACGTCGTAGTATTAATAATGCCGCGTCGTAGTAGCTGTTTTCATCAACAGCGACTATTTGTAAAAAAATGTGGTTCCATATCTTTTTTTTTCTACTGAGCGTTACTAAAATAAATATGCAGGTACGGTTATATCGTATCAATAAAATAAGGTAACGTAAAAGTGACCATAAACCAACCCTCTTCCATCTAAAAGTAAGCATGAAGCTTGAGTTATTAGCAGCGTAGATTTGGATAAAAATATCAGCTCGATTGCACTTCTATAAGCGTATCGTAAATGAAGACTAATCCAAATAAATCCTGTTTGGTAGTACGACCTCTTCAGGAAGGACCACACTTTATGAAGAAACTAGCCACCACGCGCGGTTTTCCCCGCGTAATTTTTGATACCGTAGGAATTTCGGGATAATTTTTTTCAAATCCCACTTGTAGTTTCTGAGATTAGCGCATTCAAACAAACAAACACACAAACAAACACCGGCTGACGACCGGCGAGGTGTAGGGGTAACGTACATGATTTCTATGGCAGAGGTCCTGGGTTCGAATCCTGGCGGCGACGGATATTTGTGTGATGAACACAGATATTAGTCGTCAAGTCATGGATGTTTATATGTTTATTTAAGTTTATTTTCTAATAAAAAAATATATATTTATTCAATAAGTTTGTTTATATATTTCCTAATTATATCAATTAACTAGTATCCATAACACAAGTTCTTTAAGAAACTTAGGTTGGGCTAGAGAATGTTGTGTAAGTGTGAAAAAAAAAACAAAAAGACAAACTGTTCAGCTTTATATATTAGTATATAGATAACATTCTCTTAACCTATAATTTTAATTTAAAATATTACGAGCATTTGCCAACTTTTTCCAAAATATCGACACTCCGGCATTGCTGTGTTCCGGCAATTCTTTATGGAGAGTTCCTTCTTCCAGTTAATTTTAAAACCTCTTTGTAATCTTAACATCATGTGACATTGAGGTCACATACATACACAAGAGACTGTTGCAGTGACAGGAGGTCAGCCCATCGCCAACAAAAACTTAACTGACTCTTACATTATGCCCGGGAAAAGAAGCAGCTGGTACATTCTATGTTTCTCCTTTGCTCCCAGTACAGCACGTGAGGTCACAACCGTATTTAATCACCGATAAAAAACATCTGTGTTAGAGCAACTTATTGACTAAACATCTACAGGCTGGTGATGATGATGATGATTGACTAAACATTAAATGGTAGTTAGGGATGGCATTCATAAATCAAGGCTTACGACCTCAAAATTACTTCTGTAAGTTTGGTATGCAAGGTACATCTGAAACCGATTTGGCGCTATCTTGGAAACGATTTTTGAATTTAAGTGCTTCAAAGTATTTAAAATAATCGCACCTGAGAATTGTTCCGGATTATTTTCACGAAAATAAAGATATAATAAAAATAAGAAGTATTATTGAAATCATCACTTGAAGATTTAGGTTGACTCTGAACATCTTTGTGTTTAGTTGTAGGGAGAAAGTGGACAATAAGTTATTATCATTCTTTATTGAATAATGTGAAAGGGCCGCTTTTCCATCACAAAACATCAATGTATGTTTTATATTGTTAAATAAACTTGATATATCTGATTGCGCAATGGGTAACTGATATGTATGTATACTGTAGGGTATTTGTAAAAGGTAGTAATAAACTAGCTTTTCTAGTCATAGATGAATATAAGTACTAAAAAACGGTCGTCTCTTATTTCGCTCCCGACATATATCCCGACTTTATATTAAACTTCATAGAACCAACATAAGCTCTAATGAGCTTAATTTTTATATAGTCGTAACATTTAGATTTTCTTTGGAAACGGGACATTTACCATTCTTTTATTTATTTTGAGTTCTCAATATTTCGACACTGTTGGAAGTGCCATGATGACTTCGTAAATTTGAATTTTATAAGCTTATTTTAAGAAGAGTACTTTACAAAAGCAGAGGTTATCATTAAATAACTGTTCCTGCTGGAAATCAAACCTTGGAACTTAATTAAATAATATTGTAGTAGAAACAAATATTGACCATTCCGAATTTATCTTCAATGTTATCATCATTCACCAATAAATAAGTGGTACTGATGTTAAATGTGAGTTAAATTAAAGGTTAGAAGAACATAAGTGTTTGAAAGATATTTTTATTTTTTATTTATTTATTTTAGGAAGACAATCAGTTAATTACAATAGTATAGAACACGAATTAGTTATGTGATAACCATTTACAAGTCTCCACAAGTAAAAAACATAATTAAGCATACAAAAAAAAATACAAAAATCATTATTGAACCGTATGTTATACAAGACCATAGATAAAGTCTTAATTCTAAAACAACACTTGATTTCTATCACTATCTTTGTAATATACTTCATTAATATATACACTATCAAAAACATTACAGTGAAATTCCAAATATCAGTTCATTGAGAATACTAACCTAATAATAAACTAGAGCTAAACGTTTTGTGGAAAAGACATAATCATGTTGGCCTGTTTATGTTAAAAAAGGTACTTGATAATTGCCTCTTTGTAGATCCAATCGTGGTACTAAAGAGATCAATACTCGCATTATTCTGCCTATTCAGATTATTAAAAGTTTGTGATGCACGGTACAAGTAGGTATTCTGGCGGTATCAACGGATACCAACTACCAATATAGCTGTGACTAAAAACTACTCCCCATAATAATAAATTTTAAAAACATATACATATATAGCTTAGCGCCTATAATGTATTACCTATATATTTTCAGGTAACAGGACCGCATAGAGTTTATAAACTGAATACTCTATTCAGATTGATACATAAGAATTTATTTGCTTTTAATAAATTTTCATTTATTAAGCCTCATATAGGGGGTTAATGTTAATTAGAGCATCACCTCTTGCAAGCCCCTTCTCCACATCAATTTCAACAACATTTGTTGTACGACTTTTTTCAAATCTTGATAAATAACACAAAAATTAAAAAAAAATTGAAAAGCGTTTTCTCCTACCTCTACATTATGTAAGAAGTTCCTATTATTATTTTGAAGCGATATTTTAGGACCCAAGGTGCGTGATATACCTATGCTCAGAGTAAATAAAGCTAAACCACTAAACCGAGGATATAAGGTTTTTTTTGTATGGGAAAACTATTTTTTTTAAACTATTAATTTTGATAAGTTGTAGAACAAATGTTTAATATAATAATAATAATAATAATCCCCGACCGACTGGTCAAATTGTCGGGTCTTTCCGCCGAAAGGCCTGTAGCTGTAAGCATACGTAATAATAATTTAATAAATAAATGAAAATAAATGAAAAATGTGATAAATAAAAAATAAAAATTACCCGACCAGGATTTCTTACCTGGGACCTCTCGTTTGCCGGACGAGTGCTCTTCCAACTGAGCTATCGGGGCCTGGCGCTACGCCTCGAAATTACTCACCACATTTTTTTTTAATAATTTAATATTTCTGCCACTCTCACAACATTATCTAGCCCAAATTAAGTTTCTTAAAGAACTTGTGTTATGGATACTAGATAACTGATATACTTAAGAAATATTTAAACATACATATTGAATAAATACATATTGTTATTGGAGTAAACATATAAACATCTATGACTTGACGACTTATATCTGTGTTCATCAGACAAATATCCGCCGCCGCCGGGACTCGAACCCAGGACCTGTGGCATAGAAGGCAATGTATGTTACCACTACACCAGCCGGTCGTCAAATGTTGTTGGGATTGATGTGGTTAGGCTACCTACAGGAGGTGATACGGTAATTAAAATTAACCCTGTAAAAATTGAAAAAACATTTTACACTAAATATTGTGTTAAAAATATTATGAGTTGCAAAAATTATTTCGAAGCAATATGAATAGAAATAAAATAATATAATTAATACCCAGAACGTAAAGGCGTGAGGTGCGTAAAGAGCTGCGATGGCTCGTTGGAGGTATGCAAAACTGCCGCAGACATTCGCTAAAAGACTTTAGAATCACTTGAAATTCTGAAAAGAAAATCGTCAAAGCCATATATTGCCTCAGAAACGTGCGGCCATGAAAGTAGCGACCCAGTCACCTCTTAAAGAATAATTATGTAATTCTAGCTATTGTCTGTGACTTCGTTAAAGTTTTCATAAGTATCTGTGGGATCTCACATTTTGAAGAGCAATTGCGTAAAAAAATTATTGAACCATTAAAAATAATTACCACACCATCTAGGTGACAAAACATGAAATTAAATTCATGAAGAAAACTATCCCGTGAGACAAGTACCTACTAAATAAATAAAATCCCCAGACACTCACATCAACAACATGGCCCCAAAGTAAGCATAGCTTGTGTTATGGGATACCATGTAGCGAACTAGGGGAGTAACCTAGAATATAAATACATAAATTGATAAACACTCAGACACAGAAATTTTTTTCTAGTTTCGTGCGGGAATCGAACCCGCCACCACTGGTGTCTGAGGCAGACAGGTACAAAATGCGAAAAACAAAGTTTATTGAATGATTAAAAAAAATTCCAAACATATAGCAAAAAAATCATAGCATCTAAATTAACTGATTTAGGTTTGTTCGTGCTGTGTTGTACTTATCGTTTTAGAGAGCGCGCAAAATTCCAATCCTAACGGCCCAAATAAAAAAAACAATCCTTTTATTTAATGACCCGCAAAATGTGTCAATGTCAACTCCAATGTCAACCGCATCAGCTGGTGACACTTAGATGTAAACAACTTTACGGCTCGTAAAAAAACGATAAAAATTAACAATACTGTGATCAGTGAAAATGTAAAGGAAAAATGTTAGTGGAACAAGAGAGCAAGAGAAATGTGCTCGCTACAATCCCTATGAATAAACAAAGAGACCTTGCTACACTTTTCCCGACGCGGTTTTTCAGTCAACACGCACATAGCAGCAGTGTTCCTGCCACACGCACACCACCACCCGCTAAGTATCTATTGCATAATGCTTATGTAACCATACGTTGCGTAAAGAATTCTTTAACTTTCGGTTAAGTTTACTCAGTAAATAATTAATATTTATTTCTTAATTTATGTTTTCTCTTCATGTATGATTTCAAAGTATCACGTCCTGGAATTTCTAAAATGACCCACCAGTCACCCTGTGTAAGCTTTTGTGACTTCAATCTCACCTGATATTTATTGAAGATGAGGTCGAAGATGAAAACACACGGGCTTAAGAAAGAACTAGCTCTTCGTTAAATATTGCCAAAACACATCACCGCCGGAGCTGTGATATTTGGCATCATGTATGAAGAGTTGTTGCTAGATTAAGAATATGGTAACAAAATATCTTAGCCACTAACAGGATACCCTAATACATTTTAATGTAGAAGTCGAACCAGAGTATATACCTAAATTATATTAAAATGTAAGGAGTGTATAAATAACAAATAGATGATAAATAAAAAAAAATATATATATATATATATTTTTTTTTTTATTTATCATATATATATAAATATAAAGAAAAAAACTATATAAATATACTACTATACTGAAAATGAAAATAAAGCAAGTATTTAGTTCTAATTATTTTTGTATTCTTATTTATTTTCCCCATCTGCAAGCCCTTTCAGCACCTTTAATTTAAAGGTACGCTTAGACGTGGAAAATTTATCGATTTCGCTGAATATATTATTATAGATATTGAAGACTCTATGTATATATTCATTTGACCCATAATTAGTGCGACAAGAAGGCGTATAAAAAACTTTATGCAGATGGTGACGAGGAGGACGTTGTGGAACAACAATATTGACTATATTACCACTAAGCGGAGGACCTTCACATTAGTCGCATTTTACGACAGGATTATCCAGGGGCGATAAGGCTATTCTAAGCCTACAGGGGCAAAGATTTAATCTAAGTCTCCTTCTAGAGCTAACGCCAACTCCATGGCTCTAACTGAAAGGCTAGGAGCAACGTATGAGTACATCATGTTTTATTCATTACCTACCCGCTGTTCGCGTCTAAACGCCGAGCAAAAGTATTCTAAATTAAATTTGGCATGCAAACATCATTCACTGAGTTATACGTGCAGGAAGATGAGATACTCATTTTGCTGTTTATGGCAAACGGTGTTCATCACAGTAACACTTTTTTTATCATAAGAAGTCTGAGACCTGTTCAGAAGGTCATAAGTCAAGAAGAGTTCATTATTTCAGTTAGAATTAAATGAAGAAATAGAGTGCTAAAGGAACCTGACCAACTTTGAGCAGCGCTGAATTACATATTGTTTTCAAAAGTTTTCTGAATATTGAGTTATTTTATTTTATTTTTTGACCAACACAGAAAATAACATTGAATTACCTACTAATAAAATTACACGATTCAATGTCTCATTTAGCGTCTTTATCCCTTGCTTAGGACAGTCATAGAAAAACTATACAACCACACTATAACAAATGTTTCAAAAAGATATTTAAATTGTAAATTGAATGCGAATAATTCATCGAAAAATGTAAATTAGAAATGCATTAGAAGATACAGGCAAAGTCAATTAGAATGAAATAGAATACAAAAATATTAAATTCACAAATAATTCTGAGTATTACAAATATTTATCTTCTTCTATAGTCTTCTGTATAAGATGTTTTTTTTTGTTTTCATCAAGATAATTCAAATCTACAACTTTTGCAATTTCAATCCCTATTTATTTTCGATTTTTTTTACAAAAAACATCGATGTTTATGTTGCAAAGGAAAACAAAACTTTTAATGTTATGTATCTCTCACATTTTATCCTTTTTAAAGTATTGAAAAGTTTATCAAGCTGCGTTTGAACTAATCATAACAAAATGTCGTAACTAGCATCTCAGTTACGTTATTATTTTTTTATTTTGGGCATTGAAAAAACAACAACAATGTTTTGACCCAGAAAAATACTTCTAAATAGAATACTTGTAGTGTGTTTTTTTTTTTTTATAAGTGACTAAACCCGCGTTTGACCTTAATCTCACCTGATGGTAAGATTGAGTATCGAACTAATGGAATCATGCATTGACCCTGTTTGCTGATTCGTTTAAAACTGTCAAACTTGTAAGGTCTATCGCGTGTAATGCAATTAGGACATTTTAAATACGAATGTAATGATGACAACTTCGTCACCAAGGAAACCAAACGAATTTCGAACTACTAGCATTTAGACGATTTGCCAAAATGAGCTTGTTGTGGATCATGATTCAGTTGGTACGATGGTTCATAAAAAGTTAAATAATTAAATGCTTTGATGAATTTTCTTTTTCTTAATATGATTAATAAAACATAGTTTCTTGACTTTAAAAGGTATTTCTAGTACAATCGTGATAAGCAAAACAATATCCTTGACAATTATTACCGGAAGACAATGGTCTCAGTGAATTGGGACGAGGCCCCAGTAAGGGTGTTACACACTAATCGAACCAATAGAATGGAATAGTAAATGGAGATCGATAGTTTTTAATAAACCAAAAAACCAATCGACGTCGATTTATTGGTGTGGTAAGACCCTAAGTCGGAGTCCACCAAGAAGTGCTTCTGCAATGACCGCAGTGAGTCGGGAAAGCTGGCTACCAAGTCGACCACAAAAAGATAATCTGCTTGTGGACCGGCCAAGTACCGACACTAAATTTCTAATTTTAGAAAGTTATTTTAGTTACTAATACTTTGAGGGAAGGACATTATTCTAAACCTTGTAACATAACTTTTTGGTTCATTTTCAGATGCCGTGATGACCTGTTGAAAATGATGTCATGAAAACTGAGCACATTAATCACAGATAAGCTATGCATAATATTACATAATTTTCATCCCTAATAACTAAGCAGCGCACAGTTCAGTCAACCCACAGCAGTGAACCAGGTATAAACAGGTATGCAATCTAGCTTCGGTCCATTAAATCAGATACAATCATTATATTCACAAGCCCGAGGTGTTTCTTGGAGCGTAATTAAGCTAATGTGTTAATTTGATATAGCGTTTTGACAAAGCTTAGTGTGATTGAACTGTGAACCCAATTGTAGGTAACGTGAGTATCTAGCAACACACTCAAGTTTAATTTAAATTAATGTGATGTAAACGTTCACAATTTACTATCGTCTCTTGATTTATGTACTACCCGTAGATGGATCATCTCCTAATTTGGCCTTAAATATTTACTACCCGACTACGGCGAAGCAAAAAGAAGGGTTATGATTTTGACCTGTATGTATGTATGTATGTAAAAAGTATGTATGTATGTATGTGGATATGGAAGTTCATCTGTTCCCTCAGAACTTCGAAACTAGTAATCATAATTGGACAAATGAGGTGTCGTTGGAAGCCTCTTCACTGTCCGCTGTTTATAGGCTATATAAAGTTACGTTAAATTGACTACAGCGCCATCTGAGGCATAAAGTGAAGAACTAAAAAAAAATTTCTTTATTGTTTCGTGTGGGGTATCAAATGAAAGAGCTTTGTGAGGACAGCTCAAATATGTAATAATTATCACTCTAAAATAAGTGAAATAAAAGTTATAGTAAAGAACTTAAAAAAAATCTTGACGGTTTTGTGTGATCAAATAAAAGAACTTCGTTAGCACATTTCAAATATGTAAACACTATTACTGCAAAATAAAAATAAAAATTAAGTTTAAAAACTAAAACCCGACTACAAAAAATACGCTCTGTGTTTTTTGTAGTCGGTATGAAAACAAAGTATGAAACAAGAAAATAGTCACCCCTGAAATAATTATATATTTACGTCATATTGATAGAGATATGATCAAAGGATAGCCGTGGTCGTATGCCACCTTTCATAGCAAAACAGATTCATTTTAAAAAGAAAATAAAATCAATCCATTTTAAAACAAAGTTTTGTTTATTTTTTGATTTTTTTTTTATTGCCTACAAACAATATTATAAGTAGAAAGTAAAGTTTTAGCAATTACTCTTATTATGTTTAATTAAAAAAAGTCAGCTTATAGGTTTACTTTTAAAAGTAATATGTGTTGATAAAAAAATATATTACCACTAAATTGACGATTTCATTGATAAAAAATATAGTTTTCGGTACGAAAAAATAGCAAGTACTTTCGGACTTTTTAGCACAAATATGGGTGAACATTAATGCATAACTATGAATTTGGAGTACATAAATTGTGTCAATAAATATAAAAAAGGATACATGAATTAGTGTGTTCATCACACAAATAGCCATCCTAACTGGGATTCCCACTCAGGAACTTTGGCATAAAATAAAAAAGCAGAAACGCTAAAATTTATTTATCTAGCAATTTTTGCACATATAAGTTTAGATACAATATAAGGACACATAGCCCAAATAAGTACAAAGGTACAGCTTATCTCTATCGAAATTTCTTATAGCAGAGCAGACCCATAATCTATGAATGAAGAAAAAAATTAATTAAAATTTCCTTATTTCTTGTTTCAAAGGTGATGTTTCTAAGTTGGAGTATTAACTGATAAAAATATCGGAAAATATCAATGAGCTTAATTAATGTCGCACAAAAATGTTTTAGTTTAATGTAAATGCCAACCGGCATGCTAGGTCATCTTTTAATTTCACCATTTCAAAGTTTTTCCACTGTAAAAGTTGCTACCTGTCTTGTCATTTCGTAGAAATCTGTCATTTGAAATTAAAAGAAATGGAATTGCCACGTACTGTGAAGTTAATTAAAAAATATTGTGCAGTTTAAATACAATGTTAAGTTGAAATTGAGCTGTCATTTTCTGCTTGTTTGTTCTTTATGTAACCCCTGCGTTTTTATTCTAGCATCAGATACCATGAAATAGAAACAATTACATTCCTCCATGTTGCATAGTCAGAAAGCAGAAAAGAAAAAAAAAGAACATTAACCTGCAGATCTCGATCCCGAGCCAATTATCGCATGTTTTCCTGGTAACACAGTCCGCCAATATGACCAGCATGTATCATTTGTAGTTGCTATTATTATATTACTAGCAGTTTTTGCGCGGTTTTACCCGTGCCATTTTAAATCCCGCAAGAATATCGAGATAAAAAGTAGCCTATACGCTATTCCAGACTGTAAACTATCACTACGCCAAATTTCATCCAAATCCATTAAGACGTTTTGCCGTGATAGAGTAACAAACATCCAGACAGGCATACGTCCATCCATCCAAACTTTCACATTTATAATATACAAAATTTTAGTTTGCTTTGATTCGATAGATGTCGCTGTACGTTGATTAAATCGCGCAAGAAGAGTTAAAAATGATTTAGCTATATTTACTTTGTAGATTACAATTATTCGAACTCACTGTCACAATTATAATATTAGTAGTCACCTCTATGATTGGGTTTTACCTACGGAGAATTCACTTTCAATTTGATATCTCCCTTTTAAATCAATTGAAGCCTTTTAATGATGTCAAATATTTGTGGTTCAAATTCCGTTGTTGTAGAAGTATATTTTTTGATAAAGTTTCTTAACTTTAAAAGTAGTGTTCAGTAAGGCCTACCTGACATGGAATCTTAGGAACTTGGTCTAACGTCCTTAAACAAACACAAACATAACCCTCCTTTTTGCTGCGCCATAGTCGGGTAGAAATTGATCTCCTTTAAACTTGGACTATGACACGATAAAATTGGATTAAAAATTGTATTAAGTAAAGTAACATTATTTAAAACAAACTATCAATTGCAAACACGTTCTAAAATTTCAAGATTTCAGCCTTGATTTTTCGAAGGTCTCAAAACATTTCGAGTTACCTTTTAAGCAAATATAATGCAGTAAAACTCATTTTTAAATTTTAATTGAATTTCATCTCTCTATTTGCATACCATTCAAAGTTGAAAGTTACACTGTAATTGGATTTTTTGCAATACAATTAATTCCAAATCAACTCTTTCACTGTTTTCCCTACCATAACATTCCTAAAACATTTTTGTGTAAAACCATTCACTTTTCACTCATTCAGTACGGGTCCGCGAAATCGTTCATCCAACTTATATTGAAAAACTTTTACGGACAATACATACAATTTTAACGCACGATAATTGTTTACGGAATTACTTTTTTTCGTGTTCTTTATTTTCGATTGTAACTTTGTTTTGCAAACATTTCATGTCTGTTAGAAATTGTTGAATGTAAGGTACAGTACAGGCAATGAGGTATTAACATTTTGTTTTCTGTTATTAAAGTAATTTAACTTTTGAATTTGATAACTTTTTTATTTTATAAAAAAACTAGTAACTTCACGAGGTGTCATGCGCGTATAGTTCTTGATCTCATTGGATTGTTTTGTTTTATGAAACATATAGGAACTTTCTGTAATAATACCATGCACCTTGCGTAGGCAAAATAACGCCACGTGCGGCAGACAGAATTTTTGTTTAAAGTAGCAAATCGTTTTTGTTTTTATCTTTTTGTGTTATTTATTAATATTGTTAAGTTTGGAAAATTCGTAACCCTGTATAATTTTTGGCTAGTGTGCTTTCATAATAACGTAATATTTGAAATCTATAAATTTGTTTTTTGTTTGTTTGTTTTGTTGAGTTTATGCATTACAAACAAACAAACAAAAAATAAAAGCATTTGTCTTAATTTTCAAACGATTGCCAAAAAAGGAGGAGGTTCTCAATTCGTCTGTATGTTTTTTTTGTGTCTTTGTTACACGATATTTCGGACAATTATGAATCGATTTTAAAAATTCTTATTTCATATTATAGAAGATACTTCATTGTTAGTCTCATATAAATTTTATCAAAATCGGTTAATAACTTCATGGAGAATTTTAAATTGAAAAAATATGTATGATTTCGGAGAATGTTTTGACGTGAAGTCGGTTTGTTTAATGCTCTGCATTCGTTGATTATGTCACATCATTATTATAATAAGGTCAATCCTTTCTAATTAGCCCACAACAGAGTCATCAGTAGCTCTCCCTCGGGTGACGAGAAGCCCAAAAACTACCTACTTGGCCCAGCGCCTGGTTGCTTGGAGTCAAAAGCCATTTTTGCGCCCTTGAATTTAAATCGAAAAGACATCTATAGATCGATATTTGTTTTTTACTGAAACTTCAACGAAAATCAAAATATAAAACCATGTCTGTTATCTGTTCTGTGACTCAGTAGAGACAAGGATAGGTCTGAGCTAGATAACAGTGTTAAGTAGTACACACGGGAAGCTCTCGAGCTCGACTTAGATAGAGTTCACCCTAAGTTGTTACTTCAGGATTAACTTTACCTTGCCAAGTTCCCGGTCTCAGCTACTTCGCGAGCAAAGCATTAAATTATCTTAACTTGTTAGTCGCGAGATAATTTTACAAATTCTTCGAAGTATGTTTTGGATTTTTTTTTATTAAAATTTGTTTACGAAATCGAATATTTATTTAAAATTAAAAAAAGGAAATCATAATACAATGTTATTAAGTATTTTTGTTAATGTGGAGCTGGCTTAGAATAGTCTACTGTATTATCTTTATTCTTTTACAAGGGGTTTTTATCTACAGTTACATGTCGACCCCATCATTTCTTAAACTACTTAAATCTTATGGTAATTATAAACATTTCTATATAGGGTTATTTTTAATTAACTCATCACCTCTTCTCTCTTCATATCAATCGCAACAACATTTGTTCTACGACTTTTTACAAATCTTGAGAAAAAACACAAAAAATAAAAACAAAAAAAAATTGCGCTTTACTGTAATTTTTTTTAAAAGTACCTATTATTATTATTAAGCGATATTTAACTGCACAAGGTGCGTGGCATACTTGTAAATAGAGTAACGCCTCTACACAAACGCTTTAAATATTTTTTGTATGGGAAATCTATAATTTTTAAAAACTATTTATTTTAAAAAGTTGTTGTTGTAAACGCTTCCATGCTGGACTGGGAGCGAAAGAAAAACATAGAATGTGCCAGCTGCTTTCCTTCCCAGGCAAACTGTAAAAGTCAGTTAAGGGACGGAGGATTCATTTTGCGGGCGACAGGCTGACCCCCTGTCACTGCTATAGTCTCTCTCCATCATAATAATACCTCCAAACTTGTCAAACGTGACATCAGATGGTTTTAATAGCCTCTGGTGTTCTGCCTACCCCATTAGGGATACAGGCGTGAAGTTATGTATGTATTTAAAAAGTTGTAGAATAAATGTTGTTGCTATTGCTGTGGAGAGGCTGCCTGCAAGACATGATGCATAGTATAGTTATATTATGTTATGTATGTTATATATAGTATAGTTTATACAGCTCTATGGCAGTTGTGGACTTGTGGAAGCCGGGAGACTCAGTATGACTTGTACTGCGCCTATCTCCATTTCATTAATATTATTTATTTTTACAAATAGCTCTCGCTCATTTTTGTTCTTGCAACATTCCATCAAAACATGGTATACGTCATCAGTTTTATAACACAGTTCACAATAGGGTGTTTCAGCTTTCTTAATTATCTAGGTCAGTTGATTGATTTGGTAACAACCTGTCATAGCTACTATGACGCGGCGACGTGGCATTTCATTAATAGTACTACGATGTAGTACTACAAGATGTTTTGTAGTAGCGCGTAGTCGTCTTTATTTGAATGGTATTCATTATGGCTTTGCTTAAGCATGGTTACTCTAGATTATGAATATGATAGCAAATATATGATTCTCTTTAAAAAAAATACCTTTTTGCAAAGATAATTACTGTGTAAAAAAAATGCGGTGAACTAAAATACAGGCCTGTACATGTTTACTCGAAACATCCTTCGCCAATTGTACGTTTCGACGAATTTCAATTTTTTATATCTCGCATAGCAGCAGGTGCTGCGTGAAAATAAATGTGGGTGAGGTAAGGATATATTAATTTAATTTGCGAGAAAAACAAAATATTAAACTAATTTTTTTTAATGTGTTTTGATTGTAATAACGCCCATTATTAAGAAGAGTTGAATGGCAATAGTAATGGAAATAGAAACAGTTACATATTTATGTATAAAGTATTACATTCACAAATTCGGAAAACATATTTTAATATGTTGTTTTTTAAATAATTCTAGCAACCCGCCGCCGCCGTAGTAAATTTTGAATTATCTGCTTCTCTGTACATTGATGCATATATCATAATCATATAAACCTTTCTTGTTTGTCGCCTAACCAGCAAATCTGTTTAATTTATTGAGTGTCTGCGTGATTTTGACGGTGGGATGTGACTTTTTTTTGTATCTTACGTAATTGTTTTAAAAGTGGAAACTTTTCACTAGCCATAAACAATCCATTTCTTTTCACTAGTGTACTATAATAGCTGTAAGTTTTCCTAAAAGTGTAAAATAAAATAAAATAAATAAAATATGTTACATCTTATTCGATCTGTTATATGAAAACAGGCCGAAAGAAAAGACTGATTACATCTCCACATACAGGGTGTTTGCATCGCCGGCCAAATTTATATGCCGTATAGAATATACCAGCCATCGCGCGTGGTTTTAGCCGCGTAACTTTTGATTCCGTGGGAATTTCGGGATAAAACCTTAATATTCCCAACTCTTGAGGAAGGTATAGGTCTCTTGAGGTAGCAACTCTTGAGGTATAGGCTTTTAATCGGGATAAAAGCCTATAACCTTCCTCAATAGTTGGGCTATCAAATGCAAAAATAATTTTTCAAATACCACTTGTAGTTTTTGAGATTATCGCGTTCAAATAAACAAACTCTTCAGCTTTATATATTAGTTATCTGCTATGTCCTAGTGGCCATTCAAAATAAAAATTAATAATTTTGTGGTTTTATTTTAATAACATTTTAAACTCTTTTTTGTTTATCACCCCGAAAAAATCATAAAATTAATAAAGTATTTAGTGTAGACAGCTAATTATGATCTCGTTTAAATGTTTACTATTTTAGGCTTCTTTTGACATCCAAATATATCACTATCTCACCGATTTCACCTATCTCTGAACCATTTTGGCTATAGTGAAGGACCACCCGGTCAATTAGGATATCCCCTGGTTAAAAAAAGCCCAAACGTTCGGTAGCAGGAGCGGTTAAGACTCGATTTAAAATCATCGACTAAAATAACATTATTTCACTTCGCAAGACCGATATAACAGCTTCTATCTGTTACCCATGTGTCAATTTGTGCAAAAAAGATTTTTATACCACAATTTTGAAATTTGCTAAGCAATACCCCTTTAGCAAATTTCACGATGTTCTTTATAGTTATTATAGCATGTGGCATATCTTTCAAAAGAGGAAAAGCTAGAGAATTTTTTGGGAAATTGGAAGACACTGCTTATTTTTTATATGTTCGCTTCATGTCTTCGACCCAACTTGTTTTAAGTCCACATATCTTGCATCTTACAATCGGCATCTTTATCAAACATAAATCACTGCACAGATTATTGTACATGAAAACTACGCAAATAACTCCTATTTTACTGTAATTTTAATTTTCAATAATACAAAAAACAAATCAATAAACCGAGAAGTAAACTAACATTGACGGATTGCAATTTTTCCAACATGGACGACAAAGATGGCCGCTGTGACGTATTACTAAAACAAGAGAGTCAGCGATGTCATAGCAACCATTTGAATGTGTACTTACTTCCCTACTTTGACGGATTCTGTCACCATTACCAGTTTCAAACTACCATTTGTTTTATCTGCGCGAGACTGTATTTACCGTCTGCATGTTTTGTTTTTTTTTCTTCAAAATTCAAGAGGTTGCCTTCTATTTAGGTATACTTCATTAAACTATTTTCTTTTAAAATAAATACTCTTTTCTAAACAAAACTAGCAGCAATTTCACAGATCGTCTTCGATCTCAATGTGATCCACACACGAGCACTCCAATACGACCGCCTCGCAGCGCGATAACTAAGCACATCAGATAAGAATGGAATTTAAAATAGTTTTTAAAAGTAGATTCTTTATTCTGAAGTCGATTTTATCTAAAGTACAGTTTAAAATAGATCGTGGAAGACCCTCGCGAAACGAAATACGTGCGAGGAATATCTCAAAATACGCAAATTGGCTATTATTCTAAAACTATCTTTGTACCCAGTTTAGTACAATACGATTTAGAGCTGAAATGTGTCTACAGAGAAACTTTGTTACTCTCTTGTGGAATTTGAATATGTGCTATAATGTGAAATGCATAATTTAACTCTTTTAAAATAATTCTTTTACTTTGTTACTAATTTTAATATTTTAAACTGGAAGCGCCTTAAAATTGCATAAAAAAATCACTCATATCCCATAATTGATTATTTTGATTTTCAATAACTTCTTTTGTAATTAATCGTTTTTTGTTACTATGCCGTAGATTCAAAAGGAAGTGAAACGCCGAATTATCTAGTAATCTATCTAGGGTAATCTAGAGATTCTTTGTTTGTATGTTTGTTTGTTTGGTTGAAAGTGCTAATCTCAGGAACTACTTCTCCGATTTGTAAAATTCTTTTTGCTTTGCCAATTTAATTGTCCATTTATCTGTGCTTCGGAGGGCACGTTAAGCAGTCGGTCCCGGGTGCTGTATGTTTATCTATTACCTATCTAAAACCTATATTACAATCTATTTGTCTGAATAAGGGTCAAGCAATCATTAATTCATTAAATATTCGACACTTTCCGTATAACATGGTAATGTGTTTAATTTATAGAGCGTAGGTTTTGCTTAGTATTGGCATTATCTATTTATGTATTTATATTCTAGGTTCCCCCCTAGTTCGCTACATGGTATCCCATAACACAAGCTATGCTTACTTTAGGGCCATATACAACGTCATTTTTTGTTCATGCGGAACCTAGCATTCAGGTCAAATAATTTCGTGCAAAGAATCGGTATACACAAATGTCATAATCTATACATATAATAAAATGGTAGGAAAGTCAAAACTGTACATTGAATATTTTTTTAAAAGAATACTTGGGGTATGATCTACAATCGAAACAGAAACAAAAAATATAGTTTTTAGAATTTTTGTCTGTTTGTCTGTTTGTCTGTTTGTCTTTCCGGGATAAACTCAAAAAGTACTGCATGGATTTACTTCAAATTTGGCATGAAGATAGTTAAGAAGTCGGGTCAACATATAGGCTACATATTATCACGCTAGCAGTGTTATAATCGTAGGTGCGTTTGGTGCTGCATAGCGTTCACGCAGACGACGTCGCGGGCAGCAGCTAGTATTACCATAAAAACTAACCAATTCTTCAGACTGCAAAAGTTTCCCTCTTTTTACGCGCGTGTGAAGTCACCCGCGTGGCCGCGTAGCGCGGCGCTAGCGCGTGGCTTTAATTGATAAGTGATAACGCGACGTTTGCTAATGACGTAGTAATTTTCCATCACACTTGCAGGCTTTGGACTATCACGGTGGTAAATTGAAGAAATGTTTCTTTCATAAAAATACTTGATAAACCATTTTTAATATCTTACGTTGACTTTGAAGATTGAAATTCGCATCACGGTAATTAATAGGTAAATTAATTAATTTCAAATCAACAATTTACCACCTTGGCATGTTTAAGAATTTAATCATCACTATTTACAATAATTAGGAAATGTTATCAACAATCACTATTTATAGATAATTAAGTACTTATGCGATGTATCACTCAATCTCAAATATGGTATAATGGATTGTTCAAAATGTTCACCATTTAGTCCAATACACAAACGGGCCCGTTTTTTAAAAATAACGATGTAGTTGGTGTGATTGTCTGGGGATTTTATTTATTTTTTTAATAACAGCGTAGCTTAGCGTTAAAACTGGACAATTCAACAACTATGGATTAAGATTTATAGCTTTTTCGATTTGGAAACACAAAATTCATGCTAAGCTCAGAAGAGGCACTTGCCAAACTTAGGGAGTAATTGAAAATGCAATGTCCTAAGTTCTCGGTTAACCCTTAGGCGTTCTGGGTGTTGGAAATAACTTGTTTCGGCCCTCAGTGCCCAAGTATGAAGAGCGCTAATATTTCATGAAATCGAACTGAAAATACTACAGAAAGAATTTCAATATTTTAATAACAACTATTATGAAGCAAATGACAGAATGACTCCGACTCAAATTCATGAAACCAACTTATTTTTCAGAGGTAGTAAACCTTTGTTGTTTTTGAAGCTGCAAGATTATTTTGTTCTTTGTTCTTGCATTATTTAATTCCGTTTTATTCCCTTTATTCCCAAAGTAAGCTTAAAATATTAGTTTTTGTTATGAAGACCACAAGTAAGTAAGTATATCGTTATTCTGCTACTAGCTGCTGCCCGCGACGTCGTCTGCGTGAACGCTATGCAGCACCAAACGCACCTACGATTATAACACTGCTAGCGTGATAATATGTAGCCTATATGTTGACCCGACTTCTTAACTATCTTCATGCCAAATTTGAAGTAAATCCATGCAGTACTTTTTGAGTTTATCCCGGAAAGACAAACAGACAAACAGACAAACAGACAAAAATTCTAAAAACTATATTTTTTGTTTCTGTTTCGATTGTAGATCATACCCCAAGTATTCTTTTAAAAAAATATTCAATGTACAGTTTTGACTTTCCTACCACTTTATTATATGTATAGATAAAATATATTACCAGTGCTTCCATGCTGGACCGGGAGCGAAAGAAAAACATATACTGTAAACTGCATACTGTAAAAGTCAGTTAAGGGACATAGGTTTTATGGGAGTTTTTGCGGGCGATAGGCTGACTCCCTGACACTGCAAATGTCTCTTTTCAACATTAAAAACCACTAAATTTGTCAAACGTGACATCAGATGGTTTTAATACCTCCGGTTTTTAGCTTACCACATAAGAGATACAGGCGTGAAGTTATGTAAGTAAGTAATATATTACCATGGCGTTGAGGGTAAGTATACGGTTAAGTAAAAGTGGAATACCACTCTTGCCTTCGAAAGAACTATGAGTAAATTTGAACCAGTTTATAGAGTTCGCTTTTCTCTTTGGTCATCTGAAATTGATGCCATCTTGAATTTGAGGTGTATTGATATAGTTAAGTTTTTATATAAATCTCTGTAATTACTGTAGCGGGCAAATGCTGTTACCATTTAACCTAGAATTAACCATTTAACCTAGAATTAACCATTTAACCTAGAATATAAGATGGTATGATTACTATCCCAGCGCCAATAATAATTACTACATCTATCCTTCCCTATTTTCAAGCATGATCGGAGTTACATAATACACATACAATATGTTCGTTGTAAAGAACGCTAACAATATGTCCTTCAATTTATTTTCAAAAATTCCTCAAGATCATTTACGTGAACGGCTCTATTAACCCTTTATAAAAACACAATCTTCATCTTATACCAATGTTGGGAAAAAATAAAAACGGCTGATTTACGGTAACCCGTTTAGGTGGAATGTTCAGAAAGCTATAAACGAAATGGACGCGGGCCTTAGTATTGAACGATATTGCAAAAACATCCTTTCTGGCGAGTGTCAAACCCTAATAAAATATATGAATACTTGGCCTTATTGCATGTCACATTTGGAGATGTTTAGACTCGGTGTAATAGCTTTTTGTAGCTGAATGCTTCTGTAGCTGAATGTTTCTATAGCTCCAAGGACCCGGGCTTCATTCACTAACTTTGCGTCTATTCAGTATCGCTTCGTTTGTGTATACTTTTTGCGACGTTTTTTTACTCTTTGGTTCACATTTCCTTGAATAATTTCAGGCATGAAAAGAAAGGCATGTTTTTATTTTAGAATTAACAAATGTGTTCGTATATATACTATATTTTTTGCGAATATAACCTTTTTTGTTGTAAAATTTATTTATTTATTTTGTTAAGGATTACCAACAGATGATACACAAAACAACACTTAATAACAAATACAAATTACACTGTGCTCACCCAGTTACAGGTAACCACAGCAAAAATTTAAATAGCGAACAAGGAATTATTATTATAGGTGTCTATTAATAACATAGTTGAACAAAAACATAAATAATTTAGATTTTAGATTTTTACCACATTTAGTAACATTATAAAATTAAAGCAAATATCAAAGGTGATATTTCCTAATATGAATATTAGATTAGCACTTGACCATAGTGTTGCTAAAATTGCGCTGTTCTCGATAAAAATATCCAAAAATTACAATAAACTTAATGAATGGCGCACAAAAATGTAAAAGTTCAATGTAAATGAAAACCGCCATGCTAGGTCCTCCATACATTTCGCCATTTTTGATAGTTTCATTTCTGTCGAAAATGCTATTGTTGTGACATCTGTCTTGTCATTTGGTACAAATCTGTCATTTGAAGTTAGAAGGAATGGAATGGCTTTGTAGGGAGAAGAGATTTTAAATATACCTTGTGCTTTTTAAATACGATGTCTATCTGTAATTAAGTGATTTATCTTTGTTTGTACGTATATTCTCTTCATAGTACCCATAATTTCTTTTATAGTACTTCATATAGTTTCATTCTAGCCCAGGTACAAATAAATAGAAACATTTCTTTTGAGTTAATATCGAGAGAAATAAAAAGTGATAAGATAAAAACATATTTTTATCAAATTCATTATCGATTTCAACAACATAACAAAGAACAACATCAAAAAAGTTTGCATTTGGCATTTGAGTAATTTAGTATTTTCAGTTTAAACTTATCAATTCTATTAGATAATATATCTATTTCGGTAAATTTGAAAAAAAACCTAATATATAAAATTCTCGTGTCACAGTTTTCGTTGCCATACTCCTCCGAAACGGCTTGACCGATTTTGATGTAATTTTTTGTGCTTATCCGGTATCTATGAGAATCGGCCAACATCTTGTTTTTTTTTTATTTATATGGCAAAACAACCTTTGCCGGGTCAGCTAGTCAGTGTATATTTTCAACATTCGTGCTAAAGGTGAGTTGAAGCCTAAATTGGTTTTGTGCCGCAAAATACTAAATAGCTTGTAGGCGCTGACGTGATTACTAGGTAGATACTAGTAGATACTAGGAGCGCATATATTAATCCTAACAATTTACTTGTAATTTAAATTTTAGTTTTCATTTTAAGAGTCAATGTTTACAACTATTTCACATTTGAGCTCTGTGAATAACCAAGTAAATATTGTGTTGTGTTTGCGGTTGTTCATTAAATTATAATTAATAATTATAATTATAATTAATAATTATAATTATAATTTAATGAACAAATTTTTAAGTTTTTAATTGGTAAGCCTTATAGAAATAAATAAATAAATAAGTAATAATATAATGCGGTTTTGAATACGGTAGTCAAATACTGAAACAATGCCTATTTTTAAAGCAATTATTTATTGCTTAAATCTGTGATATTGTTGATTTCGGATAATTATAATTTAAAAATGTAGAAAGTAATTGGTATTTATTTCCAATATTAGGATTTGCTCTAATTTAAATAATTAATACTATAATCTCCTTTTACAAAAAAATAAGATTAGAAGGCACAATTCTCATAATCCATTCTCGAAAAATAGACAATCAAGTTATAAAATTTTTTCTTAAAGAGGTTTTATAACCCGAATGTAACTTGTATGGTTACCACTACCTATTATATTTTAGTCCTGCTACATCAAGTGCAAGTGTATAATATGAATGAGTCACGTATAAAATTGAAACATAGCCGTCTCCTTCATATTTTTACATAAAGAACAAGACAAAAGAGCTCTATGTGAGCTCATTTTTGTGAATGTAGCATATTTAATAAGCGCTATTTCTGTCTGTCTAGGGTTAGAAACCTCTTTTACTGGAAAAAAATATAAATAAGGGTGAAATTCGGGGCGTTTTTCTTGGTTAACGACTATTGTCGATATTAAATCTGCAACTTTACATTTACTTTGGAAAACGTTTATGTGCTTACCAACTGTGCTTGCAGAAACTAAGTACAGTTAGTAGATTACAAATACTCTGCGTGATTGATTTAACACAATAGTCTGTGTAAAGATTCGCACCGAGACATTCAACCAAATGTATTACACGAACGTTCTGAAAGTTCTCCTCGAGCTGCAAGAATCCATGGTAGTAGTGTTTAGCATCAGGTATAGAAAATTTCCGTTCCCCTTTATTAAAACCAAAGATACCATCAGATGGTGAGTTTGTATTGTTTTTTTCCGGTGGCATAACAATAAATTAGAAATTTTCAGATTTTACCGTGAATGGTATTGTAAATTATCACTTTATAGCCAGTCGGCCTCCGTTGCGGCCTCGAGTTTTCGGCTGCGGCGAGGCCTTTGGCCTGAAGTCCAGGTTTCAAGTCCCAACCGATGCAGTTTAGGAAACAAACTTTTCTAAACGGACGTGACACAAGCTTTTATAAAAGCTTATTATTTACGATTTCTTTTCTTTGATTCTAGATTAACAAAAAGTACCTTATAAGTTTTAATTGCGCAAGGTAATGAAACTTGTATGCGGCATAAACAGATGTATCTTTAAATAGATTTTTTTTCTTTTCTAAGGTACCTATTGCAGATTTAGAACCTCTCAGCTCTCAACTCTTCGGTCAACTCTGGAAAAACCGACAACAAAGTTGTCCAATCAAGCACCTTTTTTCTGGTACGGAGCTCTGAAACTAGGAAAAGTATAGATGTATCTAGCCCTTAATAATTCTTTAGTTTTGATAAAGATGACACTAGTAGCATGCGCCCCACATCCATCCTCAAACGTGGGCCAAGCGCACTGCCTTGAGGAAACATCAACTTTGCATACATTACCGCAGTTTACTATGTTTTATTAAAGTTGCCGCCGGGCTCAGGCATACGTGTTGTGAATTTAACATCACAGACTATAAGAACAGTTTATGAAGTAACAGTTTCATGTAAATCGATGCATTTTAAAGTTTTAAAGTCAAAAGCCTATGCAAAGTACGAAATATATTCTTGACGTGTAAGTTTTTGGGGTGAATAAAAGTGGCGTGTATTTTGTCTTATAACTGCGGACAACATGTTTAATGTTAGGTTTATTTTGATTTTCATGTTTACACAGTGACATTTAGTAACAAACTAAGCACATCACTCGTGATATGGGTACGTACTTGAACTCTTTATTTTTTAAACAGGGTGACTGGTGGGTCATTTTTGAGATTCTAGGATGTGATAGTTTGAGATCATACATGAAGAGAAAAGATACAATAAAATATAAATATCAATTATTTACAGAGTAAACTTAACTGAAAGTTAAAGAATTCATTACGCAACGCATGGTTACATAAAGGTATTGCAATAGATACTTAGTGGGTGGTGGTGTGCGTGTGGCAGGAACACTGCTGTGTGCGTGTTGACTGAGGCAGCTCGTTTTAGGGACTACATATTTGATATATATTGTAAACACTTAAAAATTAATAGCTGGGGCTATTCTATTATATTCGTCTTAGCTTAGCTTTTATTCTTAGCTTATAGTAAGTCTTGGTGGATGGATCGGAGCATACCAATAATCTCTGTCTATAAACTCTGCTAAGCAGTTTTGAAGATTACCCCACACATAGAAACAGAAAGACGTTTCTTTAAACAAGATGTATAGATATAGATAGAAGGGCCACCTACTTTTTTTCACAAAAAAAAAACGATTGTATGACACTTTAATTTTAAGCTAGTTTTAGTATCTTTGCATAAAATTGATATGTTTATTTATTCCTTACATTATTCTGAACTAAGTTTTTTAATCTTTACCCTCAAGTGGAAAGACATACACAAATCAAGTGAAAATAACCCTTATCACAATTTCTTATTCACTTGTGTATAGACTATCGTTACGAACGTTTCTCGATTTGTTTCACTACTTTTTTGAGTTTTATCATTAGAACTCATTACAATGCCACGTATTCGATACCATATGAGCATAGAAACAGCTTCTAGAGCTAAGTAACTTATTCTTTGTAACTTATTCTTGTACAAGTTGCTTGCTGTAGTCGGTTTTGTACAGCACGAGCAGTGACGGTACGCTCTCGACGTGCAGTTAAACGAATGTATCGGTCGTCTTTAGTCGTTGTTGCCCGGGTTCTTCCTGATCCGCGTCTTCTAACAATACTACCAGACTCCTGGTTGCGAGCCCAAACGTTTCGGATAGCTTGCTGCGATACACCTAGGCGTAGAGCTACTGATCGTTGAGATTCTCCCTCTTGCAGAAATACTAGTGCTCTAGAACCTGTTTCTATGCTCATCTGGTATCGAATACGTGGCATTGTAATGAGTTGTAATGATGAAACTCAAAAATGTAGTGAAACAAATCGAGAAACGTTCGTAACGATAGTCTAAACACAAGTGAATGAGAAATTGTGGTTAGGGTAGTTTTAACTTGATTTGTTTTTGTCTTTCCACTCGAGGGTAAAGATTATAAAACTTTGTTCAAAATAATGTTAAGAATACATAAACATATCATTTTTTTGCAAAGACACTTAAACTAGCTTAAAATTAAGTTTAAAGTGTCATACAATCGTTTTTTTGTGAAAAAAAACAAGGTGGCCCCTATTTTGTTTTGAGTAGTATATAATACTCCCAGACAGTACATCCTGACTGAAATAAAAGAGGTTACCTTATAACACCACTACGGTTGTACATTTAAGGATTTTTTTACTTTTTACATAAAGAAAGTATCGGACGTCTTCCATATCACCTTTTGGATAGATTACAATAGGGGTCAGAAACAACAGAAGCTTGCAGATCTTTCCAAAATTGGGTACGGGGCGCCACGTACTAAAGAATACATAGCTATCGAAGCGCTTTGTTTGATTTTTGGAAATATCCACTATATGGAAATGGAGTTTCAGTTTGAATGTAGCATTTGATGGTAAAAAGGCGTGGATTCCTTTTTTTCAAATGGAAGATTGGCGTATTTTTATAAAGTATCCTGTGATGCATGGCAAACCAAGCTTGATTAAGCGTTCAGGGTCCTGTAAAAACCCAGTTTATTTATTTCTTTACTTTACATCTTATAGCGGCTTATAATCAATATCTAGGTACTCTACGTGATAGTTTGAATTACCTTTAAAAGCATATACTTTTTTCCAGATTTTGTTTATTGACTGAAACTTTTTATCCACACAAGTTGCAACGACCATTGAAAGAAGCTTCTGATTGAAGCATGTTTCGAATGTTTTTGTTGCACTGCTTTTACGAAGTAAGTCGTGCGCTAACCCACGAAAATCTTTTATTACAAAATGCTTAGGACTTACAAATTATAACGATAATTTGGTTACATTTATACCAAATCATAAGAATAGCTCTCCTGCCTTAAATAAAAATGTGACTAAATCGACTTGCGCTTGGTGATAGAAATCGTTCAGAATGCTGCCGAGAGACTTATTAACCTCACAGTTCTGGCTTGAATGTTTTTATTTTATTTATTTAAAAGTATAGAATAAAGTGTATATGCGGTATGAGTGCCTCTGTAAGTCAAAGCATTGAGTTGTAAAAAAATATACAACTCAAAAAATGCGTGTTTAATCTTAACCACGTTGTCTGTAAGTATATTCTACAATAATTATGAATGAAAAATTGTGTCCGTTTTACTAAATCTTATCTTCCTTATCTTATTTTCCAACTGGTTTCGTTTGAAATCTTTTTCTTCGACTTGATATTTATATTTTTCCTATTTCTTAATTTTCTTTTTGGCTCTATTTTTTTTTTGATTTTGTAGGAACACAGAACAAATAGTTATAAATGAATCCTAAAAGTTAAAATCCTTAATTATGGTAATACGCAATACGGCCCCGATAATAAATACTCGACATTTATACCCACTTTCTGAAAACCGTCAAAAATAATTCGTAATAATTTTTAATTTTTAATTCAGAGAAGGTAACTTTCCTAGGCTGTGCCCAAATTAGCTCATTTGTCACGCGGCAGTCGGTCGCTAATTACCAAAACTAATTTTAAGTCTCTTTAATAAATATTTCTGACGCTTTTGGAAAATAAACCACAAAACATGGTTTATGAAAAGAATTTTGTGTAAATAGAAATTCTGAATCAAATGATTGGGTTTTATTTCAGAAATTTTCTTAAATTTCACTTAAACCATCACCTTCTAATGATCTCTCTTAAAGAAATATATACCTACTTACATTTATAATTACCTACTTTCAACTCAATTGAGCATACTTCATTGATATTTAAAACCAAAAACGTATAAAGTGAACGTACAATTGAGATTTTTGTTTAAATTACATTAATCATCAACATCTTTATGTTTAATAAAACACTTTTTAACCGGATTTATCGCGTTTAATTTATATTTTACATTTTAACTCGACCAGCAAGTTGCTCAATTTGAAACTCAAGATACTGTCAGCTCATTTTGTGTCAATACAGAACGCTACGCTCGAAGAGTGAGAAACAGATGGAGGTGATGATGTATAACTTTTTCCACTGTCAAGACGCCTGACACTCAGTCGCTCGTGACTACAGGATCTACAAAGACACCGAAACGTCGAGTTAAAATGTAAAATATAAATGAAAAGCAATAAATCCGGTTAAAAAAGTGTTTTATTTGATAGTATGTATCGCGAAAACTTAAGACAATATTATCTTTATGTTAATGATGCATTAGTTTTGCCAAATGTTCTAGTAAAGATCACATAGCAAATCATACCACATTTTTGGCCTTGTAGAGTCGGCTTAGAAAGACGACTAATCCGAGAGACATCCGCTTGATGGTAGATCAATCCCGGCTGGGTCCGACTGGCTAGAGACCACCTTTAATATTTAATCTGCCGGCAAACAGTACCGCTCTGGCGGTGACGTGTTCCGGCAATGCTTTATTAAAGGCCAGTTCTTTCCTAGCATACCTACGGGATGACTCCATCTTCAACCTCATCTTCCCTTACTATTAGGTGACATTGAGGTCAAACGCGGACTTAGTCTTAAACAAAAAAAAGAATGATCACATCAACTTTAATACTGGACTGGGAGCGAAAGAAATACATAGCATAGAATGTGCGCCAATGTGCTTCTCTTCCCGGGCATACCTACTGTTAGTAAGTTAAGGGACAGAGGTTTTGTTGGAGGTTTTTGTTTGTGGCTAACCCCCTATCACTGCTATAGTCTCACTCTACCTTTATGCCCCCAAATTTGTCAAGCGTGACAGCATATGGTTTTATAACCTCTGGTGTTCTGCCTACCTCGTAAAGGATATAGGCGTGAAAATATGTAAGTACACACATCAAAAAAAGTTTGAGATAACTTTCATAATAGGAGCTCGTTTTTGTCACGTTAGCTAAAACGTTTTTTTTTTATTTTCTAAGATTTTTCATTTTAAAATCAAATCTTTTAAATCTTGCTTGGTGGTAGGATCCCTTCTGGGTCCGCCTGGCTAGCTACCACCCTTTATATAAAGTCTGCCGCCAAATGTTACCGCTCCGGCGGTAATGTGTTCCGGCAATATTGTATAAAGAGCCAGTTCCTTCCTAAACCCGTGTGCTTTCATCTTCGACCTCATCGTCACTTACCATCAGGTGAGATTGAGGTCAAACGCGGGTTTAGTCACTTATAAAAAAAAAAAAAAAAGAATTTAAAATATATATGTTTTTCTGTATAAAAAGAAAATAAGTCCTTGTTTACACTCATCAGTAATCTGACCAACTTGATCCAAGCGTTTTTTCTGACTTTTCGAAGAAACAGTTCATTCAAAAAGATGCCGATGGGATTATCAGAAGTTTTACGAGCAAGAATTGTTACATTGAGGGAAGAAGGACATTCTACCCGAGCAATATCACGCAGAGAGGCTGTATCCCAATCCTGTGTCGTGAACAACAATTAGCACTCAGACCATCAGAAATTGCTTACACCAGGTTGGATTACGAGCGAGGAGATCCTGGCGAGCACGCCTGAACTCACAGCAAAGACAGCGCCACAGATTGCAGTGGGCTCGACTCCGACAAAATGAAGAAAACGACGAGGAAAAAATTTGGCAGAAATGTCTCTTCGTTGACGAGTCCATTAGTGCTCATCCAGACAACCGACGTCTCCATGTCTGGAGGGGACGCTAAAAACTGAGGAAATCAAAGAACTGTCGGAACTCGGTATCCTTTTGTGGCGGTATAATGATTGGTGCTAGAACGTCGTTGATCCCGTATCGTGGCTCGATGACTGCAGCTTTATACCAAACCATTGCAAGAAGGAATTGTCAAGTCATTTAGAATAAACCATGGCCCTCGATTCGTAATGGTTGAAGATAATGCACCCGCACATCGAACTCAACGAATCAACGCTGCTCTACGTGAATACGACATTACCAGGTTAGACTGGCCTGCCGGATCGCCTGACTTAAGCCCGATTGAGCACGCGTGGGATGCTGTCAAGCGAGCTGTTTGGAACCGTCAGCCACCTCCCCAGACAGTGCCAGTGATCAGAGAAGCTGTAATTCAAGAATGGGACAGGTTACCGCAAAAAATGCTGGCTAACCTAATTCTCAGCATGCCAAGAAGGATTGCCGCATGTGTTCGAGCTAGGGGAGTAGTTATATAGTACTAAATAAATATAATTTCATAATAACTGTTAACACCTCTTTTTCTTTCAATAATTTACTATACGGAATTGCATTAAGACTTTTAAATTCAATTTTGGTTAATAAAAACTAAAATATTTTTTTTTATATTTCAAAAAGTGTCTTTTTTTCCTTTAAAAAGTAAAATTTAAAAGATATTCCATCTTTTGCTAGTGATCTCAAACTTTTTTTGATGTGTGTATGCACATCAACTTGATGAATGTCACTTCAGACATTCGTGACTAAAGTGTTCTGGCAAAGAAAGCTTTACACACTCACTGAGTTTGATTTCCTAAGTTTCTCTAGATCAAAACACTTCAAAAATCAGATTAATGCATTTTTAATATACCACGAGTATTCCAATAGCAACTTATTTGAATCTCTCTCTATTTAGTCAATCTAGTGCTGTATAATGATTAAGTTAATTAAAATAGTGACGAACCTCCAGGTACTCCACTGTATTTAAAATGTTAAATACAGTGTCCGCCTATAATAGTCAATTATATTTTAATAGCAGATCAGGAACGATGAGTGGGTCTGAATTTCGAAAAATAAAATATATTTTTTAAATATTTTTCATAAATTAAAATTTCAAAATTATTCTCAGTAAGTAAAAATTGAAGATTAACCTTCATTCTATGACTACATACAGTTAGATGAGAACGTTTTTATAACTTGCTGTGTTGTCATAAACTGCAGATCAAACTTAAATTTTAATCACTTAGAAGTATTTTTAAATTTTAAATTACGGAAAAATATTTAAAAAATTTTTTTCGTCATTATGACCTACTCATCAGTCTTAATCTGCTATTAAAATATTATTGACTTTTATAAGGCGACCCTACATAACAGTTTAGAAAAAAAAATGAGTATAACGTATCACAAAAATGAAAGGTAGATAATCTTTAAAAATCACATTGATACCCTAATTAAGCTTTCATTATTTTCCATGAAATGTATTAATTTTTATGACTTAATACGCAAATTCGCAATTTTCAGGTTAATTGTTACTAGTTTATCAAAAAAATTCAACAACAAAATGCTTTGAATGAATTTATTCATCATTACTTCTTTACAAGTTTCCGTTATAAGTTAAGTAATGAACACTGCTATTTTTACAACTTTGAATTCAAAAAACAAATTTAGTGTGAAAAACAAATAGAAGTATGCGGAGAAAGAATGCTATCGCCCAGTAGCGTCGGGAGCTAGTGATCGCCTGCGGACGCTTCTATGTGGGCCACTTAAACAGGGCTCCTATCTGGAGTTTTTCGATATCGGTCAAATCAAAATAGGAACACAATCCAAACACATATACACATCCAAAATCTTGTAAGTAATAATAAATATATATGGTCTTAGTAACAAACGTAATAAAAAAATATTTTCAACTATGTCACATAAAATCTGATTTATTTTATTTTTACTTCATATTTTGTTTTTCTTTTTTTATTTCCTCAAATGTATCCGTTTTCATAAAAATCTAACAAAAAAAGTTTAATCAATAAGCAGAAAACAACTTAGTTATGTTGTGAGTCGCAGCGACCACCCGACAACCTGCATAAATAGCGCGCGCTCACCGCGCCACGGGTATTTTGTTCGTTGTCTCTCGAGCTGTAAGGTTGTTGGTGGTCGGTGCGATTTGCAGTAAGTCCTTTACTTGTAATTTCAAAGTGATTCATAATGTGTTTGATGATATGTGATTTAAATTAATGGCTGTTTGTGAATTATTGTATTTTAGAGGTTATTTGATTATTTTTGAAGTAAATAATTTAAGTTTGTAAAAGTTGTTCTTTTTTTTTATTTTATTCCTGCTTCTGATGCTAAAATCAGAACTGGGATTCGTAATTCATTGCCCACACGTGATAAAAAGCTGAAAAACAGCCGTTAATTTAAACCATGCCGCGACCGTCTCGTTCGCGTAGCAGAACAAAGGAGTCGCACCGCCGAGAGGCTAGGCGATCTCGTAACAGAAGCAAATCGCGCCGATCCCATCATACACCTCGCTCGCGATACCGTCGTTGTACCCACAAATCAGGGTCTCGGTCTCGCGAAGGTTCCGTCAAGAACGCGTAAGGCTCTATAGTGGCGCGATTAAACGCTATCGAGGGTAGTATCAATAGTGGTCGGAGTGGCGTACACTCACCGTCACGACCTCCTCCCTCACAGCACCGCCAAGTACGCCGCAAAAAGAAGAGGAGTCCTTGGTTACAAACACTGCAGAGCGCCTGCTGGCAGCCATAAATTGTGTCCCGGTGAGATCAAACCAATATTTTGTGTCTGATTTTGATCCCAGTGTTCATGACGTCGATACGTGGCTTGGTGAAGTAGATGGGGCGCGAAGTGTAGGCCGTTGGGGCGATGTGGAGTGTCTTGCTCGCGTTGGAGGCTGTCTGGGGGGGCGAGGCTCGCGCCTGGCTGGGCCAGTGAACGGGTGCCCTCCGTGCTTGGTCTGCGTTCGGGTTGGAACTCGGGGCGTTGTGCCCACGTGGTGTCGACGTCGCAAGCATTCTGTGTGGTGTGATGTGTGCAGAGTCGGACGGGTGCTCCACTTGTGCGGAGTGCGCGCGTGAATCTCTTTTGGGGCTCAGAGTAGTGGCTGGGCTCGGTAACGAATTGCTAACAGGTATAATTGTGGGAGGCATTGCTGATCCTCAAATTTGCGCTATTGCCATGAATTCTAAAATGACGCCTGACAATTGTGGAGTTTTTGTCAAATTTTGTTTTTTTATTTTCCGAGCTTCGTCGCCGCGTCGGGGACCGCTCAAGTATATACAGTATTAAGCCAACAACAGCTAATTTATTATTACATTTAGGTATGAGCGATCTTAAGTTTCATGCATAGTCTACGCTCTACGTAATGCCTACTTAACGACGTTGACGGTTGTGTCGATTTTACGAATTTTTCGGAGTGAATTCTTTTGATGCAATCTGCAACTGACAACTGTTTTTCTCACTTAGCGGTCCCCCGACGCGGTGACGACGCTCGGAAAATAAAAATATTTTAAAGTACAAATCTTACAGTCAATTATATATGGGACGATAATAATTAGAATAGGTTTAAAATATTATTTGTTAGTTTTTAAGGTCTTTTTTTTGTGTCGGGGGGTTTTTAAAATTTTTAATTTTACTTTTATTTTGTACTTTTTAAAGTAGGTTTTAATATTAGGAAGATGGTAGTCAGATCCCCTCATCAACAATAAGAGAGCTGATGATCTTCAAACGGCTGATCAGGTCATTGTAACCTTACCATACACTTTCAATTTCATTGAAGTAATACGGTACCAAATTTCGAATCGATAGGATATATGGAAGGTAGTCAGATCCTCTCATCAACTATTAAAGAGCTGATGATCTTCAAACGGCTGATCAGGTCATGGTTCCCTTACCATATACTTTCAATGTAATTGTAGTAATACGGCACCAAATTTCGAATCAATACGACATATGAAAGCTATTCAGATCCCCTCAGCAACTATAAGAGAGCTGATGATCTTCAATTGGCTGATCAGGTCATGGTTACCTTACCATATACTTTTAATATCATTGTTGTAATACGGCACCAAATTTCGAATCGATACGACATATGGAAGTTAGTCAGATCCCCTTATCAACTATTAGAGAGCTGATGACCTTCAAACGGCTGATCAGGTCATGATTCCCTTACCATATACTTTTAATATAATTGTAGTAATACGGCACCAAATTTCGAATCAACACGACATATGGAAGTTAGTCAGATCCCCTCATCAACTATTAGAGAGCTGATGACCTTCAAACGGCTGATCAGGTCGTGGTTACCTTACCATATACTATCAATATCATTGTTGTAATACGGCACCAAATTTCGAATCGATACGACATATGGAATTTAGTCAGATCCCCTCATCAACTGTTAGAGAGCTGATGACCTTCAAACGGCTGATCAGGTCGTGGTTACCTTACCATATACTTTCAATATAATTGAAGCAATACGGTACCAAATTTCGCATCGATAGGACATATGGAAGGTAGTCAGATCCCCTCATCAACTAGAAAAGAGCTGATGATCTTCAAACGGCTGAACAGATTTTCATGAAACATGGCTAAGAACACTCGGGATAAAATTATCTATAACACAAAAAAAACTAAACGAAAATCGGTTCATCCGTTTGGGCGCTACGATACCACAGACAGATACACAGATACACAGACACGTTAAACTTATAACACCCCTCTCGTTTTGCGTCGGGGGTTAAAAAACAAATTTAGTGTGAAAAACAAATAGAAGTATGCGGAGAAAGAATGCTATCGCCCAGTAGCGTCGGGAGCTAGTGATCGCCTGCGGACGCTTCTATGTGGGCCACTTAAACAGGGCTCCTATCTGGAGTTTTTCGATATCGGTCAAATCAAAATAGGAACACAATCCAAACACATATACACATCCAAAATATTGTAAGTAATAATAAATATATATGGTCTTAGTAACAAACGTAATAAAAAAATATTTTCAACTATGTCACATAAAATCTGATTTATTTTATTTTTACTTCATATTTTGTTTTTCTTTTTTTATTTCCTCAAATGTATCCGTTTTCATAAAAATCTAACAAAAAAAGTTTAATCAATAAGCAGAAAACAACTTAGTTATGTTGTGAGTCGCAGCGACCGCCCGACAACCTGCATAAATAGCGCGCGCTCACCGCGCCACGGGTATTTTGTTCGTTGTCTCTCGAGCTGTAAGGTTGTTGGTGGTCGGTGCGATTTGCAGTAAGTCCTTTACTTTTAATTTCAAAGTGATTCATAATGTGTTTGATGATATGTGATTTAAATTAATGGCTGTTTGTGAATTATTGTATTTTAGAGGTTATTTGATTATTTTTGAAGTAAATAATTTAAGTTTGTAAAAGTTGTTCTTTTTATTCCTGCTTCTGATGCTAAAATCAGAACTGGGATTCGTAATTCATTGCCCACACGTGATAAAAAGCTGAAAAACAGCCGTTAATTTAAACCATGCCGCGACCGTCTCGTTCGCGTAGCAGAACAAAGGAGTCGCACCGCCGAGAGGCTAGGCGATCTCGTAACAGAAGCAAATCGCGCCGATCCCATCATACACCTCGCTCGCGATACCGTCGTTGTACCCACAAATCAGGGTCTCGGTCTCGCGAAGGTTCCGTCAAAAACGCGTAAGGCTCTATAGTGGCGCGATTAAACGCTATCGAGGGTAGTATCAATAGTGGTCGGAGTGGCGTACACTCACCGTCACGACCTCCTCCCTCACAGCACCGCCAAGTACGCCGCAAAAAGAAGAGGAGTCCTTGGTTACAAACACTGCAGAGCGCCTGCTGGCAGCCATAAATTGTGTCCCGGTGAGATCAAACCAATATTTTGTGTCTGATTTTGATCCCAGTGTTCATGACGTCGATACGTGGCTTGGTGAAGTAGATGGGGCGCGAAGTGTAGGCCGTTGGGGCGATGTGGAGTGTCTTGCTCGCGTTGGAGGCTGTCTGGGGGGGCGAGGCTCGCGCCTGGCTGGGCCAGTGAACGGGTGCCCTCCGTGCTTGGTCTGCGTTCGGGTTGGAACTCGGGGCGTTGTGCCCACGTGGTGTCGACGTCGCAAGCATTCTGTGTGGTGTGATGTGTGCAGAGTCGGACGGGTGCTCCACTTGTGCGGAGTGCGCGCGTGAATCTCTTTTGGGGCTCAGAGTAGTGGCTGGGCTCGGTAACGAATTGCTAACAGGTATAATTGTGGGAGGCATTGCTGATCCTCAAATTTGCGCTATTGCCATGAATTCTAAAATGACGCCTGACAATTGTGGAGTTTTTGTCAAATTTTGTTAAACCGAATTTGAATCGTACAATTCGGAATTGGAATCGTTCCTTATGCTAATAGTCAATTTAATTATTATCCTTACAACAAACGAAATTTTGATTCAAGTAGCTCAAAAGTTAAATGCTATCAGTGTAGTCAGTTCGGGCATAAAAGTGTCGATTGTCCGAAGCGTTCGCGGACACAATATAGCGATAAAAACTTGTCATCGTCGGGACCGCAAATAAAAAGTTGTGCCTTTTGTAAAAAAAAAGTAGGTCATTTAGAAACTGATTGTTTTGCTAAAGAACGTTCGAATTCTAGGAATACTACAGGTGTTAATTTTGTCGTGAAATTATGAACCTTAAAAACAGTGACGTAATAACAGGTGTTATTTCTGTAATTCCTGTCGATGTTTTGATAGATAGCGGATCTTGTATTTCGTTATTGTCTTCCGATTTATAAAACACTTTCCTTGTTAATTAAAACCTACACACCTATTGTTGCGTGGATTAGGCGGCATGGAAGTACAAAGTAAATTCTTCGTTACTTTGCATATTGAATTATGTGTGACTTTAGAAGTTGACTTTTTTATTGCGGACGGTACATATTTAAATACCCCAATGATTATAGTTACCGATGTTTTAAACAGAAAAGGTGTAACTTATGTTCGAACTGGTGATTCGCAGCGTGTTGTTCATAGCGATTCTATAGTGCGTGACGTAATGCAAGCAACTTCTTGTTCATTATCAGATAAATTAAGTACCCTAGTTACAGGTGATTACAAAGAACAATTATTAGGTGTTCTCTCAAAATATGAGAATATTGAGAAATACTTCCTGAGTGGTACGGCAACCACAACCGTTAACGATAGTGAAATGGAAATTAATCTGACGACTAATATTCTCGTCTATTATCGACCCTTTAAGTTATCCTACGACGAGAAATTACGAGTACGTGCAATCGTAAAGGATTAATCTTTAACTTATTTACTCGATAAATTTTCGGAAGTGTACTTTTCTCAGCACTAAGATATAGTACTTGGGGCGCGTTATTAGTCAGGGTCAGGTTAGACCGAGCGCATATAAAATTGAAGCTCTGGTTAAGTCCCCACAATCTAGCACAGTAAAACAAGTCCGCCAATTCCTCGGCCTGGCCGGCTATTTTCGTAGGTACATCTCTAATTACGCACTGAAAACTGCTTGCATTGCGTGGCTGACTAAAAAGACCGTAACGTTTCACTGGACTGAGGAACACGAAAAGGCATTCGTAGACGTAGGTGTAAAATTGGGCTTCATTTCCCATCTCAGTGCGGCCACGACTGTGAGTGGCGTGCGTTTAGCACTTTGAGGATGTAAGTAATCGTGGTGTGCTTGCCGGAAAGGGGCAATGTGATGTGTGATGGTGCCTGCCGGATGGATATGCCCTATTGGTGTCTACCGGATGGCGGTTATCCGTGTTTGTGTTCTAGAGTATTGTATACTGCGCGATCTTGAAACCTTTATTGTGGCTTAATGCGTTTTTTTTGAACCTTTAGTACCTACTTGGTAGATAGTAATGGTATCATGGTTGAGCGGGTGAAATTTTGTGGTTAAGCGGCATTCATAATGCCTTTTTAAATAGGTAGTCTGAATATTGAAGTTGTAGATTTTCTTTCTGATTATCGTGTATCCGTGACTCGGTAGAAATCGCTTTGTATCTTGCCAATCTTCGATTATTTTGCTGCGATTCTTAGGAGACACGTTTTCTTATGTTTTAGTAACAGTAAACTTGTTATTATTTTGGCAATTGAAACGTAATATTACGATAGTGTGTGTTTAATGAATCACGGAGATAGGTAATAACGTCGAGATTGAAAAGATTGAAAATTGAAAATGCGTTGAACTTGTTGCGATTGACAAAAGAGCTGGATTTTACTGTCGAACTGTTTGCAGTTGTCGAACAATTTTAATACTTTGTTGTTGTGAATTATGAAGTACAATGCAATGCTCTTATTAGTTTGATATACGCCATAACCGGATGGAGGTTATGAGTGTGAGTTGATATAACCGGATAGAGGTTATGAGTGTGAGGTGATGTAACCTAGTGGAGGTTACATTACGTTTTGTGACGAGATGGACGTCACTTTAGAAGAGCTTTGCATTGTTTGCTAATTAATTGGGTTATTCTAGCAGCTTATGCTTGCTTTGTTGTTTATTGTTACATTCAAAGTAAATTTCATTGTTTAATGTGCGGTTTTCTTATCGAAATTATTGTGGTTAGTACAATGCGCTGACGTATCTCGGACTGACGGTCGATAGTAGCTCGGTATTAATTGAGTTGGCATTATAAATGACGGAACGGACTCGCGAATAAAGATTTTGTTGTGACTAAGCCAGGGTTATACCCAAGCCCATAGACTCGGTACTAAGTAACTGTCCAGTGATTAATTAATTCTATCGTGTTTTGTGAGTAACGCTTCTTTTCGTATGAGTATCGTAAAGATATGAAATGTCATGGATGACGTTCTGTAATAAGATAAGGAAGAGGACTGTTTTGCTAAAAATAGGACTCGAGGTCAAAAAGGACAGGGCGAAAAGGATTCTGTTCAGAGGGTGAATCTGTGCAACGAGCTCACGGCGGAAACTCTTTGAATGTGAGTTTAATGTTTTGCTTGTGTTTCAGAAGATAGTTACTGGCTTTGCGTAACTGTGTGTGCGAGTATGCAGGTCTATATGTGAGCTATCCGATGCGCACGCACTGCGACTGAGCGACCTGCCTCGCAGACGTGTCTCTGACGCGTGGAGGCCCTGCCTCGTGACGTGTTTCTGACGCGTGGAGGCCCTGCCTCGTGACGTGTCTCTGACGCGTGGAGGCCCTGCCTCGTGACGTGTCTATGACGCGTGGAGGCCCTGCCTCGTGGACACTTTTAGCGTGATAAAGCTCTCGGGGCTCTAGCTCCGTAGGAAGGGGCCCTCACCCCATAGACGCGTTCCTAACGTGTGTAGTAAATCGTTAGGGCATAAGTCAGGTAGGACGAGCGAGTGGAGGCCCGAGAGTTGCGCAGCATTTTTCGAAAGTAAGTTACTCTCGAAAGTTTTTAATGTTATCTATGTTTCAGTGGAACGTTTGGTTCTTGCGTGCGTATGAGCGCGAGACGGGCGCTTGGTTTGCTGTTCAACAATGGAGAACTGCGAGAACCAATGGCCGCCCTTCAAGACCAGCAACCTAGTGTTCCTGGCTTGGCAGACGTATCTGTTAGATGCGTATCAGGTGTTGTCCTGGGAGACGTGTCTTGTGTACACGTATCAGGCGTTGTCCTGGCAGACGTATCTGTTAGATGCGTATCAGGTGTTGTCCTGGGAGACGTGTCTTGTGTACACGTATCAGGCGTTGTCCTGGCAGACGTATCTTTCAGATGCGTATCAGGTGTTGTCCTGGCAGACGTATCTTTCAGATGCGTATCAGGTGTTGTCCTGGCAGGTGTTGTCCTGGTTTTTGTAACGGGTTTAAAACCTGTAGAGCTCGTATACGAGCTCGATTATGAGCATGTTGGAGATGTCAGTTTGAAGACGTGTGAATTCATCTGAAAGCGAAGTGAATTATCTCTTGTTGTGAAAGTGTGACTTTGTTTGAGGGCCTTGAATGTGAGATGAATGATTGAATAGGCAACAGTGTCTGTTGATTTGATTAATTAACTGTGTATTTTCATTTAAGGTTGCGACGAAAACATCTCCGATGATGCTGATGAGCTCTCAGGTGTTTCCGCTGGCCCTCGGTGACTCGGATGACAGTTGCGATAAGGACGCCCCTGTCGCGACAGCTCAAGTTGGAGGAGAAGACATCTTGGGTGAAGCCGAGGACGGTGCACATTCAGGAGTGGCCGTATAAGCAGAAAACAACTTAGTTATGTTGTGAGTCGCAGCGACCACCCGACAATCTGCATAAATAGCGCGCGCTCACCGCGCCACGGGTATTTTGTTCGTTGTCTCTCGAGCTGTAAGGTTGTTGGTGGTCGGTGCGATTTGCAGTAAGTCCTTTACTTGTAATTTCAAAGTGATTCATAATGTGTTTGATGATATGTGATTTAAATTAATGGCTGTTTGTGAATTATTGTATTTTAGAGGTTATTTGATTATTTTTGAAGTAAATAATTTAAGTTTGTAAAA